>OY744603.1:16623757-16883757 GCA_963556255.1 Allolobophora icterica | reverse complement strand
TTAGTTTCATCGCATTCCTTGACCCCGAAAATATTAATTTAGACTCTAAAATCATGTTTCCATCACATACATGACCTTACTTACAGCCATTCGAAGATATTTGGCCACCATTTTGGCCGCCATCTTGTTTTACCATGGAATCGCTAAAAATCCAGCTTGCTAACCGCGATTTTCGTTTTCAGCAGGGTCAAATTAGTCTAGAAACACCTGTTAGAAAATTGTTACACGATTTGCTTCTGTAAATTTGAGGAAGTTGTGTACATTTGAGTCATTCATTCTCCATTGGCGGCCATATTTTTTGGCGCGAAAATTTGACCTTTTCTCGTGGTCCGATTTTGGTAAACTTTTAGTATGTTCATCTCCAGACCAAATGCACCCGAAAATCATCATAAAACGTTTTCTTGCAATTTGTTCAGGGTTCATCACTTTTTTTTCTTACTTTGACCCTACTAATTCCCTGTAAGGTCTTCCTCATCCTACGGTCCCTAGAGTACCACGCTACACGGTGCCAACTCAGCCCTTCGTCCTACGGTCCATGGAATGACACGCTACCTGGCGCCTACTCAGCCCTCCGTCCTACGGTCCCTTGAATATCACGCTGGCTGACGCTCACTCATCTCTCCAATTCTATTGCTCGAAATAGAGTTCCAACGCAATCAGTAAATCTTAGTTCTTCACAACTGCCAACTGAATATTTGCTTTTTTCATCGTTTTCACAATCCATCTTAGCGTGCGATTCAGCATACGTGTGTCAGATCTTCCGAAATTTCTCTTCTGCTCCATGAAGTGTGAGCTGCTCGACAAAAAGTACCGACAACCAATAGTCAATGATCATTATTATATTTCACATAAAATCTCCTCTTCACCGAATACGACAGATGCAATGGTCTAGTAATTTCAAGCAAATGTCGCTATTTACCATTTCTTGCCTTGTCCATTGTCCATGCTTAATACATCTAAAATACGTCTGTTTTTATACGTCTGTTTTTAAACGTTTGAACGTATGTATATCTGTAGGTCAATCAATGTATGTTTGCATTCATGTAATTACGTATGTATGGACCTATGTATATATGTGAATATGTATGTATACCTGAATATACGTGAGTTTGCATACATGTGTGATTGTTCTTAAGCTTTTGATAGAACGCCTTTTGGGAACATCACTAAGTGGATACTAAAACTATGTTTGCGAGAACAGTAATAAAATATTGATAAATATCAAATTCATCTTAAAATTCGATGAATTTCACGAAGATAACGAATTTATTTCTCTAATCAACACATGATGGTGAGAGCATCTGATGCAACTATGCTACTTAATGTTGATAAACATAGTGTTATCCTTCAATTTCGTTGCCATTTATGATACAAAGTATTTATATGCCTAATCAGTATAAATGTCATCAATACTCTGCGGCGTTTATTGACTCGGGGTTCTAGCGTGTATTACTATAGTCCAAATAAACATCGTCAAAGACAGCGTGTTCTCTCTCTGTCGTTCTACATCTAGTGGTCATTCAACATCCATTCCCGCTGCTGCATCTGGTGGAGAATCCGCGAGTTCGAATTTTTTTCGTACCTGTGTTTTCGACAAGTGGTGCATCCTCTACTCTTTCATCAACGGTCAGTTCCTGAACTGTCGGCTGACGCAATTTCGCCATCTTCTGCCAGTGACGCCATTAAAGACAACCCGACGACACCGACAACAACGCACAACTATAGACAACCATCTCATAACATCACCGTGGACCAGAATGCCGTCGCAACTACGGATGCCGTCTGGACAACGAATGCCAGGACTTCCTGCTACCTACCGAATACTTTCTACACCGATTCCGCGTGCCCACGCCATTGCGCCTCACATCAACTCCGACAGGATCTGGTGCGCATCACCGTTCGCTCACGAAGTTTCCATCTCGACTTCACGTTTCTCCGCTGCCGTCAGCGCTACACATCATGGTAACATTTTTCTCAACGATCCCATAATATATGGTTAGACGCGTGGTGGGTCGGATCCAGCGCCATCAACTTCCATCGTCTCCTCGTCGTCTCAGCGCTTCATCCTATAATCATTCTTCAACAGTTTGCCTGAAACTGACCGCCGCCCATCGATTGCAGAATCTGTCTTCATGAGAAACCGTTTAATTGCTTTACTTTTTACCTTTGGACTGGGAAGGCAACGTTTCCTTCATTTCAATGTTGAGAGTCCAATTTATATCTGGTTTGGCGTAACTAAGAATTTGGATTTTTATGTTCAATTAGTTTATTAGCATCGTTTATTATTATTTATGACTGCTGATGACTGCTTGGCTGCGTTTATATATTGTGTAGCAGTCCTGCATTTTGAATGCATTTGATAAGCTATGATTATAGACTTCTAAGTACCTAAATATTTAGTCGGTTTCCTCTCATGTGCCTAATTTGTGCCGCTACCGTTCTAATGAAGCGCATCTCTACTGGTCGATTTTGACCCTCCGCGACCGATCACCGACGCCCCTTCACCTGGCTTTCGTCAAACAGAGTTATGCCACGCATGCAGTCAGCTACATGATCTCCTTGAAAAACGTTACTTAGCCAAAAGTCTGCTAATTAAGCTAATTAAGTTGCTGCCCGCCGACAATTATTACCAGTTACAGAGTAGGTAATGCAGAGGGTCTCATGATGCCATGATATGCCTTTCTGTCCTAAAAGCACGTGATGGTTCACAACTATTCCCGTATACAGGAACACAGGCATTACTGAAAATGCGTTCGAGGGGATACATACCTTTCTTCGGACCCAAAAAGTAATCAACTACTGATCTTAGAACAAGTAATGCACGGAAATTCAATCTGGTTCTGTGTAACTTGGTAACACAGCAATTTAAAGCTTAAGCTGTTTAAGGCTGAACCTCAGACACGGCTGATGGCTTTTCGATACTAACATTCACGATATTTTGTTGCTTTGCCTCGTCGAAATCAGCATAACCTTGCACCATATGCTGAAATGGATGTGCAATCATGTAGGCTTCATCTTAAAGTCCTCTATCGCTTGCAGACAAACTAGATTTTCTTCCGACCTGATTTTGCTCCTCTCTCTTTGTTGGACGTCCTCAGACTCGCCTTGCTTGTCTAGAGAGGGTTCTGCGGTCGGCTGCAAGGCATCTCCAGGTTTGGCCAAGTCTCTGAATTTATGCGAGACGTTCTCCATTGGCTTCTTGTCCAGCATCGCTTTCATTACAGGGTCTCCACCATGGCTTGGCATTGTGTTCCAGGGCGGGCCTCTGCTACCTCTGCGAGCCCTTTACTTTAACTTCCGCTTGCGCGGGGCGCCTTGTCTTGCGATCGGTCTCTCGGGATGATTTTCGTTGTCCCCTATGCTCGTGCTGCTATGGCGCATCGTTGGGCATTCTCTGTGGTTGGTTCTATCGTCTGGAATGACCTCCCTCTTTCGCTTTGCTCCCCCCCAGGGACCTCTCAGGTAATTTCTATGGCCTTTTCTTTTTGGCCGGTCCTTGGTCGGGAGCGCCACTGAGTAGATTTTTTGGAGGGGCGCAATATAGGTTATTATAGATAGATAGATAGATAGATAGATAGATAGATAGATAGATAGACAGACAGACAGACAGACAGACAGACAGACAGACAGACAGACAGACAGACAGACAGACATACAGACAGACAGGCAGACAGACAGACAGAGAGACAGACAGACAGACAGACAGATAGATAGATAGACAGATAGATAGATACATAGATAGATAGTTAGATAGATGGATAGATAGATAGATAGATAGATAGATAGATAGATAGATAGATAGATAGATAGATAGATAGATAGATAGATAGATAGATAGATAGATAGATAGATAGATAGATAGATAGATAGATAGATAGATAGATAGATAGATAGATAGATAGATAGATAGATAGATAGATAGATAGATAGATAGATAGATAGATAGATAGATAGATAGATAGATAGATAGATAGATAGATAGATAGATAGATAGATAGATAGATAGATAGATAGATAGATAGATAGATAGATAGATAGATAGATAGATAGATAGATAGATAGATAGATAGATAGATAGACAGATAGCCAGATAGACAGATAGACAGATGGATTTGGCTGGCATCCTTGGGACGTTCAACCACAGAGTATCAAAATAGACAAAATTTTGCTACGATCCCTCCTAAAATCCTTTAAAGCTGAGTCTACACCGAGAACTCTGCTGTAATCTAATCTAATTGGCTGTACTTTTATAGCGCCGGACATTTAAAGTGATGGTGTAGTCAAAGTTACAACAGTCACGGTCAAAGTGGAAACCAGGTCGATAACAGGTAACTCAGAGAAACCAGAAATCACGACACCGAGAGTAGGCAAGCAGAAGGAGATGAGTTTCAAGTCCGGTTCTAAATGACATGAGAGACCCAACGAAACGCAATAACGGGGTAGCAAATTCAAAAGCTTCGAACCATCCACTGAGAAATCCCAGGAGCCCAACACCGTTTTTTTCGGCTAGGTACAGCAAAAGCCAAGTAACCACTACTGAATGATTGGTGAGGAAAGTTGAGTACAATATTTTACGAACTATCAGGCAGATTTTAAACTGAATTCGTTGCTGGTTTGAACGCAATATGTCCTGACTGCAATATTGTTGCGGCTCTCGAAGATGCTAGCATCAGCGACGATGATTATAAACTTGTCCTGGAGAAGGCAGGGCAGTAACTGACTACGAAGGATGAGCTTCGTCAATAAGTCTACACCGAGAACTCTGCTGTAGAGCAAATGACTGCGTTAAAACTTTAAAAGCGCTTGAATTTTTGTATATGACATTGGCAAGTGCAAATAAGTTAAGAAACTCGACCAAGCTAGGTCGCTAAACTATTATGATTCCCGGTGTGTGGCCACCTGGCGTTCATTTCAGCCCTCTATCGTTCATTTCTTTGTTGAGCAATGAGCACATATCGAAGTTCTTCACGCTTGACAAATGACTGTACCTGGAACACTACTGTGGAGCAAATGACTAGTTCAAAACTAAAAAAGCGCATGACATTTTGTATAGGGCGGTGGCAAGTGTAGATAAGTCAAGAAACTTCGAGCAAGCTAGGTCAGTTAACTTTGATTGATTACCTGTATGTGGCCACCTAGCGTCCATTTAAGCCCTCCATCGCTCCTCGCTCTCGATAAACCACACCTCGACGTTCTTAACGCTTGAATCAGTTCATCGGAGTTGCAATCAATCCTCAACGTATAATTCAGACACAACCTTTCAAATAAATCGTCCGAAATTTCAATTCTGCTTCATGAAGCGTTAACTGCTCAGCTATAACATGAGCGATATATTACGTGTAATAAACCTTTCTTCTCCATCTATCATAGATGGGAGTGTGCGAAGTTTACAAACTGAAATCGATTGCTAAACACGCTTGGTCGAGTAATTTTAAGTATATGACGGAATTTATCATTTGTGGCGTCGCTTCATGGAGGTCAATGATCATACTCTTCGTCGATCCTGTTGCACAGGTAATCTGATGGGCTACAAAGGTCAACAAAGAGTGATCAAATTGTGTTTGAAGCCCATGGTGACGAGAAGTTCTATTATTCTATGATGGGCCAAAGTCACATGATAAAATTAAAGTTCAAGCTAGAGACCAGGCCACCTCTCAATTTTTTAGACCTGTTAATTGTATCATTCTGTCGAAATTTCAGCTTCCTACTCCAACTGGAAGACAGCATTCACGGACCATTCCCTTTTACCAGATACAACTAACAGAGATCGGCGAAAATTTACTCTATGTCTTTTAGACTTAATATACAATCAAATTACCAATTTACCAACAACAGACTATGCTCTTCTAATGAAACACTTCGTAAACACTTGACAGTATACCCGGAAGGCCATCGATACCTCTTAGAAGCGTGTAGTGCTCTCAGGATTGTCCGTCCATGGGCGGAAAAGCGAGAAGCACCAGCGTATCCGCGGCGAGAGCGTGGTGTGGATCCGACCACCCTTGTTGATGGTACTGGTCTTGGTAATGAATTGGTAACGAAATCAACGTCAATCATCCAGCTTTTGCTAAGTTTAACCCATAAACACTCGAACCTGGGAACCGTGAGGGTGAGGTCACAGTTGACGTACCCATCCTGGATAGCACACTCGTTATCTAATCGTATCTAATTGAGTTTACTTTTATAGCGACGGAGGCCCTCAAGTGATGGCTTAGTCAAGGCTACAACAGTCACAGTCAAAATGGAAACCAGGTCGAGAACAGGTAACTTAGAGGAACCAGAAAACACGACACCGAGGATAGGCAAGGAGATGAGTTTCAAGTCCAGTTCTAAATGACATAAGAGACTCAAAGAAACCCAATAACGGGGTAACAAATTCAAAAGCGTCGGACCATCCACTGAAAAATCCCAGGAGCCCAACACCGTTTTTAGGCTAGGTAGAGCAAAAGCCAAGTAACCACTACTGAATGATTGGTGATGAAAGTTGAGTACAATATTTTACGAACTTTGAGGTAGAGTTTAAATTGAATTCGTTGCTGGCTTGAACGCAATATGTCCTGCCTGCAATATTGTTGAGGCTCTCGAGCGACGATGAGTATAAACTTGTCCTGGAGAAGGCAGGGCAGTAACTGATTACGAAGGACGAGCTTCGTCAAAAAGTCTAAGTGGTTTGGAACATTCTCGATGAGAAGACACTCATCTCTGGAGTCTCTATTGTCGTAAGGGATGTTTGTACGAGAAACATCGTGGAAATCTTGTCGGCTAACCCGGAAACTGATAAACAGACGTGCAGGAACAGACAGACATACAGAAACAGGTAGACAGACAGACATACGCGTGGTTGCCTGCATGCGCCGACAGCTGCGTGTGATATCATTATGAGTTGAAACGCCGTTGATCACGAATGGAGCGGTGCAAATAGTGCAATGCGCATCATCTGAGGCTCATGAAAAGGACCATATGTTTCAACCGTTTCGAGTCCATTTCGATTGGTTGATCTCCGCTCACAGAATAGTATATATTTGGGAGCCCTGGCTGATTCTGTTGACGTGTTCATTAACTGCTGACTTCGTTCGTTGTCGCTGAGAGATCGCTTCTAATTCCTGACTACTTGACAGCCGAACAATGCTACCCATTCTCCTGCTGTTTGCCGCATTGGCAGCTGTGAATATCGAAGGAACAGCAGGTATATATTTGTAATAATTTTGCTAGAAATGAAAATGAAAAAACCCAGTAAATTATTAGGATGAAAAGAAGGAGGAGAAGTTGGAGGAAGAAGAAGAAAAAGAGAAGGAAGAAGACGAAACAGAAAAACAGGAAGAAGTCACAGAAGAAGCAGCAGAAAATTATCAGGTACAGAAACAGAAGGATGAAGGAAAAGATTTAAGAATGGAAGAACAATGAATTGGAAGAGAAAATTAATTTTTGCTTGTCTGAGAGGGAGGAGGACATCAAACGATTTAAAGCCTTCGAAATGTGGATTTGAGGGACGACGGACAAATTCGGCTGGAAGGCAGATAGCAAGCGTGGAGGTGTTGAAAAGGGAAGGGGAAGAAGGAGCTATGATATCTACAATAAGGGGCGACAGAGAAAATGGAATGGTCATGTCCTGAGAAGGGATTCTCTCTTGAGAATCGACATTGAGGGCAGAATGGGGGAGGGGGTGTGAAAAGGTGGAGACCCAGATAGATATTGCTAGACCGGACGATGACGGATGAATACAACAAGCTCAAAGAAGAAGCTCAACACTGAGAGGAGTGGCATCATCGAACGTTTGAGCCTGCCTCAGAGCAGATAGCCTGAAGAAGGCGATCCTTTTCTGTCGATAGTCTAGTGGTTAGTGGTTAGTGCGTTGGACTGTCAGCCGATAAATCGGGTATTCAAATCACTGCCAGGGCAGAAGGTTTTAAATTGTCGAGACTTCGACCCCACCTGTGCCCAAAGCCATCCCAGCTATTTAGGCCTAATCAGAGGGAGCAGGGGGAGCGACCTAATCAGAGGGAGCAGGGGGAGCGACCGCTCCCTGTGAGACCATTCTCCAGAATGTGGGGCTTTTTTGACTATTTATTTATTCCAATCTGTCGAAAATTACTTATTCCAAACGTTCAAACGACATAAGAAATATGTCACCTCGTCCTTAAATAGTTAACCTCCTTCAAACTGCACTACTAAACAGTTGGCTGAGGCAAAATGTATTCTTGTATCGCTTCATATGTTCAAATTCCTAGTTCTTCTAATATTCTGCGAAAAAGCGCCAGAGAAGGCTTTCAGTTTATCCATATATTTACAGAAAAGTAGCATCGATTTACTCTCAGCTTCTAATTCAACTATTTGAAGATTATTACTACTGACTATGAGCAACATAGAGTTCGGAAACGAAAGAAATTCCATGAAGATGAAATTCCATCAGCGGATGATTCCAGAAAAAATTCATGGTTGAAACCTGCATAGTTTCTCTAAATTGTGTCATAAATAGCACAACTAAAGGATTTCATTAACTCATTCATTCGAGTATTTACATAGCACCTCTTCAGGGGGGCTACTGAGAGGTGCTCCCGACTCTAGCATGGCTAAATAGGACAGTTTTCAATCTATCTTAGAACGTATCAGCGGGAGTTCTGAGGATCAGGCCCAGCTCCAGAGGGAGCCCGTTCCATGTGCCGTCGGGCCACCAGTGAAAAAGCACTGTTTCGCATTGTGGCTCTGCGGGCAAAGGGCACAATGAACATCCCCTTCTCCGAAGAGCGGAAATAACGGCTACCCTGAACTCCCTGCACGAGACGCCAAAGGACCGCAGATTAACTGAAGTGCAGCCCAGCCGGTACCGCCACACCTAGGAAACAGCCTGTTATAATACGCGCTGGCTGACAGTAAGCCAGTGTAGGACCTTCAGCATATAACCAGGGAACTGAGCATTTGAGCATTTTACAAATGTGGCTTCAAAAATTTAGTTGCTTGAATCCAAAGCATTTTAGTAATGTGACCAAATAGAATCTCTAGCAGACATGTACTAAAATTCATGATCGCCAATGTGTTCCATTTATCCAAGCCTGCAGTCCACATTATAAAGCATGTTGCTGACCTGTGACCTTGCCAATAAACAGCGTTTGTGTGAAACAATCCTATAGCCGACTCAAACTCATAAAATCATACGTACGTTATACAATGGGGAGGACAGATTCTCTAGTGTCGCTTTGATTACGATCGAAAGACAGATCGCTTGTGAAGTGGATCATAACGAAATAATCGATAATTTTGCTAATGAAGTCTAGTCAAAAAAGGCTGGTTTAAGGTTAATTTATGTTATAGTACATAATACTATTACACATTTACCATACATATTGCTTTTGCCACCTTTGGATGTTTCAGTGTGTCTATTCAAATACAATAATAAATACCTATGATCAAAACGAATGCAATTAATTGAAATTATTTATTTAGGTAATTGGGGCCTTTTTTCATGGGCTCGCTCCCCCTGGTGTTAAAACCTGGCTACGCCACTGGGCCTAAAATATACACTGATCGCACACTGTTAGTGGGATAGTTGCCCTGTGTATGCTATGGAGGTACGCACTTTGACTCGAACCAATCACGCATTCTCGTGTGTTGGGTTGTCGTCTTGAAGTAGTCTCCCAATGCCTTTACATAATGTTTATTTGACTCTGCGCAGCATATATTTGCCAACTGTCTTAAAACGCACTTGTTCAGCGCTCTTAGATAGTCAGAGGCACAGCCTTTTTATGAGGTACTTATAAATGCCCTATAAGCTTATTAGGCCTAAATGTTCTGATGCATGTCAGTAAACCGGAAAGATGGCCGAAACCATTGTCACGTGAAGATCGTCATGGTCGTTCCGTTATTCGACAACCGGGTTTCTTTGTCCCTTCAAATTTAAACAATACACTGTATGAGCAAAGTCACCGTTGATATTGAAATCAATCCAGCTTGTCGATTATAACTATAAATGACGCTTCGTCTAACCATCATTGCTTGTACGAAATCCTAAGCAAGTGCAACCAAATGTCGATATAAATTGTTTAATTACTTGAACATCAATATTAATATAAGTATTATTTAATAATAAAGAAATCATACGTAATAGCCTACGTTCACCCGTTTCTAAGGATTATAAAGGATGTGCAACCAGATGTCTGTATAATTCATTCAATTGTTTAAAAATAAATATACTATTTAATTGTACATACTAATAAAGATGTAAAACCGGGGGGACGACAGAGGAAGAGATGGGAAGACACGATACAACAAGACCTAAAACTCCTAAAACTGAAGAAAGAAGATGCTCAAGAAAGAAACAAGTGGAAGAGAAGGATCCGAGTGGCTGACCCCTCTCCAAAGAGGGATTAATTCGAGCCTGAAGGAAAAGAAGAAGACTAATAAAGATGTAAAACCCAGAGGTAATTGCCCCAGCCAGCCCCAATGTATGAACGCCCATGACTGAGTTCATCTTTGTGTGCTAATGGAGATCTGAAACTCGTCCTATGGGTTCCAATTCACCACACTAACCACTGATGGTAGAGTAGATTATAAAGCACTCCTATGAATCGCATGTAGGCCTAGATCTCAATCTTTGAAATACCATTTTAGCAATATAGTTATTCAAGAATCATTGACTGTGTAGTGAAAATTTAAATATTTCGTTCACTGATTTTATTTCATCAGCTTGTAAGCTGGACCTTCTTTTCCTCATCGATGGTTCTTCATCTATCTGTGATGGTCAGCCTGCTGATAATTGTCCGAACTGGAAATCCATGATTGACTTCATCAAAAACATAGTCGGAAGCCTAACCATTGGATTTTACGACACAAGGGTCGCTTTCATGAAGTACGGCAGCGAGGCTCATGTGCGGTGGAACTTGATCAAGTAGGTTGAACATTACAGCTAATGTGTTAAAAACTCTCTGTCTCTCTTTGTCACTCTGTCTCTCTATTTCTTTCTCTCTCTCTTTCACTCTCACAGGGAATACAAATGAAATATATTGGAAGTTTAGCAGTACTACTGCTACACTCCAATGCATGTGTATACTTATGTATATAAATGAGTGGGTAAGCAAGTAAATAAGTGTGTATGTATGCATGCATGTACGTATGTTTGTCGGTGTGTAGGCCCCTATGCAATTGGAATTAATGTGTGGATCGTGTGGTGGATGAAGTATGAGAAAACATGTAGCGTTTGTAGGCGTCACTTCTGTAACATAATCAGACGCGATTCGTTATGGGGTCATCCATATATTATGTACACAAAAATCCGGGAAAATTGGACCCCCCTGTTCGCAAGCGTACTTTCTTCCACCACCACCCCTGCGTACGTACGCTTGACGCACCCCCCCCCCCCCGAAGACCAGCTGCAGAAAGTATCTCGGCAGCGACTGTCTGCACTTTAGGCCAGATTATTGAAGGATGAGTGAGGGCCAAGATAGACAAATTATAGGTGTCTCGTTCACAGCACAGAATAACTGCACATGGCTTTTATATAATGTTAGAAAATGCCATCGGACGACTATAGGACAATACAGAGTTATAAATAGGCTAATGTGGACGTCATAATTAGAAATTTATTTTGTATACGTACACATTTTGTCCCCCCTTCCCCCCCGTTCGCACCCGTACGCAAAATCGCCAAAATCCGACCCCCTCCCACCCTAATTGCGTACGTAATATGTGGATGGCTCCTATCGACGCTGACAACGACCAAGACCGGCTTGATGATCGCTGGTACTGCTAGTCTGAGTCTCTGCCTATTAAGTTCAGCGAATATATATATACTAGCTGTAAACCCGTGAAAAATCACGGTATATAAAAAACAATTATTATTACAGTGATGACAATAACGTCATATTATCGGCCTATAGCCGTCGTCAAGACAACCGTCGCCAAGGCGGCAGTATAGTGACGTCACAATAGTGTTTGTTTACGGGACAGACGTACAACGGTTATTATGTAAGTTGATATATATATATATATATATATATATATAATCGTAATCGTAATCTCCAAACTTCTAATGCGCCACTCGAAGGCCAAGCACAGGGCTCTAGCCTATTCACGAGCGCTACGTCAGATCAGAGGGGGTTTCCAGAGCGTAGTCCAAGAGAGGTCCGAGTCCGGTTTCCAGAAGGCCAAACCAAATCAGAGTGGGTTTCCAGAGAGTAGTCCAAAAGAGGTCCAAGTCTGATATCCAGGGGGCCAAACCAAATGAAAGGGGTTTTCCAGAGAGTAGTCCAAAAGAGTCCAAGTCCGATTTCCAGGGTACCAGATCAGGAAACGCAGAGCAGCTGTCAAGATGGGGGTCGTTTACGGCGAGAATAATTGGAAGGCGAAGTATCAGATGAGTCAGGGTAGGATTTTTTTGAACAGGTGAGCTTCAGCTTTGAGTGAAAAGCCCTGGGAGTGATAGATAGAGGAACATGAAGATGAGGATGAAGGACGGGTTGCAATGATGATGGAGGCACTGAGAAACTGCGAAATTCAGAGGGAGAGCATTCCAGAGGCGTGGTGCTGCGATGGATATGGCTCGGTTGGAGAACCTGAGGTGAGTAGTAACTGGGGGTCGAGAAAGACTGAGATAGGACGATGATCGGGTGGAGCGGGTTGTCTGAATGGTGAAGAGATCACGAAGGTACTTGGACTGGGAATATTGTAGGGGGGTTGTAGGTTAGTGATAGGACTTTGAAGTGGATTCGCTCTGGGATTTTTAACCAATGGAGTGATTTGAGGATGGGAGTGATATGATGGTGTTTGGGCGGTTTAGTGACAGCTCTGGCTAGTGTGTTTTGGATAAGCTGTAGACGCTCGATATGAGTGGATTCAAGGTTGAGGAAAAGAGAATTGCAGTAATCAAGCTTTGAATGAACAATGGAGGTAACAATGGTGGAGGCAGTTTTAAGGTCGAGCATAAGTCGTATGCGTCGGAGGTCACGAATGTGCATGAAGCAGGAGCGCGAGAGGTTGGAGATGTGGTTAGAGAAGGAGAGGTGTGGATCAAAAATAACACCAAGATTGAGAACAGAGGATTCAGAGGTGAAAGTGAGAGACGATGAGTTAGTCGAAAGGTTTATGGAAGGATCACGGATTTTCTTGATTTGATCAGGAAGGCCTAGGATGATGAATTCAGTTTTGAAAGGGTCAAGGCAGAGGAGATTGGATGACATCCACTGTGAAAAAAGGTTAACCACGTTGAGTAATTGTGTGATGGCGGTGGAAACAGAGCCTGGGTGTCATCTGCATAGAGATGGTGGTCGACAGAGGAGGATTTTATGAGATGACTTAAAGGAGTGGTAAAAAGAATGAAAAGTAGTGGACCCAGGACGGAGCGTTGAGGGACACCACAGGAAAGAGGGAGGGGTTGTGAGCAGTGGCTGGAGGCTTTAACAGAGAAGGATCGGGAAGACAAGTATATATGCAGAAGTAAGTCAGCAGCAGGGCTGTATTGGTAAAATTAGAGGCACGAGTACACGCTACCGGTTAGTTTTGCGAAACACTGAGGAGGTGGGTGTAGGAACGGGGCAATGCAAGAAAATTTGTTGAAATACGGAAACGATTTGTTTAACGTTTTAGCTATTGATATTACAGAATTTCTCAATTTTTGATGCATCAGCTATGCTAAAATTTATTGAACAATTTTTTATGCATACAGTGCATCGTAGTGACGTTCAGAAATGAAAACAGACAACAAAAAGCAATCGTATTTTAGGCAAATGTGGCCTCAACGCTGATACGCCCATACGAAAAGTAGATTGCTTCATATTTTTAGATGCAGACGTAGTTATGTTTAGACAATAATTAAATTATTTTGATTGAAAATAATTATTTTAAAATAATAACTTCTAAACTTCCGAAATTCCGCGTTGGCGTCGTCAGGTAAATTAAACCAGAAATAGATATAGGCCTACTGAAAAAGTAGATAGAATAAAAATATGAAAACGGCATGGGTGCGTTCCTGCTACAAATGGTACATACCGTTTTGAGCTATGTAAATTTTAAAGGTGTTTTGCATCTCGCCAGGTCAAGCAAACAGAAATAATTGAATTTAAAACTGAAATGTTGTGTAAGTATTAAAAAATATGTCAATGGACGTTCTGGAGGTGAGTACGAGATATCTAGAAGTCATTATACTATATTATATGTGTCAGGCGTTGTCCGCTTTGGTTCTCAACAATCTTTTCTAAACGTCTGCGCGACTCATTAATGCTCTTGCCTATTAATCGACGGAACATTTTTCGCCACTCCTTAACAATAGCCAATTTCAACTGTTCTATTTTTGTAAATTTACCACGAAGGTAGGCTTTTGTTGGAGGGCATCCTAAATGGCATAGTCTTTCCGGAGTAAATTATTGGGGGCCACATGTCTGGTTCGATGAAAGTGACATTCTCCTGATGAAGGAAGTTGGTAGTGTTTCTTAACGAAGTTGGTAGTGTTTCACTTCCTTGCTGTGTGTGAAACAGTTTCGTCCTGCTGCAACGTCCAATTGTGAAGATTACATCTTGCTCGATTATCAGGAAGTAAACCTCTTTCTAGAACCTGATCACAACAGTACTTACTGTTTACTTTGGCTCCGGGTTCAACAAACACTCCGGATTCACTTCAGCATGTTTTGTACGGTGGCTTTCCATCCAAATGGACAAAACGCACGCGATATAGCACAGCATAACATAACAACATAACAGGGGTTTACAGTGGTTCAGAAGACAAAATCCTGTGTGAGATACAGGTACATTTCCTAATATCTCATCAACCCGAGCTTGGTCTTTAAGTTGTTGGGACAGAACGCATGCAATATAACATAACATAACATAACAGGGGTTTGCAGTGGTTCAGAAGACTAAAGCCTGTGTGAGAACCACCACCAGATACATGTTCTAATATCCCATCTGCCCAAGCTTGGCCTTGACGTTGTTGAGTGACTCCACCGAAACCATCTCATCTCTCAGCTCTTTCCAGGCGTTAATAACTCTGCCTGCTGAAAAATCTTTGCTTGATAGAGCCTTCTGACTTCCAGATTCTATGCCCTCGTAATCCATTTTTGTCAGCCAGCTTAAAAAATCGCGAGAATGACGTTGCTTCTTTGGTTGTTATCAGCTTGTATGTCTTAAATAAATCACCTCTGCATCTTCTTTTGTCCATGGTTGTTAATCCACACTTTTGCAATCTCTCCTCATACGTCAAACTTGGGTCAAAGCTCCAAATCCTCTGATCATCCTTGTTGCTCTCCGCTGCACTTTTCTAGCACTTCCTTGTCCTTTCACACATAATACGGGCTCCATACTTGAACACAGTACTCCAAGTAAGGTCTAACCAGAGCTTTGTATAGGTTCAAGATGATGTTCTTTTCTCTGCTTACCACCGTTCTTCTGATATGTCCTAGAACCTTATTCGCTTGAGTCGCTGCTTCCCTGCACTGCCTTGATGGTTTTGAGCTTTGATGAATTATGGCTCTCAAGCCTTTCATCCTCCTTTGCTCTTAATTTCTTATCTCCCATTTCATATTCAAATCCTCTGTTCTTTCTTCCCACATGCATGACCGCACATTTGTCCATGTTGAACAGTATATTCCAATCTTCAGACCATTTGTATAATCTTTCCAAGTCTTCCCTTAGTACTTCAGCTTCTTGTACTTTGTTTACCTTTGACCAGTTTTGTGTCGTCTGCAAATTCGAAGATCTTTAAACAATTCCTTCGGATATATCGTTCATGTATATTATAAACAACAATGGTCCTAAAACTGATCCTTGAGGTATAAAGCAACTCACGCTGCTCTATCCCTTCTATGCCTTGTGTAACAGAATGCACGTGTCTGTGTACATATGTTCGCGTGCGTGTTTGCATATTTGTATTTGCATAAGTATGTGTGTACCACAGGCGCCAACTCCTTGGGAGCCTTGGGTGCCAATGCACCCAGAGAGAAAGTTTAGTGGGTGCCTGGCACCCAGAAGAATTCGGAACTTAAATTCAATTTTTTTACAACTAAGTAATCTCACAACTTGAGAAGTGCAACTACAACACAAATACCCAACATTGCACAGCCCGTACATAAATCAATTATTTATTTATTTTTTATTAAATTAAACAAACTAAGTGATAATGCTGGAACGTCGTCACCGATTTCCAATACTTTTTCTAACCTCGTAACCTTATACAAGAAAACAATATTCTTTCTAAAAAAATTCGCTTAAACTTGCCTATCTAATGAGAGTGGGAAGAGGGAATGGAGGGGGAGGATCCAGGCACCCAGAGACAAAAGCAAAAGTCGGCGCCTATGGTGTGTACAGTATGTGTTCGTGTAGGTACATGGGTATGTAAACTATGTATACATTTGTGATGTTTAGTTGCTTTCTCTCAGTTATCGTATCATGTGGTCCAACATTCATATGGCGGCATTTCTCATATCTCATTGTAATATTAATTGTATTATATCATGACATTTTTAAAACGTCACTTCGGTAATAGACTAATCGGTGGCACTCTTTCATGGTCCTGCTTGTGTAGATACACGAATAAGGCTTCGCTGCAGGCAGCCATTGGTGGTGAAACGTTTCCGGGCGGTGAATTGACTAGTACAGATTCCTTCTCAGTCGTCGTCACTGATGTTTTCAACGCAACAGTAACTGCTGGTGACAGATCGGACGCACCCAATGTAGGAATACTGATCACAGATAATGCTAATATTCCTGGGGAGAAAGTTGCAAATGCGTCCGCTGCGCTTCAGGGGGCTGCAAAGCTAAAAAATGCTCGTGGTGGGTGTAACCGACAGAATACCAGAGTCCACTTCAGCGGCTGTATCTTCTGACCCACATAAGGTGAGATACACAATTTATGTTACCTTTCGACCCGGATCGCACTTGAATGAGTAGTTTACTGGTTCAACCTAACCTCGAAACATTTCTGATTATAATGAACTGATTGCAACACTAAGTGGAAAATAACGGATAAAGAAACAGCATCGCGGACGTGGAAAATGAAATAAATGAAAAAGCATGGTCATCTAAAATCAGAAAACACTGAAATGATTAGCCTATTTCATTTTTTCCTTTTAAAACAGCCTAATATAAGCTGGACAGAACACGAGACAAATGACGAAGTACTGCAAATGGTGGGAGAGGAGAGATCCGTGATGAGGACAATCAGAGAGCGCCAAAGAAGATGGATTGGCCATATAATGAGAGGGGATTCTCTGTTGTGAAAATATCATCGAAGGTAGAATGGAGGGGGAAAAGACACGAGGAAGGCCAAGAACGATGTTCTTAGACTGGACAATAAAGAGGGGCGGCTACAGACAGATGAAAGCAGAAGCTCAACATCGAGAGGAATGGCGCCGTTGGACATACGAACCTGCCTAAGGGCAGAGAACCAAAGAAGAAGAATATAAGCTTAACTTTATGATTCGGAAATGTTGATCCACATGAACAAAGTCTTTTCTGGAACGAAATCCAAGAGAGTTAAACACGATTGAGATGATAAGCTTGTGTTAAGACAATTTCTGTTGTAATTGCAATTGGAAATTTATATAGCGCCGCTTCTAGACAGACTCACCAGCAGCGCTCCAATATGCTGGCTCTCATATATATACCTTGACACAAGGGTAATAAAGGTTATTTCTAGTTTTATTCTCTCACCTGAACAAGTAAAATTACCACATTTAATTTCTTGTTTGCCGAGATTCTAGGAGGATGACTCCTCGATCAGCCATTCAGCCAGTCTTGTAATTGATTTAGTTGGGTATTCCCCCCCCTAGCGGGACCTTCCGCCCTTTGGGGTCACCCATTGCCACCAATAACCAGTTCTAAAATATCATTATGTTCACTATGAGTACTTTTATTATGCATTGATCTGCAAACGAATTGTAAAGGACTGCTATTGGTTGCAATAAAGATATATTGATTGATTGATTGATTGATTGATTGATTGATTGATTGATTGATTGATTGATTGATTGATTGATTGATTGACTATTTTTAATACCCGGTATTGTTTGATTTTTGTATCACGCCTCTTTGTGCATTCTAGCTCTAGTGATATTATGTTATTCTGATTTCAGGCAACTTCTTTCATAGAGTAAAAATTACACGTTTCTAAGCTTAAAGAATGTGTACGTAACGTTTTGTAATGTAAATGTTAGAAATATCTGAGCTCCACTGGAGAGCCGCGTCTGGGAGATCAGCTAAACACCGGCGCTATATCAAATCAAGTTCGCAAGACTCTGGTTGCTGGTTCCGTTTAGGTGCCAGGTCAGAATCTGGGGAGGATATGCTGAGGAGACAGCATGTTGCTACATTGCAATCGACACACACGCTGAATAGTGGATTGAACTAACAGTCTTATTTTTTTAGAAAGACGTAACCTACTTCGTGGCGACAGATTACAATGTGATCGAGGATGTGAGAGCGAGCCTGGTGGCCCAACTCTGCCCCATTAATTCAGGCCTTCTGAGTATTTCGATAAGCCTATAGAGCCTCTTCAAGATATCTACTCAGAGGCGCTTGCAGTTAAGGTTTGATTGAAATAAACGTTTCATATATAATATACATAATATATGATCGTTTAACCTTTCTGTTGTAGTGTCATTGGCATTGAAGCCAACTGCCGCTACAGAATTTCAATATTATTATTTTTCATATTTTAATCGTAAACTTTGTGTAAGTTGTAGGCCGATGGCAGTTTTATATCCAACTGTTTGAAATTCTATTTCCCTGACTGTTGTGCATTGAATTGCATGGTGTAGCCTAACTCATTTTGTTTGTCATTGTTGCTTCAGTTGGAGTAGTAGTAATTGCTTAAGTAATAAAAGAACGCAATGATGATATTGAATTTCTGATAGCAAACTTTAAACATATGAATGTAATATGCTGTTCATTGCAATCTGAAAACTTCTGTAACAGCACTGTAGGCCTAAGAATGTATATGACAAGAATTTCTTCGATGCATGATTCGGCATGATGCCGGAGATCGGAATGAGCTGTGCTCATGCCCACAAAACAGTCAGTTGAGTCAAAACACATCCATCGGGGAGTTTGACCTGGAAAAACTGTCCTGTGAGTCGGGATATAAACGGCATCTATTTCGTGCGGTGAAAACAAAGTTCGCATGCCTAAGTGGTTGAACTCCGAATATTTTGTCGGAACATCTGATCAGCTCAGCCGCTGTCTCCACGAGAAAAATTAAACTGAGAATTTTGTATTGTGTTGCAGGTGTTGAGCGATGAGGTTTTGGCTCAGAAGGTGATTGCCGAAATTTGGAATCTTCCCGACATATTACTATGAACTTGTTATATTTTAACTAACATTGTTTTTGGAATAGCATGTTTAAACTTATACTGCATTTCTGCTCTGACGTCTGCTTTTGCGAAGATACCTATTTAGTATGTTAAGCGACATGGTCATCACCGGAACTTATGCATGATATTTTATTGCATACATGTATGCAGAAAACTATTGTGATTTAGGAATATGAAATGGTTTTTCAGCACACTTTCTAAATTTTAAATATCAAGGACTTCGTTTGAAAATTATATTTCTTTGCAACAATTTGTCTTTTTGTTTAAATAGCCCGTGAGTGGATATTATATATAGGCCTATATAAATGCTTTTAAGAATAGGAAAACAAAGTATAGATTCGTTTGGCAAAGACAGGATTAGACCAGTCACCAACCTCTAGGATAGTCCAGTCCTCTTCACTGCGGTAGAATGATTTTCCAAGTTTTGTGGAGCCCTCCTAAGTAGTCCCCGGCGTCGCCGCCATCCGCCGCCGCCGCCGCCGCTAAGTCCTCAGGTCGAAACCAGTCGCTAAGCTATCAACTGCTAGCGACTTCGTTCATTTCATATTTTGCTTGTTGTTTTAATCGCGGTTACCAAGTTTTGATTTGACGAAGACATCAGCAGCAGAGCATCAGCAACACTTAAAATGCAATACAATACAATATTCGTTTGTTAAGGAAAACACGCTGTCATGCCGCAACTTGGTACATTATAAGAGAAAGTGTTGGCTCTAGGCCTATTAGTAAGAGCTCTTATAGAGAGAATGGAGGATATAGTTGTTGTTATATTTTTTGCTAAAGTGAATTTATGCATTCTATTACGAAGATGGTGCTGATGAATACGAAGAGGGGAAGGGGGAATAAGCAGGGTGAGAATTGTTGGTGGGTTGGGGTTCAAGCCCCTAGTCTTTCTTAGGACCCCCAGAGTGAGGGGCCTAAGTTTTCATTGCACACCAGGTTTTTTTTTTCCAACCACCTTAGATGTGCTGGTATGATTTAGCATTATTTGACTCTGAATCTCTGACAAAGTGTATCCATGGTGTATCATGTATGCATTTTTGACTTCTCTCAACAAAGGAATTGATTTTGATTCGAGTTTGACATGCAAAACTGCTAGCGTTGAAATCTGCTGCTTTCAAATTTCGCTAACATCAGTTTGCAAAATAGGAATAAAATATTCCACTCCAAACGGATCAAAGTCCACCCCAGTCCTTTTTCTACAATTCTCACACTGGGAATAAGTGCCGGAGTAGGCCTACATAATTCTCGTTCTCTGCTACTGTTTTTGAAAGAGGCACGCATCAGCAGTTTCGGCCAACTGGTTGGCCGTAAGTTCGGGTACTGCTATAAATCCTCGTCGTTTCATTCGATTTATCAAGCTCTCAATTTCACGAATTCGCATTAACATAAATTTTCAGTCATCGATCTGTCCTCTGTCAGCAAGCCCACATGAAGCGGAGAGCATATTTCCATATTGGACCCGTATAGAGCCCATATGGATGCCATCTAATGCCCACGGAAATGATGCCACGGTCAGTACAGTATGGGGTAAAATGCATTAAATTGTTAGGTAATCAGGTATGATCACATGAGAAGTCGAGAGCAAGTCGCTAAGTCAGTCGATAAGGTTAAGCGACTTAGTCAGTCGATAAGCATGCTACTTAGTCGACTGAGTCGCTAAGTCAGTCGCTAACTCATCAAGACAGTCGGTAACTCCTTAGTGACTAACTCCGGGTACTACTCCTAATTGTAACACTCTTTGACTACTCGGCTGTTCGGTTCTCATCGATCGACTAATATTCATCGATTAGTGAGATTCTCGCCGAGTTTTAATCTCTCTGCCATAGGCAACTTTTGGTATACGCTCACGTATCCTCATTGTTGTAGCAGCAAACCAAAAAAAAACACAATATCCCTATATTAAAACAACCTGAATTTATTGAAAATTTAACAGTACTACTGCTGAACTCCAATGCATGTGTATTCTTATGTTTGTTATGTATGTAAATGAGTGGGTAAGCAAGTAAGTAAATAAGTGTGTATAATTTATATGCATGCAAGTATATATGTTTGTATGTGTGTAGGCCCCTATGCAATTGGAATTAATACATGTGTGGTGGATGAAGTATGAGGAAGCATTTAGTGTTCTATATGTAGTGTAGTAGGCGGCGTCACAGGTGTAACACAATCAGACACGATTCGTTATCGACGCTGACAACGACCAAGACCGGCATGATGATCGCTAGTACTGCTAGTCTGCCTCTCTGCCTATTATATATATAATTATATATAATTATATATTAGGGTGGGGCAAAAAGTAATGAAAACTCGAGTTCAGTTCCCGGACAAACCAAAATCAAAGGTCCATGTTAAAGTTGATATTGCACCAAAAATGGATTTGTGATATATATCACCGTTTTCTAGCAACTTTGTCTGAAACACCAGCTCGAAAACGCAATATGTTGTAAAATCAGCCGGTTTAATGGTATGGCTTTCAAATTTAGAACCCAAAGTTACAGCTACAAACAACAATGAGTAATAAAATAATTGAAAAAGCATCTGGCACAGTACTGCAGTGTAAGTGTTTTAACTTAGTTCAGGAAATCAGCTTTAGTTTCTATAGTTGGCAAGTCCAATCTTGATTTCTTCACTTGAATTTTAGCACCGTGGCGTGAGTCATGTCCGTGAACTCGGCCTCAGACTGCAGAAACTCTACTTAAATTGTCCTCTTATCTCTCCTCTCTGGTAGCTACACTGCGTTTGACAGATCCCAGATCTCTTTGCTTGCTCTATTAGACATCTCAGCTGCCTTTGACATGTGTGACCATGAGATCCTCCTGCAACGTCTCGAGTCCTCAAGTGGTCCAGGGCTCATCTCTTCTTTGGTTCCGGTACTATCTTACAGATCGCACACAAACGTGACTCTGGAACACACTGGGTTACTGTCAAGTTTGGTGTCCCCCAGGGATCAGTACTTGGGCCACTCCTTTACCTGCTTTATACAGCTGATATTTCATCCATCTTTGTAACACATTTAACCACTGGCCGCCTCTATGCTGATGACGCCCAGGTCTACGTGCATGGACCCCCGTATGCTCAGCTGTTTCTTATTGCGCGCATTGATGCTCTCTTTCATGACCTTCAAGCATGGCTGTCCTTAAACCTGTTTTCTTTAAACCCATCAAAGACCCAATTGATTTGGTTTGGCACTCGTCAACAACTGGCCAAGGTTGACTACCCTCTTTTATCTCAAACCTTTCCTTTTCCAACCTTCTCTGCATCTGTCCGTAACCTGGGTATAATTCTTCATAGCTCCCTTTCTTTTTCTGACCATATGTCTAATCTCACCCGCTTGTGCTACTACCATATCCGACGTCTCAAGGCTATCCGTAGATCTGTCTCCTCTCCAGTCTTCACCCCATTGTCTATGCCTTTATCTGCTCTCGCATTGCTTACTGTAACTCCCTCTTTGTTGGCCTCCCCAAAGTCCATCTCTCCCCTCTACAATCTATTCTTAAAGCAGCTGCCAGACTAATCGCCCGTCTCCCACGATTCTCCCATATTTCCACATTCATGTTTGAACATCTTCACTGGATTCCTCTTACTGCCCGCATCCAACTAAAGGTACTCATATGACTTATTTGTCCCCCAGTGAGAACGATGATGGTCCAGTCTCGTTCCAACTAAAGGTACTTGTACATATTTGCCGATCTTACCTGGGAATTGCTCCTAAATACCTCTGTGACCCATGATGTCTTCCTACTTCAGCTAGCTCCCTTCGCCCTCTTCGCTCCTCTGATCGACTTGACTCATTTGTTCCCCCAGTGAGAACGGCGATGGCCCAGTCTCGTTCCTTTGTTACTATTGGCCCTTCATTGTGGAATCAGCTTCCTCCTTCGGCCCGGGCTGCAGTACTATCCGGTGGTCCTGCCACAGCTTTTCGTTGTCTTTAAACTTGCCTTTATTCCCGAGGACTTTCGCACTGGGAGCGCCTCTGATTGGTGGGCACTTGGTAGAGGCACTTATAAGTTTTGAAATACAATGCAATACAATACAATATCGTAGTGTACTGTGTAGTGTGTAATTTGTGTATTAAAGTGATTGTGTAATATATTATAGTACCAATTAATGAGTTTCTATGACCCTATTGTAATGAGATTAATGAATTTGTTATTTATTTCTAATGAAATATATTACGTCACATCTTTTAAAGTTGCGACCCCTAGACATGATACAAAATATGAAAATTAATTATTTCATTAACCAGTAGATGAGGGAGCTTCTATTTATCATTATCTGATTGAGGCAACCGCTATTTGCCCCACCCTATTATATATATATATATATATATATATGATAGGGTGGGGCAAATATATATATATATATATATATATATATATATATATATATATATATATATATATATATATATATATATGCAGAAGTAAGCCAGCATGCAGGTTCGGCTTTACTAGGCTAGATTATCGATTCAGTCAACGAGGCCGAATTTGGTAAGGTAATCAGCAATAATGACACACTGCTTTATCCCTCGTTTTTGTGTCTCTGACTCAGCGGCTGGTATTCAGACTAGGTTTACTATCAAAGGGGCGAAAATCAAAACGGCGAAATCAAAACGGCGCAATCAAAAGGGCGAAAATCAATGGAGCGAATGATAAATAATGCGCATGTTCAAAAGGGCGAAAAGCAAAAGGGCGCATGTTTAAAAGGGCGAAAATCAAAAGGGCGCATGTTCAAAAGGGCGAATGTAAATAAAGAACGTGTTTACGAAGATACGTGCGAAATGTAAGAAAGCTCACCTTTATATAGGCGAACTTCAAAAGGGCCTTGAATTACAAGCTTAATGATCAAAACTGTAATAAGCCGATAGCAAACTATAAGCAACATCGACAGTCTTTATTACATGACACTGAATCGTACTCTTTAATTCTTGTTTGGTATAGACTAGTCTAAAACATGTTTACATTTTCCATGTTTCGACAGTCTTTACAAATGACACTGAATCGTACTTTTTTAATTCTTGTGTATGATGGAATAGAAGATGTTTACATTTTTCCATGTTCCAACAGTCTTTATAATATGACACTGAATCGTACTTTTTTAATTCTTGTGTATGATGGAATAGAAGATGTTTACATTTTTCCATGTTTCAACAGTCTTTATAATATGACACTGAATCGTACTTTTTTAATTCTTGTGTATGATGGAATAGAAGATGTTTACATTTTTCCATGTTCCAACAGTCTTTATAATATGACACTGAATCGTACTTTTTTAATTCTTGTGTATGATGGAATAGAAGATGTTTACATTTTTCCATGTTTCAACAGTCTTTATAATATGACACTGAATCGTACTTTTTTAATTCTTGTGTATGATGGAATAGAAGATGTTTACATTTTTCCATGTTCCAACAGTCTTTATAATATGACACTGAATCGTACTTTTTTAATTCTTGTGTATGATGGAATAGAAAATGTTTACATTTTTCCATGTTTCAACAGTCTTTATAATATGACACTGAATCGTACTTTTTTAATTCTTGTGTATGATGGAATAGAAGATGTTTACATTTTTCCATGTTCCAACAGTCTTTATAATATGACACTGAATCGTACTTTTTTAATTCTTGTGTATGATGGAATAGAAAATGTTTACATTTTTCCATGTTTCAACAGTCTTTATAATATGACACTGAATCGTACTTTTTTAATTCTTGTGTATGATGGAATAGAAGATGTTTACATTTTTCCATGTTTCAACAGTCTTTATAATATGACACTGAATCGTACTTTTTTAATTCTTGTGTATGATGGAATAGAAAATGTTTACATTTTTCCATGTTTCAACAGTCTTTATAATATGACACTGAATCGTACTTTTTTAATTCTTGTGTATGATGGAATAGAAGATGTTTACATTTTTCCATGTTTCAACAGTCTTTATAATATGACACTGAATCGTACTTTTTTAATTCTTGTGTATGATGGAATAGAAGATGTTTACATTTTTCCATGTTTCAACAGTCTTTATAATATGACACTGAATCGTACTTTTTTAATTCTTGTGTATGATGGAATAGAAGATGTTTACATTTTTCCATGTTTCAACAGTCTTTATAATATGACACTGAATCGTACTTTTTTAATTCTTGTGTATGATGGAATAGAAGATGTTTACATTTTTCCATGTTTCAACAGTCTTTATAATATGACACTGAATCGTACTTTTTTAATTCTTGTGTATGATGGAATAGAAGATGTTTACATTTTTCCATGTTTCAACAGTCTTTATAATATGACACTGAATCGTACTTTTTTAATTCTTGTGTATGATGGAATAGAAGATGTTTACATTTTTCCATGTTTCAACAGTCTTTATAATATGACACTGAATCGTACTTTTTTAATTCTTGTGTATGATGGAATAGAAGATGTTTACATTTTTCCATGTTCCAACAGTCTTTATAATATGACACTGAATCGTACTTTTTTAATTCTTGTGTATGATGGAATAGAAAATGTTTACATTTTTCCATGTTTCAACAGTCTTTATAATATGACACTGAATCGTACTTTTTTAATTCTTGTGTATGATGGAATAGAAGATGTTTACATTTTTCCATGTTCCAACAGTCTTTATAGGCTAATACATGACACTGAATCGTACTTTTTAATTCGTGTTTGTTATGGAATAGAAGATGTTTACATTTTCCATGTTTCGTTCTGTTCAATATTCTTCGTCTTTATTAGCGCTTATAAGCCGCTGTAAACACGCTGTTTATTTACATTCGCCCGTTTAAACATGCGCCCTTTTGATTTTCGCCCTTTTGAACATGCGCCCTTTTGATTTTCGCCCTTTTGAACATGCGCCCTTTTGATTTTCGCCTTTTTGAACTTGCGCCCTTTTGATTTTCGCCCTTTTGAACATGCGCTTTATTTATTATTCGCTCTAATGATTTTCGCCCTTTTGATTGCGCCCTTTTGATTTCGCCCTTTTGATTTTCGCCCATTTGATAGGATACCTTCAGACTAGAGCTCTGCGACGGGATGTGTTCGCCTGCGTCTGAGTGATCTGGCTATAGAAAAGTTAATCCTACACATGTATGTATGTATGTATGTATGTATGTATGTGTGTGTGTATGTTTTTACATGTGCGTGTGCATGTAGGCCCTATGCAATGCTATGCATATGTGTATGTAAGTATGTGTGTAGGAATGTATCTATATACGCGTGTATGTATGTGTGTGCATTTATATATATTTGTATGATCGTTTGTATGTTTTAGGGTGAACAATGAAAATTAAAGTATGCATTTTGCAATATCTCACCCCCTACATTTATTTCTTTGTTTATTGATAAGTAGGACACGAATTTTGGTATCGATCAGATAATATTTACAGGTGTCTGGCTCAACTAGGTTACAGTTTTTAGCATTGAGCAATGTTAAATTTCCATGCAATATCAATAAGTATTGTACATTGTTGTGGAGACTTTGGATAGTGTTAATAATTGTTAACTCAACCACGACCATTACTGATGAACAACAGTAGACTTCTTAATATCAGGATATGCCTTGCGGTGCCTCTCAACTACTTGTAAAAAATTGCTTCTGTATTTCCTGGTTAGTGAGGACACAATTGATTGACTGAATTAAAGCGATTCCCCACTCGACCGCATTGTCGACTACCTTCAAACTCTCCACTGCTCCAGTCGTTTTTAAGATCTCACATACTCAGAATATTGTTGTTCTTCCAATTGCTAGGGTGAAGGGCCAGGAAATTCTGTGATATTCCAGTTGCCGAAAAAAATGCAGAGTAAGTTGAGACATAAAGTCACAGAGCTGCATCGTTGGCAAAAGCGCCATGTCCGATACTGCTGTCGGAGCCTTTGCTTACTTATGGCTGTGACCATTGCTTTTCTCATATCCAGAGGAACCAATGGATCAAAGAAAGTAAGACCAGCGAGAGTTTCAATAAGATACCACAAATGACCACAAAAGGACTTGATTGCTGCATCGGCAACACCTTTATTTGTTTCTTTGTATATGCATCAAAGTCACGCAGAAGATTCAAGTTGTTGCGAGGAGCAGATGTGGCACAAGCACTTGTGTGCACCCACATTTTATGTACAACTTGAGAACAAATATTATTATTGACGTATTGGAGAACTGACAGCTCACATACCTCATGATCAATATGCATCCTGTACGTCTCCATACTGTCAGTTGCATTTCTTATAGATTGTAGTTTGAAACTGATCGCGTTTTAGCTTGAATTCTACTGGCAATTTTCAAGTCCCAGTTTTACAGAGAATTTTTTAATAGAATGTGGTGGCTTGTAGCTTTACCTCCTACGTGGATGGAGACACGCGCTGCACCGGCTGAGGATTATTTGTGTAAGTCAAAAGCAAATTACCTCTTGGTTTTGCTTGTTCACACAATGCTCACAGTCGCAATGAAGAGTTCTAAACGAAACCCGCCAGATTAGTACTTGTATCTGTGGCGCTACCTGGCGCCCACTCATACCTCCGACTACGGCCTTTAGAGTGGCACGCTACCTGGTGCCAGCTTTCATTAGTAATTATTATATGTGGCGGTTTCTTCTATACCACGCTACCTCGCGCCATCTCTTACCTCCATCCTACGGTCCCTGGAATACCACGACATCTGGCGACCACTCATCCCTCCGTCTTACGATCCCTGGAAACCCACGCTACCTGTCGCCAACTTAGCCCTCTGTCCTTATTGCTCGTAATAGAGTACGAGCGCAATCAGTAAATCGTAGTTCTTCAAAACTGCCAGCTGAATATTTTACTCTTTTTCATCTGTTTCACAATCCATCTTAGCGAGCGATTCAAACATCCCTGTGAAATCTTACGAAATTTTTCTTCTGCTCCATAAAATTTATGCGAACTGCTCGACAAACAATGCCAACAACCAATAGTGAATGATCATTATAGTGTTTCACATAAAATCTCCTCTTCACCGATTACGTCGAGTAATTTCAAGCAACTGCTCTTTCCCATTTCTTGCCTTGTCCATGCTACATGCAAGTAATGTTGGTTTTTTACACGTTTGAACGCCTGTATATATGTCTGTAGGTCAATCAATGTATGTTTTTGTGCATGTAAATATGTGTATATTCACCTATGTATGTATGTGTCAACATGTATGTATATCTGAATGTATGTGTGCTTGTATGTATGAATGTTTTTGCCCATTTATATAACGCCTTTTGCGACCCTCACTAAGGCGATACTAAACCAAGTATTATTTTCTCTTATTATCATTGGCACATGTTTGCGAGAACACCAATAAATGTTTATAGATATCAAATATATCTTAAAAGTCGTTTAATTTCACGAGATAACGAATTCATTTCTCTTATCAATATAAGGACGTGACAGCATCTGATGTAACTATGAGTGTAGATAAATATCAAATTATCCTTCAATTTCGTTGCCATTCGCGAGATAAAGTACTATTCATATATCTAATTATAAATAATATTACGTCCTTACCACGACAATGTGCCACTAAAAATTACGTATGTCATATTTTTGATTTTCCAGTTGATTATATGTGTTGTAATGTCATTTATAAATAATATGTAACGTATGAATCCAGGCGCGTGTGTAAATTCATTATTTTAAATTAAAACATTAATTTTTATACAGGCCGAAGAATGCGTGACACTGTCGCAGAATTTTCCTGGAATTCTTGCAGCACTCAACTTTAAATACAGAATTCTAGACGGTAAGTATATTCAGGTTTTTCTAAAATCTTGCAAAGGCATTTTCATTTGTGCCTCTTTAACTTTAAACATTTTGGGGGCCTTTTAATTAGTCCTTCGACTTTCTCTTTTTATTGTTGCTTGTCTGACCGTATGTGAACAAAATTATTATTTCCTCTCCTAATTTCTTCCCACAACAGTCACTCCGTATGTTCGCAGAGGAAATGTGCAGAAACAGTTGATGTGAGGTCTTGCTCGATACCTTGACTTTTTCAGTGAGTATCAGTCACATCTTCCTTATTTGATTCCCTCTTCTTATGATGTAGTTATTATAGGAGACTAGTCTTCATACTTGATGTAGGTAATCGTTACTTTGCAGCATTTATTGATTTGTAATAAAGTTCGCCCCTTGGACGTCTTGACGACAGATTGCTGTGATTCGCAATCACTGCATTCTGTTTTAACCTAACACAGAAATCTTCTGTTGAGCCATATTAGCCCTGTTCCGATATATGCGCATAAAAACACGTGGCCGCTCAGTAGATCCTTTTCATGTGCGGCTAGCTGTGCTGAGTGTGTCAAATGGAAAAACATATATGGTGGGCTAAACCGGCAACTGTCAATTGTAGACAGACGTACAGGAACAACAGACATACAGAAACACACAAAGGGACATACACCTTGTTGTTTGCACTCGCTTGACTGCTGAGTGCAATATGACATTAATCTGAAATGTTAAATGTGATTGATGGGTTTAATAAAGAATCACCTGTCATGGGTTTAATAAAGAATCACCCGTCGGCTGTTTCTATCATTTCGAGTGTGATTCTTTAGGTTAATCTCACTAACAGTAACAACTGCAGACCTGATCAGCTATAGCTGAGAGATCGCTTCTAATTTCTCGGCGAAAGAACTATGTCAACCATTCTCGGGCTGATTGCCTTATTGGCAGCCGGGCACAGCGTTTCGAGCGCAGGTAGGTGTTTGTAAAAATTTGCTACAGACGAAAATGATGAAGAAGCAGAAAATTTTCAAGAAGGACATGGAGACGAAGAAGAAGAATGCCAGAAAAGTGTAAGGTTATAAAGGAAAGGACAAGAAAGTTATTAGAGAGAACAGGAAGAAATGGAGGAAGAAGCAGAAGAAAAAGAAGAAGAAGAAGAAGAAGAAGAAGAAGAAGAAGAAGAAAAAGAAAAAGAAGAAGAAGAAGAAGAAGAAGAAGAAGAAGAAAGAAAATGAGAAGCAAAAGAAAGCGAAGAAGAGGAAACCATATGAAAAGAAGAAGGAGAAGACGAAGAAGGATAAGATCAAGAAGAACAATAAAAGAGGTACAGGAGGAAATGAGAATAAAGGAGTAGAGGAGAAGAAGTAGACAATGAAGAAGAAGAAAGGAAGAAGGAACATGAAAGAGAAGAAGAAAGTGAATAAAAAGATGAAGAAGAAGAAGAAGAAGAAGAAGAAGAAGAAGAAGAAGAAGAAGGAGAGGAAAAGGAAGAAGGAGAAATCGAAAAAAGGAGTATAAAAAGAAGAACAAGAAGAACAATAACAAAACAGAACGAGAAAGAGGAGAAGAAAAAGAAGAAAGAGAAGAAGATAGGGAGATGAAAGAGGAACCAAAACAGCAGTCGCTTAAGCCACCTCGAGGACATAAATACGTAAAAAAAGTGGTAGCGACATGTTCTATGCTTCAGTTTGCAAGTCTCGACGGCCATTCCTGGCCTCACCGTCTGATCTTCCTATCGACACTGTATGGTTATTGTATACATTTATAGCTGCGGTCGCGCCATATAGGCCATGTAGGCCGCTATCTGCATCTTCTTCTCGCTCATTGCGCTCTTAAATCGGCTTGATCTTTTTGTTCCCAGGGCTAAAACTGCCTTGGCCCAGCACCGGGCGTTTGCTGTAGTGGGTCCCCCGATCTGGAATGACCTTCCCCCTCAGCTCAGGGCCAAACTAATTACTGGTTTTTCCTCATCGGTCTCGCGTTTCCTAAAGGCATTTCTGTTTCCCCGGGGCTTCTGTGCTGAGAGCGCCTCTGAATAGTTATTCAGCGAGAGGCGCTTTATAGATTTCTAGATATAATACAAAACAATATAGGGCGTTAGTGAAGACGAAATCTCGGTTCGTCTTCATCCCTTCAGGGAAATTGAGCCCCGTCTTCTGGGTTCCAATCCCGCAGACAAACCCTGCATGGTCAGTCAGATATCTACCGTTCAGATGTCGCTCAATCATTTCATTTTCTCAGCCTGTACGCAAAAGCTGGACCTTTTCTTCGTCATTGACGGATCCTCAAGTATCTGTGGAAAAAAATCATGTCCGGACTGGATCTACTGTCTGCAGTTCGTTAAGAACATAGTCTCCAGCTTCAACATTGGACCGGAAGACACAAGGGTCGCACTCGTCACTGTCTCCAGTGAGGGGAAATTGGAGTGGGGCTTCAATCAGTAGGTTGAACATTGAAATTTATATGATTCAACAGTACCGTATAAAAAGAATAAATTCAAGGATAATTTAGCAGTAATATGTATGTTCTTTTCTGTAATCCTGTTTACAGTAATAGGTGCTCGGCTGAGCCATGCTGATCATCTGATGTATTTTCTGTTCGGTTTTGTTTGTTTTTGTTTTGTCTGTTTGAAATTTTTTTGTATTTTCAACTAGTCCTTTACTTTCATTCATACTATACCTCAAGGACATTATTTTTAGGGCCTGGTTTTGTCCCCATCATTTTCTTTTTTGGTGCCATCTTATTACTGTGTAACAAATAGGCAGCCCTAATTAAGCGGGACCTATGTCCCTTTTGGGCTTTCCCTATTGTATCCCGAATGTTTTTTACATTCCGATTGGTGCCTACTGTACTTTTGTATTGAATTCGGATCAATAAAGTTGAATTGAATTGAATTGAATTAGTATGCCTGCGTGCATGTATGTTATATGTTTGATTATAATAATGCATGCGTATTTATGTGCATGTATGTTTGTGGCATGTGTGTGTATGTTTGTGGCACACGGTAGCGCTCGCCTTCTAACCCGGAGAGTACGGGTCCAAGACTATCTTGAAACGGTTACTACATTGGAACCTTTAGCAGTCATCATCATAACCTGCGGCGTTCTACTTTCTGAAGCGTAGCCGTTTCCAATACACGCAGCCAACCGTATCAATTCTTGGCTTGTCTCCAGACTATATGCGATCAAAAGTTCAGTTGACGCTTTTCAGCTTCCACTGTTCTTGAGCAAGTTCTTTACTCATCGATTGTAGCTTGGTCACCTTGGTCATTCGATAGTGAATAAATGTGTAATGATAATAAATATGTATGTGAGGCATGATAAATAACGCGTAGACGGTTTCAGACCCTGACCAAATACTTCGCTCACAATTGCTCAACGCCATTGACCTTGTATGTATGCAACTATGCCTGCATGTATTGCGTATTATGCATGTATGCATATCTGTATGTCTATGTGTAGTTTTTCGTGTGAGATAATAAATTGTGCAATATCATCCAAGGCTCATATAGCGCTACTCTTCTCATTGTCTGGCGTGTTTTCTGTAGATACGGAGATAAGAATTCGCTGTTGTCAGCCATTGATAAAGTCAAGTACCCAGGAGGGGAACTGGACTCGATTCTTTTCATTAAAGATATTGTCACAAGTCTCATCATGGCAGCAACGTCGCTAAGGTTAGACGCCATCATAGTAGGAATACTGATCTCGGATGGTGCTCCGCGAGTTAGCGTTTGGCAAACTGCCGCTGCATCCATTGCACTTCAGGCGCTTGGAATGAAAGGGTTCATCGTTTGCGTTACAGATCGATGCCCAGTGGATGTTGCGAGGAGATTGTCTCTTCCCCCAAAACAGGTGAGCCATATACCCAGTGAATACTACCTTTGAATACGGGCCGTAGGTGAGGTGGAAATTTTCTGTTTAAACTCCAGTGCTTGAAAATTTACCGTTCTAATTCAGTTTTTTTTTATTGAAAGAACAAAAGTGCGTTCAACGAAAGATCTGGGAAACTTAAAACTATGTAAACTGAAAGCTAGGTCGTCTTCATTTGGGGAAGACTATAGAGGAAATGACATTTCTGTGGGTAATCAATGGAGTTAGGTACAATGTACAAAACCTCGTCGGAAATATTGTTTTGTTAATAACTCGCCCTCTGTAGAGTGCCCATAGGCATCTGAATAAATGACTTAATAAGACACTTTTAGATCAAGCAGGCATAACGCGGAATTTAATTTTATAGGCCTACTCCTTGGCATAGTACTGCTTCTAGACTTTCTTTAGCCAGCTTGAAACTCGTTATGGCGCGGTCTAAAGCTGAAGAACTTATATAGAAAGCGAATACTACATTTGAATGTATGTATGTATGCATGTATGAATGTGCGCATGTCTGATTGTATGTATGTATGTATCTATGTATAATGTATGTATGTACGTAAGTGAGTAAAGAATACTGGTTTAGAGGTCTTGAGTTTTTGGTGTTATTTGATATCTCACCCTTCCGTGGCGTATCCGTTCCCTAATTTCTGTCGGTTCTCTTATGTCTTTCAGAACTAAATTCAAAACTCATCTGTCTCAGCTTGCTTATTCCCTGTAGCTTGACTTCTGGTTTCTCCGACTTGTCTGTTCTAGACCTGGTTTATCTAACGCACTATGACTTTGACCATGACTATGGCTCTGATATTGACTATGACTATGACTGTGACCATGATCATGACCATGAATATGACAATGGATTTGACTACGGCATCACTTGAAGCGATAGATGCATTTTTTACATAGATAAAGAGTGTGCTGTCCAGAATGGGTATGTCGACTGGGATCTCACTCTCATGGCACCCAGGCTCGAGTGTTTATTGGATATACCTGGGCCAAAGCTGGCAGGTTCACGTTGATTTCATTATAAATTCATTACCTAGACCAGTACAATCAACAAGGGTGATCGGATCGCTGTAGTGTCGCAACACTCTCTCATCGCTGATACGCTGGTGCTTCTTGCTTTTCCGCCATTGATCGGACAATCCTGAGAGCACCACGAGCTTCTGAGAGCTTCCGGGTATAATGTCGAGTGTTTAGAGCGGCGTTTCGTTTGGAGAGTGTAGAGATACTCGTTACCTGGGGTTTCAAACACAATATGGCCACTTTTGTAGCCCCTTAGATTACGTGTCCAACAGGATCGACGACGCGTGTTATCATACTGATGATCATAGGCTTACATTGACTGGCCCAGTTAGCTACATCGGTAAGAGCGTTGGCCGCGCGTCTCATGCGACTCTGTGTTAGAGCGCATGCCGACCACGGTTCGCTTCCCGAAGGTGGCTTATTTCAGAGATTTAAATCTCGGGCTAACACGGTCCCAACACGGGGACCTTAAATGGCGTGGCACCCATTCAAACGGGCAAGCGGTGGTGAAGGATCTCACCCGATCAATTCATTGAAAAATGAGCAGGGTCGAGGCCATATATATATATATATATATATATATACACGGTCGCTATAGAAAATCGCAAACATTTATATGTACATTTACATTTACATTTACATTTACATGAAGCGACGCCGCAAATGATGAAGGCCGTCATACACTTTAAATACTCGACCAAAAGTGTCTAACAACCGATTTCAGTTTGTAAACGTCACACAATCCCATCGATGATAGATGAAGAAATAAAGTTTTATTACACATAAATTATATCGGTCACGCGATTTATTGTTGACATGTTATAGCTAAGTATATCCTTTATTAATCCAACTGCTAACCGCATTTTGGTTTACACATGTATATCACGTCCAGGTTAAAGTACTAAGGCCTATAATACGGTGAAAATCATCCTAATTATGAAAGATTTACGAGCTATACTGTCAGCAGTCGGGAGAATCCGATTATGAACACGGGGTCGCAAAGTTGAGCAGTTGACACTTCGTGAAGCAGAATTGAAATTTCTAACGATTTATTTTGAAATCGAAATTTGAAATTGAAATTTGATTTATGTGAATTACACGGTAAGATTTATTGTAATTCCGACGAACTGGTTCGTTTCACAAGCGTTAAGAAATTCGATGTGTGGTTTATCGAGCGAGGAGCGATGGAGGGCTTAAGTGGACGCTAGGTGGCCACAGACCGTGAATCAATCAAAGTTTAACTGACCTAGCTTGCTCGAAATTTCTTGACTTATCTACACTTGCCACTGTAATATACAAAAATTCATGCGCTTTTTGAATTTTGAGTTTTGACCTAGTTGTTTACTCCACAGCAGTGTTCTCGGTGTAGACTCAGCTACATAGGGATTTTAGGAGGTATTGTAGGGATATGTCTATGTTGATACTGAATGGCTGAACGTTCCAAAGATTCCAGCTAAATCAAGTCAGAGGAAAAACTTTTTTGTCTGCAGGCGATAGAGGACTTGTATACGTATGTGATTGCAAATTCATTGCAGCATATGGCTTAAGGTTATGCAGAGCTCAACAAAACAAAGCAACCACCCCACAATGCTTATATATGAACAGCACGACCCATTAGTCTCGTTAATTTCGTGGAGGTTTCGCCACAGAAACTGCAAACTAAAAAACGGCTCTAAAAATTGTTCACGAGCAATAAATGAATTAATAGGAATATTCACCGCACAAATTATCGGAAAGCAGTCAAACGCAAAAACAAACAGCAATTTTCGCGACATTAAAGTTGACTGTGGTTCTGAAAAGTCTTAATGACTTAATAAGGTTGTACAAATGTTCCACCTATAAGTAAGTAAGTAAGTATATTCTTTTATACTCCATTAGCAAACGCACAACGGGACAGAAGCTAGAAGCATTGATTGCAAAACATTGAAATAATAATAAATCGAGATAAAATAATCTAAGTAAATAAAAAAGCAGGTGTTTTCTTATAATTTATGCAGTAATCTAGCAATGTAACCCTTCCCTGTCAGAGGATCACATCGTGGTTTCTCACGATTATGCCAGTGACGTCGAAGAGAGTACCCGGAAGATCGTATCGGAGGGAGCAAATCATGGAGGACATGCCCTGGGTCCCGAAGGATTGCGCCAAAGAGACCTGAAATACATACCTGACCCTCGGTGAAATCTTTTCTCTGCACTGTTTAAACTTTTGGATCTGCCGGCAGTCTCCTACCAGAAACTGGAACTCTGCCTTATAGCCCCTAATTACATTAATCATAATACATACAATCATATAATCATCATTTGGTGACAACAGTATACTAAACATGACTAAATCAGTATACATAAATCTGTAATAGGAGATGAAACAAACAACAGTGCAGTTACCTGACGATAATTAGTTAGAATGAAATTCACCGGTGCAGTTACCTGACGATAATTAGTTAAAATGAAATTCACCGGTGTAGCAATTTCAGATTATCCTACTTCACATTACCCTTGGTAAACCTGAAATCGAGTTCAGATTATCGGACGTAATCTGAAACAGATTTCAAGTTACCCCACTTTAATATGCATAAATTAACGCGTGGGACATGAAGGCCACCCTTGGCTTAATATTGAATGCTTCTTTGCTTTTAGCTTGACGTAAACTACTTCGTTGCGAAAAATTACAGTACTATCGACAATGCCAGGAAGAAACTGGTGAAGCAGATCTGTTCCATTAAGGTCAGAGTGAGATCGCTTCTCGTCTAATCCCTAAAAACAGAAATCTTAAAAATTCGGCTTTAAGAAAAGACCATTGCGTATTCAAAGCCAAGAGAATCATTTTAATTACGACTTCCTTCCATTAATAATGGGCCATACTTGTAGTTTTGTCGATGGAAGAAACATGCGAGGGACCACTCTGCAGATGAGCTGATCGCTCGAGCAGATAGGAAGCTATTCCAGAAGTCGCAGCGTAATGGTCACTGTCTTCACTAGCTTAGGGCTCTCTTCGTGCCTCTAGGTACCACTTTCGAAAGAAAAGACACCCTTTCGTCTTACCTCCTATCTTGCCTCCTGTTTAACTTAAACTCTTTTAAAATAGTTTTTTGAACCGGTGTATCTTTAGTTGTATGGGAAGTTAGAGAGGCGGTTTCCCGTTACCTTCCTCTCGCTGTTTTATGGAGACACCATCTCCAAGCGTCGATGTCTTTCATCGACCGTCCTTCCCACTCCTTGTCTCTGGGCTCGCATATCCCGGAGAGGACTCACAGCGAAGAGAGGAATGGCGTCATTGGGAGTGGAAACCTGCCGAATGGCAGAGAACTTAAAGAAGAAGAAGATTTTAGTTATAATTATTTATGTGTGCATGTAAGTATGTACTATTTTTTTCATGTTAGAGTCTATTTCATGTTTGCAATGCATTTTCGCTGGTTAGATTCAATAAGGCTACATCCTTACTCAACTGCGTTGCATAGCCCTGCTCACCTTGTTTCCCGCGGCTTTTTCGTAACTTACCGCTTTAGTTTAGTTACAGCTTAAAAATAAAGTACACAATGTCAAAATGTGTTTCATTTAGCAAGTCATAAAAAAGGATTGTAAGGATTGTTAGGCTATTTATAATCTGAAATCTTGTAAGTAATTACTGTAATCTTACACATGACATAAATCGCCTTGAAATGTGGTTCAGTATGATTCCCGTAGTGTGGAATAATCTTGGGTTAAGCCTTGAAACCAGTCAGTGGAGCCACAAAGAAATATGCATCGAGCTGGAAGAATGCGAAATAGGAACAGATGTCAGTCGAATCTTGTTCTACGAGACGTGTGCTTATGAAGGACGCAAAGTTTATCAACGCCGAAATATTTGTCGTTTTGGAAGGCTGAATACCAGTCTATCTGGGTCAGTTCATTAGCTATTGAAAACCGTAACTCTTGGTACTGTTGTATTCTGTTGTAGAAGACAAGCTTTCTAGATACGCTGCGTGAAGGAGTTTCCAGCATCTTCGGTTTCAAATAATAGGCCTACATGCGCCTAATCTTCCTTTAATTCAAATGAGACTTTTCTCTCAGCCTGCTTGAACCAACACTGCATTTTTTCGTTATAACATCTGCTTTTGAGAAAATATTTAAATATTGGGCTATATATTATATATATATATATATATATATATATATATATATATATATATATATATATATATATATATAGTATTCACCAGAAATTCAAAAAATTTTGTACTTTGGGAAACAGGTTAATTCTAATGCTGTCAAAACACTTATCCGATAGTGCTGTGGCAAGTCTCAGGATTATTTCGGACAGCACAATCTCTAATCAGACTTTTCGTTTCATTTTCATGTGGGTATGCTTTCTAGCTCTATATATACATGCACCCTTAATGGGATTAGTTCATCCATCACTGAATCAGATAGCTTGCAGTTGTGGCTTTTAGGACAATTGCGTTAAAGGATTAAAGTTAAGAAACTAGGCATAGTTTATGGAGTCCCTATAATGTGCGGTTAAATCAATGCAATTAAACAATGCAAACGGGAGTGAGCCGACAAGTCACTGTTTCTCGTGTAACTTAGAAAGCATAGGCTGACTGACTGAACCGTTTAGTAAGGTACCGTAGACCTGCCTCTTCTTTACACAGGCCTTTTTATTCACCACCCACTTCGGAGACGTTGATCATCCAGCTGACCACAAACTCCGAGTTCAGCAATTGGAGAAGGACTTATTCTACGGCGTTTCTTCTACCTGCTCCTGAAATTGTGTCTTGGCTGCCTTTTTCTGAATGTTGGAATGCTTGAGAACTATCTTGGAAAATGTCTCTTTCCTTGCTGTCATATACCGCGTCGAGTCACATTATAGGGACTCCATAAACTATGCCTATTTTTCTAACTTTAATCCTTTAACGCAATTGTCCTAAAAGCCAATTCTTTCTAATCTAGAACATGTGTAGCAAAAATAAATGAGGAATTAATGAATTAGATTGAGAAATAAACAATGCAAATATTAAACACCAACTATTCAACACCTACGTTCCCCCTCGATAGAGGACCAGCATAATAACAATTGTGCCTAAGATAGCACACCAGACGGAACTAGAAGGCTACCGCCTCCTCTCAGACACTCCAATACTAGGCAGACTTGTGAAGAAATTCATAATGCGACGATATTTCCATCCCGTTCCGCTTGACCCACAATTAAATCAAGAATATAAAGATCAGTACGCCTTTAGACCAATCGGGTCCACTACGGCGGCAATGACTGCATTTGCGATAAACCTCTTAGAGTTGATGCGAGATGACCAACATGTCCATCTCCTAGCACTGGAGCTGGTTATATTAAAGAATATACTTACTTACTTACTTACTTACTTACTTACTTACTTACTTACTTACTTACTTACTTACTTACTTACTTACTTACTTACTTACTTACTTACTTACTTACTTACTTACTTACTTACTTACTTACTTACTTACTTACTTACTTACTTACTTCATAAAGGTATTATTATGGTGCATCACTATTATTTGACAGAGAAACTATCAGCTATGCAAATACCTGATAATGTGTACAATAAAACAGCATTTCTTGAAGACCGAGAATATGTAACTAAATGCAACGGCTCTGTACCAACGCCGTCGAAATGAATGCTAGCATTGTACAGGGTTCTGGATTAGGCTCGGTCGACTTTACAAACAATTACACACCTCAAAACAAAAAACCCTGGAAATACGATGCTGAAATATTCGGACGATAAACTCATGATACCTGCATCAAATGAAGATACATTGAAAATGGAGCTAGAACACGTAGCAACATGGGCAGACAGTTGTAACCTTAAATTAAATCACCATAAGACTTACGACGGAGATTTAAGCCAAAAGTTTATAGTCTCGCTCGCTTACGGTGCAATTCAGTGAACGAGAACCCATAACAGGGTTACACTTTGAAAGAAGGAAAGACAAGACTAAAGTGCAAGTGAAAAAAGGAAGACGGTATTATCCCAATATGATAACCGAGGAACATACAGTACATACTGCATGTCGCGACTACAGTCGAACGACAGCGATGCTATAACAACCCTGAACTATCAGACCGCGTCCCTCGTCGCACACACCCGAGGGACGAAGCAGAGCTTTACATCACCACGCCTGGGTTCGGATATGGGCGATCACGTTGAGAACCCTCAACGCACCGACACTAATTGCCCGCGAATATTACATCGTCCTGCAGTCTACACGCTCGGCTGCACATGTCAACTCCAACCGTGAGGCTGAGCATCGCGGTGTCACAGCATGGCACGGAACCCCTACCCCCGCAGATGGAGGACATCACGGGAATCGTACCGTCTGCTGTCAGCCGCCTCGTCCTCATGAAGACCTTTCACAGCGGGACTCACATGGGTGGCGGAGAGAGGGTCTCATCCGGCAAACCCGGTGAAGAACAGACAACACGAGCAACATCTGCCGTCCATACAGATCCCAGAGGGGAGGAGCTGAGGGCGACAGGTAAGGAGGATTCGGTTGGTGAACTTGAGAGGATCGAGATCGTGTCGTGTGTAAAGAAGGGGAATTGAGCAAGAGGGGCAAGAGATCGCAGCAGCTGTCGACAAGAACAAGGAACAGAAAGGCACGTCTTTAACTTTTATACATACATTTCTTGTAAATAATTACATTTAGTAACGTTTTAGTAAACTTCTGAAAAAGCCCACCCAGTCGAGAATCAGTCACGCACCTATGCCGAGAATACACACGAAGGGCAAGGCTGACCGCTGACACTGCAGTTGTGTCAGTCAGAACAGAATTCGAAATATGCAGAAGTCATTTCAGTCAATCAGCTAGAGACTCAAAAAGTAGAGAGGATATCCGATCTAATCCGATGAAAATGAATTACAACGAACAGATTGCTTGTTGTTCGGTGCGACGGCACAAAATTAATGTGAATACCGGTAACACAGTAGGCCTATGAGCGGGTACGGATAAAAAGTGAGTGCCCGATCCTCTTGCTGGTCTCGCAGTTGTGTCAGGTTGTACCCAGTTTACGCCTCAGCATATGCTCGTCGACTAACGACGGGTACGTCATAGCTCCTCGTCAGCTGGGGGTCGATAATTATCGTGCTCCTGCCCACGGGTCTAGGTTTTTAGGTTAATCCGTATCCGGATGCAGTTTTACGTTTTACACAGAAAATATTTAATCTATAACCACAGACTATTTAAAGGAAAAACAAATCACTGCAAGAAAACATAATTTCCAAACGAAGCGTTCAATCAAAATCAAGATTTTCGAAGGTATCTTAAAGCACTATCTGATTCTGCTTTTGACAAGAGTTCTCCTGTTTATATGGAAAGATCAAGCATGAATTCTGGTGATAACAAAACATCGCAAGTTTACATTGTAGATAGTATATTCACAAAAGCAGATAATACAGAATAGCAGTATCACTTCAAACTAGCGGTTGCAGAAATCTCAGTTAAATTAAGGAAGTAATGTATTTGTATTAGGTAGAATCGAAAATTCAGCAAACATTTTCAGTGCTCATGCTGGACGTTCAGTGAGCACAATATTAGATTCTGATTCCTTAGCCAATCATCTGTATTAGTCCCTTCTCCAGCTGCAACGAAATATAACAGTCCTTCATACATTAATATTTCTCAATAAGATCTCGCGTTGAGCTGACCCAGAAGACCTGGTATGCAGCCACTGAAATTTTACAAAATTATCAGTTTTATTAATTTTCGTGCTTGCCAGCATGACGCATACAACAATAGTTTTGTTTAGATGAAGACACTACAATCGCATTCCCCGAAATTTATCTTTGTTTGACTGCCTGCTTTGTGGGATTTCACCAGGCTCATATCGGACATCAGAATCATATTTGTGTCTATGCATGGGTAGAGTACCGCTCCAAGAGCTTTCAGATTGGATTATTATTATTTCCTAGAAATCAGCGGCATTGTAACGTAGCCTACATTCCAACCACATTTTTTCGCCTGCTATAAGAAATTCAACAAATTCTGCTGAGATTATGTCCTATAATTTTAAAGCAACAGCTCTAGAAATGAAACTCGAAAGTTTCAAAAAGCCATGATAAACACTGTGAGCTAGACCAGGCATTATGGCGATTGCTATTGACCCAGAAGAGTACAATATACTGTAAAATGGTGTAATGCGAACCTGTCCATAAATACTGGAAAGTTTGCCGTTACAATTCCATTAAAATAATAATATTGCAATTCCAATGCGACATGTGGCTTTACTTCAATTGACTATGCAGGAGATCAGCTTAACGATTACATGAACGTTCGTTTCAGTCTCACCGTCCAGGCACAGAATTTCTTCACCAGGTTGTCTCTGACTTGGTCGATCAAAAGGTGATCATCAACAAGGAAGTATGTTTCGTTGACCTTGAAACAAACAAAATCAAACCTTCATATCCTACATATCATCTTATGTGGAAGAAAGTGCCATTAAAACGTCCCTAGAAAACTTAGCAGATATGAGTAGAAGGATAAATCCTATCACTAGCGATAGGATGTATAAAGAATGTTAATAGAAAATTAAAGAACACAAGCCTTTGTCTTAATATAAGTAATATATTAAGACAACGCAGGCGTTTAAACACAATTGTCTACCTATGTTAAGGAAACCACACTACAGAGAATTAAAAAAAAATACATAGGCCTACAGTTGATGTGGTTATGTAACGAACGTGAATGTTCGCAGTTCCTATTGTTTTAGCCGTTCGTAGGCTATGTTCTAGCAATGCACATAAACGCGCCAATTGATATTTAATTACGCGGGGAAAATCTTAATTTTCTGATTGGTCAGAAACCGGCGCCATTCTGCTAGCACGCGAAAGTTTCTCTACAAAAGAAGGCGATAGGCCAGGAACAGGAGGGCAGAAGTTCAGTTAAGTTATCGCTGCCGTTGTCTGAGGTTGATTAAAATTTCAGTTGATCGACTAAGAAATCGCAACTTTAGGTGATTGTTTAAATAAATATCTATTGAAAAAAAATTGATTGTGGCTTGCCGAGCTGCGGACATTGCAGATTTTTCTGTTCATATAAATATAAATAAATTATTGAGTGCTGAAAAAAGATCTATTAATGAGCACGTTGCTGAAGATTCAGATTCAGATTGTTTTATTGATCACCACCACGTAACAACATATATTTCCAGAGAGTAACATGCAATGGCGCCAATAAGTAACCCTATGAGGAACATAAGGTTCCGCTATCAGAGTCATCTTAATTACATTAATACGTACAATGATATAATCATGTAATTGGTGACAAAGGTTTACTAAACGTGAATGAATCGTGTGAAACGTTGAGAGATTTGAAACAGTGCCATATTGAACAGGAAGAATGAATAGAACGAATTAGAAAGGGAAAAGAAGCCGAATAGGCGTAATGTCCTAACCGAAAAATACTGTTGTAGAGGAGCAAGAGTTAGAAATAGCTCCGGATCCCATACGTCCTTTGGCGAAGGTCGCGGCCATAGCAAAGAGGTGCGTGCGGGATTACGGCGGAATGCTCGATTCAGCCTAAAAGCGCGGGTAGATTACTCGTTGGCAGCCCATTGACCGACCGGGCGGAAAAGCCCCTAGCAGGATTTGAACCAAAGCTTCCCGATCGCCGCCTCCCTAGAGTCCCTACAACAACGCGAGTGGTCGCCAGGTGGCACCACGGTCGCGACAGTTACATGGGCTTCTGGCATAAGAACACTGGAACATACATCCATGTCAAAAGTAGGCCTAAGCGGTACATCTCATATGCTACTGCATCTCAATCGTATCTGATAATCCCTGATCCTATTATAGTCACTGATTGGACTAAGACTCTAACGTTGATTCCGGATTGCAGAAAATTTCTGTATTCTGCATTTACAGATTTCCTGTATATTTCTACAGATGAACCTTTGTAGGATTACCAATATCTTTTAAAGAGTATAGGTCACTTTACAGAACACGTGTCAGAATTATAAAAGTATTTCAGACAGAGGTTTATATTCTGTCAATAGTGTATGATTTAACCGACTTCCAAACGCAGAACAGTAATTTTGTCACGAGTATTGTAAGGATTACCTGACTCCTTCTATCAGGCAAATTATGCATCGGCCTTCTGAGTCCTTCTCTTTTTAAAGACGACGTGCCTTTCTCATATAAATTATTTTCAACTTGGTCGGTTCTTTTTCGTGATCATTCGTTTTCCACTCAGAGACTGTATAAGCAAACATGGATTAAGGGGTCAGGTTGAACCAGTGAACGAGTAAGGGATGAGCTGGAACCCATAAACTACTCCCTCAACTACAGCTGGGTAAAGGATGAAGTTGATCCCGTAAACTACTTCACCAAAGACGGCCTGAGATGAAATTTAACATCAATAGTATAACTCACCATTTTTGGAGGCGAAGCTATGCCTCGCGCAAGGTTCTCGGAACATCCTGGCCTAAGGCACACCACGAACACTCCAACGCGATTCGCCTGAACTCCAAGGGATTCACCTGTAAAGGCCTCATCAGGATATTCCGAAATACCATCCGTGAACAGTATTCCTATATTCTGGACGTCCTCTCTGTCCTCCCCTGGCAGGAACATTTCAGTGATGACTTTTAATATGGACACTGGATCTGTCCACTCACCTCCAGGATACGTGACATTGTCAATGGCTGACAAGAGCGATGTGTTGTCTGTGTATCTAAAGAAAACACGATCATTCATGAGATGCTGAGAACAAATGAGTGTCGGAACATGTAACACATTTACTGAGACGAAGCAACTGAATAAGTGACCATATACACACAACCTACACACATGTATGTGGTTATCTACGGTGTGGTGAGTTGTTTTTGTGGCACGCGCTCTGTCCGTTTTGAGGGAAGTCATACTTGCAAAACGTTTGAAATAAACAAGTGTTCAGACTTGATTTTGGTATTCTTTTTGCGTGCCATTTTTAGCATTAGTCCTTTCTGTCTCTGTGTCCCTTTCACTAACCTTTGGACAACCCTTCTGATTTGATGCAGCGCACGCGAATGAGCGGGTGCCCTACGCTTAGCTTTCGAGTGGCGTTTTAGAAATTAGGCATTTCGATGACGATTACGATCACAAACTCGTGTTTTGCTTGGAAACTACCCAGTGAATAAAACCTTATACCATCTTAAACTTGTGTTCTACAACATATCTCTGGACAAACGGATACAATATATAAATAGAAATTAAAACTGCATACCTACACACGCACATATACGCAGTTACACACGTACATAAGCTCCTATATACATACGTAGTCACATACAGACATACATGAATACACACTCAGTGATACACGCGTATATGTGTACATACATACCTACACGCATGCTGAAATACATTCGTGCATTGGAATTTAGCAGTTGTATTGTTAAAACTTTTCTGCATTCTTGGCTCCTGACAGAGCATAAAAACATCAACTGTAGCGTTCAGCTTACTGTCTGAATCCCCATTCGATCTGCGTCTTATTAGAGAACGTGACGAAAGCGACCCTTGTCTCATATGGTCCAATGTTCAGGCTGTTGACTATGTCTTTGCAGAACTGAAGAATAGCGTACCACTCAGGACACGGTGGTGGCACTTCTTGACCAGTGCCGCCACAGATAGTTGAAGAACCGTCGACAGCGAGAAGAAAATCCATCTTTCTGCAACAGGCTAATGAAATGAAATCAGTGAATGTAATTGTACTGTGTTGTATTTTATCTGAACATTTATGAAGCGCCTTTCCCAGTGTTCGCTAATCAGAGGCGCTCCCAGTTCGAAAGACCCAGTGAGTAGATAGTGGTCTTCGGACAGCGGGCCGCCAGCTAATAAAGAGGCACGTGTCAATGGAGGGAGTTAAATTTAATGTAATGTAATCACAGATTTATATAGCGCCTCTTCAAGGGAGACTCATCAGAGGCGCTCTCGACCAAAGATGGAAAACCAGGATCGAACAAAATGTTTTCAAACGCTTATGGAATAGAGGTTAAAATGACCGGTAGGCTCATGTCGTAAGGTGATTGGTAACCTATTCCAGGAAGTTGAACCGATCACAGCTATAGCGATGCTATACTGCGCTGTACTGCATATGTTCTGGATGAGATAACAACCAGGTCACTCTGCGCAACCGAACGAAGAAATCTGCTATCAGGAATGAATGATACCGAGACACACAACTCCATAAGAAATTATTAAAATTTTTTCTTTTACTCTTTTTAATAATTAGCAAAACAATCATGAATACTTACTTTCGCTGGCCTCGATATTTCCAGCTGCCAATACGGCAAACAGCAGGAGAATGGCTGACATTGTTTCGGCTGTGAAGTAGTCAGGAATTAAAAGAGATCTCTCAACGATGGCGAATCAAGTCAGCAGTTGGTGAACACGTCAGAAGATTCTATGGGCTCAACCAGCGCTCAAGTGTTTATTTTATAAGACTTACATGTGAGCGGGTTTGACCAATAGAAAACAACTTGAAATTGTCGAATCGGCCGGTGCTTGACAATCTTGATATGTTGATAGCTGCTTGGAGCTGTATTCATATGCTACACTGGCGCCCAGTAGAGTACAAGATCATCAGCTTAGATATTTTTTTATTGCTCAAGCATTGGTATTTGTTTCGGCTCATTTACACAACATACATATATACTCAGGCCAATATACATGTAAGTGCATAGATGAACACATACATTACATGAATGAAATTATCAAACGGTGCCAAAGCATCGATCGGATTCAGTTAAATTTGCATTATTCCGTCGATATTCGAAGAAGAGGACAACTTGTATTGCACCTATAATGATCACCTGCTGTCTGCTGTTGGTAGGTTAGTTACTTAGATTAGAAGGTTAGTTGGTTGCATCCATCGTGTGGCGATGATACGGGGTTCTTGAATTGTGTACGTTGTGAACCGTATGGGCATTTGGCAGAAATCTTGAGCAAAGATAAAAGGATCTGTGTTTCATTTAAAGTTAGACTGCACTTAATGTTTACTCTTTTGTTTTTCTAATCACTCCAGTCTCGCAAAGGCGTGATTCCGCAAAATAAAGGTTCGAATTGTCGAGAAAGTGTAGTGAGGAAACCTTTCAGACAGGAGCACGAAATCAAGCTTTTGGAGTTGCTGAGGGGTGCAAAACCAGATGAATTTGGTTTTGGTAGACTTTAAAGAAAGGTGATTTGAAGACATCCAGCATTGAAGATCTTGGGAGACAGCCTCAATGGTACCAGCTAGAAGGAGTTGAGCAGATCAGATGGAGGCCCATATACGAAAGCCTGGATATAATCAGCGAAAAGGAATCAGGGAAGGAATGTCCGTCGTATAGAGAATGAATAGAAGCGGGCCAAGGACCGAGACCTGAGGAACACCAAGTTTGACCGACACCCACCGAGTTCTAGAAGCACCGAAAATGATCATTTGAGAGCGTTCAGACAGGTTAGACCGGAACCAAAGGAGAGGAGTGCCCTTAAGACCAAATGAAATCTCAAGGCGTTGGAGCAGGATTTCATGGTCAACCACGTCCAAGGCTGAAGAAACGTCATAAAGAGCCAAAGGAGTAAGTTGAGACTTGTCAACAGCAGAATAGATATCAGATAGCAGGGAAAGGAGAGCAGTTTGTTCTAAAATCGGATTGGCAAGGTGGGAGAAGTCAAGATAAGGAAGAAGCTGCATAAAAACTAGCCGTTCAAGAGTCTTAGAAAGAAAGGTTGGAAATAGGTAGAAAGGTTGGAAATACACTTGTACTTGTTGTTGACAAACTAGTTGAGCATATAACGCAAGATGGAGCCGAATATAGAATATTTCGAAGGATTTATTTGGCAAGTGCCACCTGATTTCCTCGTTAAGATGGATAGCAAATCCGAAAAAGATTCTGAGTTGCTGCTTGCGTTCGTACTTTCTTTATCGATCAAGAAATGAGGTCAAAGAGCGTAACTTTTCTAAGTATAATAACCTCTTGGCTCGCGGTTTAAACTTATCTTGGCCTGCATAAATTCAGGCGCTAGTTGAGTGTTTACGAAACCATATAGGCCTACTTTCCAGCACTATTTTGGTTGTTGACCCGTAAACAATGTTATGGGGCATCGTTTCAATTTGTTTCCTATTACAGTAGGCGTTCACGACGCAAAATATCCAAAATATTTTGCAATGTGACTTCAATGTGTAGTAGAAAGTTTCTTGACACTAAAGTCGCCTGTTTTTTTCAAAAATCTTGATGACTTAATGAAGTCGTAAATTGATCCTGTTTTGTATAGGCTACATTATAGACTTTATGTTATAAGACCTACATATTTGACCATCGGCAACATTTCCTCTGGCTTTGTCAACTGGATTCGCAAGCGGTCTCCTTTCATCCGACTCGAACTTTTCCTTGTATCCATGTATTATTTTCTATAGAGTATAATTACGCAAATGAGGTTAATAAATAAGTCATAAAGTCTCCGAGGTCCGATTCTTTTAACACAATTATCTCCGTTTTACACTGAACTTGACTAGATTAAACTTTTGAAGCAGAGTTCATTTTTCAAAAATTTCTGTTCATTCCATGCAGGCAGATAACAACATATCACTCAGCTTATTAATTCATTAATAAGATGGTTTGCGAAAGTGAATTGTGCTATGGTACAGCGGTAATGCTCACAACAATTGTGACCCTATTTACAAAGCTTGATTGTAGACCCAATCAAGGGCGCCCGCAGCGTGACTCACTGGACGCACGTGCTTCCACCCACCAAATCAAATCCACACAAGGAATAGGCATGGCATCGATATTTTTGTTAAACGGCAATACGGCATGTTAAAGCATTAGATGTTATCTAAATTGAATTTTTTATGCTTGTCACTACTCACTACTCCATTTCTGGCAGCTATTGCAATATTTCTTACTTAGTATATCTACTGTATGGTAGCAAAGCGAGTAAGCGTCCATATAATTTGTTTACGAGAGGGGTTTGCGTCCAATTTTTTAGCCTGCGGGCGCCCCTGGGCCCAATGTGCATCGACTTTCCATGTCATTGTCCCAAAAGCATGATAAATACCATGTTCAATGTTAACTAAATTTGTCAGATTCGTAGAGGCGATCAAGGCTGACGCTGAATAAATGGGCTTTGAATGTAACGTGAGCTGGTTTCCATTAGTACGAACGTCAGTTTCCAGTGGACATATGAATCTTTGATGAACCACAGGCCCAACCTTGGTCTCTGCCAATTTGACGTCCCACTTCTGCACCCGGGTTTAACGTTTTTAGTGTAAGGCGTGAGCACACCCACGCCGAAATAAGGTGTAGACCTAGAAGCCAGAAACAATAGAATTGCGCCATTCCAGCTGGGACGATTTTCTGCACGTTCTGGAGTCGACATGGTAGATGTTGACAACATATTTTTTTATATATTTACCGCGTTTTACGCAGTTTGATTTATACAGGCCCAATATACTAGGGAATGCAAAAACCCGGGTTTTTTTACAAACCCGGGTTCCGGTTTTGGCGCCAGTAAAAACCCGGGTACCCGGGTTTTTACCGGGTTTACCAAACTTTACATGATAAGTATTATTGAACTATGTTTTGCGATAAGAACAACATCGTTATATGCAGCTACAAAGTTCAAAGTTCTGCAGATGACAAGGGTCATCTACGTCCTTGTGTTTGAGCAGGTTTATCTTATGCTTGGGTGGGAGATGAATATGCATACATCGTGTTGAACCGCCGACAATTTTCAGTTTCGATTTACATAACTGGCACTGAGCCGTCTGTTCCACAGAATCGCGAACGATAAAGTGTTCCCAAACACCGCGCTTTAAATTTGTTGATTTAAGCATTGCTTTTTAAGTCACTAAATTTATATAAGAACAGTTTACCGCTACCATGCGAACTGGATAATAGTAATAATAAGACGATTTATATAGCGCCGTAGCACAGCCGAGGCCGAAGAAAAGGACGCTGTAGATGGCGACGCCGGAGGGTGGTGCACCATAGAAACTCGGACTTCGTTGGATTTAGTTTGAAACGGTTAGACGCCATCCACACTGAAATGCGTTCAGACAGGTAATGTCACGAGTTAACAAACTCAACATTCGGCCTTGTCACTCGTTGTGTGAAATGTGAATCCTCACTCATATAACGTCACGAATAAACAATTGGAACGAGCCGATAAATAAGTAAGTAGAAATAGTATTACGTAATACCAAGTGCAGTACTAACGTTATATGTCCATTACTCTGCATTTGTGAGTTTCACGGCGTGAACGACGATGAAAGTGACGCTTTTCAATCACGCCAAACCTGGGTTTCAACCGCGGTTTACGATGACGAAGACAGGTTTGGCAGATGTCCGTCCCTCACTTTGGCTGTGGGGTCCCAATACTTGCATTCGATGCAGAGGACAAGACTGCACGTGCGGGTCCAACCTGTCACAAAGGGGACATCACTTCCGTCCAGTCTCAAGAGCGGAAGCTGTCTTCGTCTAGGGTGGAAGAGTGGAAGCTGTTGTGGCTTATGTGGTGCTCATAGTTTGTATTACGCTCAAACATAATTGTTTCACCTGCAGGCCTCCTTTGTTGTTGTTAATCTTTCGAGTTTCACTGCATTTGTAGTATATTAATGATAGTGATATGCATCCGAAATAGGCTACATTTATATTGTTAGGCTACATTTTAATATAATAAAATAGTAATGAAAATTTAATGTCATTGTTCAAACCCGGGTTTCAATCGCGGTTAAACCCGGGTTTTCGGGTTCCGAAAAATCCCGGGTTACCCGGGTACCCGGGTAGGCAAAACCCGGGTTTGCATTCCCTACAATATACATGTCTTTTGTCAACACTTCCTCCTATCGACACTGTTTCTGTATGTTTTCTCTACTTCGACTACCAACGTGTTCACTGATTTCTCTAAATGGACATATACTAGGTAGTTCAATTAAAAATAGAAGGTAAGCCAGTACTTCACGAAAACGACCTGCGAACAGTTTTCACAATGTTTTTTGCAATCCACACAAGAATTCAAATCTATATCATAATATACTGTACAGTAATACTGTAATATACTATACTCTCCAAAAAAAACTTAAAACAACTCTGTCAGCAAATCTTTCGCGCGCTATCGCACGTGAGTCTCCTAATCCAATGTGGGGCGTGGTGGCTCAGTGGTAAGTTCGGCGCCTTGTGACCGGAGGGTTGCAGGTTCGAATCCCACTCTAGCCGCTGCGTACGGACCTTGGGCAAGTCCTTCACTCGCAATTGCTCGTGGCGCTTCGGCGTGAAAATTCCGGCACAGTATCAAATGCTGTAGTCGGGAGCGCCTCTGAGTAGTAGTTGACTTCGAGAGGCGCTATAGAAATATCCGAATAAATAAATAAATAAATAAATAAATAAACACCTGAGTAATCAACCAATTACATCTGCGCAACGGGTTGGGGCCTGTTAGCAACCCAACGCCTAGCATCTGAGCAAACAGTTAATTACATCTGCACAACAGTTGACGACCTCTCGGCTTCTCTGCGCCACGCTAAGTAAAAACGTTCAAGCGTTCTGTTTTTATATATATACGATACTACTGCAAAGCGAATTAATCAATAATGAAGTATCTGAAAATGTTTCAAAAACGCGCTGACATCCTTATCTATACATATAATTTCCTAGATCTGTGTGTCGGCAAATCTCATGCTTAGGCGCAGTGGGCGGAGCCAATATTGCGTGCAAAAGTAAACTTATCGTGTACAAAGATGAGTTTGAGCATTGGGTGACGTAGCCGCCATAAATAGCAAATAAAATATTTCAGAGTCGAGTCAAGTCGAGGAAACAACGATCGACTCGACTTGTCGAAACATTTAATCGACTCGACTTGTCGAAACATTTGATGGACTCGATTTGCAAGTCGAAGAGTCGAAGATTTTTCGACCGACTCGACTTGGCCGAGTTTCGAACAACTTGATCGACTGACTCGGTCAATCACTGGGTATAGTCAGAAGGCGCCGCTGCAGTGTTCACTGGCGTAAACTTGTCCAAAATATTGGGGGGGGCATGGGGTCTGGAATGCAATGGAACTAAATTCACACATGTAGCACTTCCAAAAAACAAAATGGCGGACAAAATGGCGGACAAATATCTTCGAATGGCTGTAAGTAAAGTCATGTATGTGACGGAAACATGATCTTGGAGTCTAAATTAACATTTTCGGGGTCAAGGAATGCAATGGAACTAAAGACACATATGTAGCACTGCCAAAAAACAAAATGGCAGACAAAATGGCGGCCAAGTAACTTTTTTGGTAAAACTTTTTGGTAAACTTTTAGTATGTTCATTTCCAGACCAAATGCACCCAAAAATCAGCATAAAACGTTTTCTTGCAATTTTTTTGGGGTCAAATCGTATATTGACCCGACTATATAATAAGAAATAATGTGTAATGTGTTCAGGCTTGTTTGATGTTTTAAGTTACCACTTCGTTTCTGTTTGTGAAAATCATCAGAAACATCATCTGAATTCTGCTTCGCATACGTCAGTGGTTATCAACCGGGGCCCAAGGAACACCACGGTACCGCGAGGGTCGGCCAGAGGTTCCGCCGAAGTTTTTTAAAAACACCAACTGACCTGGTAATAGGAGGAACAATGAACAGAATTCTTCACACCTTTCAGTCATTCTTGTTAGTCGCGATATTCAAAAATTTCAAATTCTAAAATCTAAATATTACGTAATCATCACATCTGAAAGTAATGAACCTCTGACATTATAGAAATGTGTTGAATGTTATTGAAGTTGAAGACGGTGTTGATCTGTTGGAAGTCGACTGACAAAATAAAGATTTCGATCAATTTCTGATGTCCCGACTGTTCGTTGTACATATGAGGAGGAGGAGGAGAAATAGAAGGAGGAGGAGAAATAGGAGGAGGGCAATAGGAAGACGGAGCAGGAGGCCGATGAAGAGTAGGCCTAATGGGAGGAGGCGATGTAAGAAGGGAATAGCAAGAATAAGAAGGAAGAAGAGACCAAGGCGGACGACGAGGAGAAATTGAAGGAGAAATAGGAAGGAGGAGTGCAGGAGGATGGGAAATATGATAAATATGGGGAATAAACGACGAATAGTCGTTACATGATTATTATCAGCGTGTCTGTCTCTCTCTGTCTCTTTATCTCTGTATCTCTGTCTCTGTCTCTGTCTCTATCTCTGTCTCTCTCTCTAAATATATGAGAGTGGTGGTGTTGGTGAGTGTGGTGTGTGTGTGCGCGTGTGTGTAACAGAATCTCACCGATTCAACCAACAAGAAATTGTTTGGTAAGATAATTAGCAATCTTACTCGCATTGCTACCGTTGTTCGTCTGTCTCTGTCACTGTTCAGTCTATCTGTGTCTGCTAAAATATCTATGCTTTTCTGTGTTTCTCTATGTCTATGTTGCTCTCTGTGTTGGCGCTTGGTCAGTGGTATGGAATCTTAAGTGGCCTTTCTTAAAGGGGTTTGGGAACTAACATGACATCACACGTAACAGTCAGATGTTTGCAGACAACAAAACGTATGTCTGTCTGTCTCTGAGGCCACAGCACTATTCCATGAGGCCACATCTCATAAGAAAGAGAGACAGATCGACAGAAATACAGGCAGACAAGCAAAGAGACAGACTGATTAAGAAGACCAGTGAGACGCATAGTGAATGATTGAGTGTCTGGCCCACAGGAACCGAGCAATGGAGAAACTCTTAACCCCTACATTACATCATTCACAAAATATGTCAAATCCCTTTGTTCGCCCTGTCGATGCGCTATCCTTACAACATCATGTTCGTTTCTGTCATCGGTCGACAACCCCGCAAGATTCAGGCGACCAAGAACACTAAATATGTGTTCATGTCGTATACTCACTGCGCCCCAGGCAATCGATCGAATTTTACGTAAGGCGCGTAAAACCTTTGTAATTCGAATGTTATGTGCTTAAATTAATTTGATGCACTGTGCACACCAAAGTGCGGTTAGCCGTTAGTTTTTAATAAAGGATATACTTACATACTTACTTATGTATATAAATATGTATGAATGAATGTATGTATATATGTGCAATCCTCTGTATCCTGTCAAGCTGAAATATTTCTATAACAAGTCAGCTGTGAACTACTTGACGTTGCAGCATGCACATTATAAATAATGTCACTGTGCCACTTTGCGAAAGATAAGAAAGTACAACTTGCAGAAAGAACATTTCTATCCGATCAGCGATTACAAAGAGCGATTATGATTGAAACACTGGATATTATTATGACACGAAAATTGGGGGAAACGGCAAGAACGACAACATAAAGAAGAAGAACTACTTCATAGGAGAAGAAAGAATTCCACAGAAGAAAAGGCTATCGTGGAAGAATCTGTTGGTTCTGGTCCATCAGGTTGTCAAAAACTACATGAATCTGACAGTTCTGGCATGACGCGTGTTATCAATTCTGATACTGACAACACACATCTTGTTTGTACAATATCATCGTCTTCTACAATCTACATGGTAAGATTCACTCACAAATGCGAACAACTCTGAGTGACGTGGCAAGGAAATGTGATAGATACGGTATTTCTGAACGAAGTGCAGCTGTAATTGCAACTGCACTTTTACACGATGTTGGACTAGTGCATGAAGACGACAGACAAAAGTCATCGACAGGAGTAAAATTCGCAGAAAACGGCAGAAAGTCAGAAAAGATTTACATTCTAATGAACCAGAACCCACAACAGGATTGCATTTTGGTGGAAGTAAAGACTAGATTAAAGTGCAAGTGAAAAAAGAAAGACGGTATTATCCGAATATGATAACCGAGGAACAAACTGCAATTCTATCAGAACTGATTTCGAAATATGCATGTCATTTCAGTCATTCACGGAAAATAATTATCAGATCTACTCCGACGAAAAGGAATTACAACGAACAGATTGCATGTTGTTGAGTGCTACGGAATAAATGTCAATACTGGTAATATGCAGGTCATTTCAATCAATTAGCTGAAGACTCAGAGGATATCAGATCTAGCCTACTTCGACGTAAACGAATCACAACGGATTCCTTGTTGTTGGGTGCGAAGGAACAAATGTAAATGCTGCTATCATAGCTGTGTAGGAACGGGTGTAAGAAGTGAGTACCCCATTCTCTTTCCGGTCTCGTCGTTGTGTGAGGTTTTACCCAATTTACTCCTCGTAATATGCTCGTCGACTACCAATGGGTGCGTCATGGAGCCTCCTCCGCCAGCGGTCGAGAAGAACCGTGCTCGTTCCCACGGGTCTAGGTTTTTAGGTTAACCCGTAACGGGATGCAGTTTTACATCTTACACAATTCATATTTAATATATAACCCCAGATTATATAAAGAAAAAACTTCACTGCATGAAAATATAATTTCCAAACGAAGAAGTCGTTAACAATTAAAATTTTGAAAATATCTTAAAGCACTGTCTCACGATCTCAGAGCAGATTTCCTGTATACCAAGGATTCTCCTTTATATGTAGAAATCAAGCATGAGTTCTGGTGATGACAAAACATTGCACAGTTTACATTGCAGATAGTATCTTCGACAAACCAGATAATACAGAAATTTCAGTTAAATTAAAGAAGCAATGTACTTGTATTGCGCAGAATCGATAATTCTGCAAACATCTTCAGTGCAGGCGTTGGTCGTTCAGTGAGAATAATATTAGGGGAAGTGAAGAATAGGGTGAAGTAGGTATTGTAGGTATTGTTCGAGAGTCCACTTTTTTATTACCCCAGGCAGCTGCAACGAAATAAAACAGACCTTCATGCATTAATATTTCTCAATGTGATCTCGTGTTGAGCTGACCCGGGTGACCGGGTATCCAGCCACTGAAATTTTAGAAAATTATCAGTTTTATTAATTTTTGTGCTTGCCGGCATGATGCATGCAACAACTTGTCGCTGTTGTATTGGATGACGACACTACAATCGTATTACTAGGAGATTGTTTTTCACTGACTTACTGCTTTCTGGGATTCAACATGGCTCATTTCAGACAACGTCAATCATATCTATATATTTCTTTTAAAGGAATTCAGTGACGTTACAAGAGTTTTCGAAATATTTTTACTGCCCAGAATTAACGGCATTTTAACGTACGGTCCTATTATTTTAAAACAACAGGTCTGGAAATGAAACTCATCAGTTTACAATAGTCATGCAATCAATGTGAGTTAGGCAGGTTGAAAGCCATCAGAGTACAACATAAAACGGAAGGATTCGAACCAGCAAATTGCTACTGGAAAGTTCGCGATTACAACACTATTAAAATTGAATTTGCCGTTTCTATGCAACATGTGGTTTTACTTTTATTGAATGTGCAAGAACAGCTTAATGATTACACGAAAGATTTTCTGCAGGCAAACAGATACGACTAAGCTGTTTTCAATCGTCTGCAAAAGTGTGAACAATGAAGCTTTTATATAGCGCCCCTTCAAGGTTATCTACTCAGGAGCGCTCTTAGTCCAACCACGGCTAAAGAGAGTAGATTTCAAGTTTGCAAGAAACAAGGTAAAGTGAGTCGTAGGAACCAGGCGAAGTGCAACAGGAAGGCCATTCCAGGTTGCGGGACCAGCGACCGAAAAAGAACGGCGCTGCATAATGGCTGTTCGCGTGCGGGGGACCAATAGCTCGGCGTGGTCAGCCGAGCGAAGAGCAGATCGCCGCAAAACCCCCGAGGTAGAGCGACACAACTCCCGCAGGTATGGGGGAGCAAGTTCCTCTAGCCAACGCCTAACCAGTGCAGAGACCCTATAGGCGATCCGTAGCGGGAAAGGGAGCCAGTGCAGAACATCCCGCATATAAAGAGAAACCTGGCCAAATCTGGGGATGCGACCAATAAGACGTGCGGCTGCACGCAAAACCCGGTCCAAGCACCCAAGGCGGGCAGCTGGGAGGCCAGCGTAAAGGGCGCTACAGTAGTCCAGACGGGAAACCACAAACGCATGGACAAGGGTGGAAGCAGCCGCCTGCGTCAGAGTGCGGGAGACTACCCTTAACTGACGAAGTTGATAATAAGAGTCCCGACAAAGCAAATTAATATGTCGCATGAATGTGAGCTCTTGATCCAGAATTACACCAAGATCCCGTACTGAGGAGGCAAAGGAAACCCAGGGAAATTCAAGTGCCAGAGCCTCAAGGTTAATTTTAACGTACGGTCCTATAATTTTAAAGCAACAGATCTAGAAATGAAACTCATCAGTTTACAAAAGTCATGCAATCAATGTGAGTGAAGCAGGTTGAAAAGCCATCAGAGTACAACATAAAACGGAATGATTCGAATCAGCCAATTACTGCTGGAAAGTTCGCATTACAACACTATTAAAATTGAATTTGCCGTTTCCATGCAACTTGTGGTTTTACTTTTATTGACTGTGCAAGAACAGCTTAACGATTACACGAAATATTTTCTGTAGGACACAGACACAGATACGACTAAGCTGTTTTCAATCGTTTACAAGAGTGTGAACAATGAAGATGAGTTGATAGATATTTAGTGGATTGCTGATAGAGTTGTGTTTCAGTCTCACCGTCCAGGTACAGATTTTCTCCACCACGTTGTCTCTGACTTGGTCGATCAAGAAGGTATCATCAACAAGGAAGTATGTTTCGTCGGCCTTGAAAAAAACAAGTCAATCTTGAATAAATCGAGGATCCAACCTTCATTTCCTACACATTTTTTTATGTGGAAGAAGGTGCCATTAAAACTTCCCTAGAAAAGATTGCAGATATGAGTAGTTTTTTTAATCTATTCTCTGACGATAGGATGTACAAAAGTGTTAATTTAAAATTAGAGAACACAAACCTGTTTCTTAATGTGTGCATTATAACAACGATAGGCGTTTAATCACAATTGTTTACTGATATAAAGGAAACGACAATGCACAGATTTTTAAACAAATAGATAAAATTACTGTGGTTATGGATTAATTGGGTGCTTCTTTCAGGCAAAATATGCATTAGCCTACTGAGTCTTTCTCATTTTAAGGATGAACATACCTTTTTTCATTTACCTAGTTTTACAACTTAATCGATTCTTTTTCGTTATAATTCGTTTTCCACACAGGGAGACGGTGGTTGTATAAGCACAAATATTTGAAGAGGTCGGACGAAACCAGATAACGGGTAAGGGATGAAGTGGAACCCATAAGCTGCTCCCTCAAAGACGGTCTTTGTTGAAATGTAACATCAGTAGTATAACTCACCTTTTGGGCAGGCGAAGCTATGCCCTTCGCAAAGTCCAAGGTGCATCCTGGCCTGAGGCACACCACGAATTTTCCAATGCCACGCACCTGAATTGTAGTGGATTCAGCTGTATAGAGGGCATCAGGATTTTCCGGACCACCATCCGAGATCAGTATATGTATATTCTGGACGTCCTCTCTGTCCTCCCCAACCAAAGGCATGAAGACATCAGTGAGGACTTTGAATATATAGAAACAAAATCGATGAACTCACCCCCAGGATACTTGACATTGTCAATGGCTGACAACAGCGATGTCTTGTCTGTATATCTACAGAAAACACGACCATTCATGAGATGCTTAATATGAGTTTTCGATCATACAACACATTAACTGAATCGAAGCCACTGAACAACTGAACATGCACATTATGCACAAAGCCTACACACATGTATGTTGTATACGGTTATCTACGGTGTGTTTAGTTGTTTTAGTGGCACGCGCTCTGTCCGTTTGGGGGAAGCCGCACTTACAAACCGTGCTGGAAAAAACAAGAGTTCAGACTTTATGTTTGGTACCCTCCTTGAATGCCCGTTTTAGCCAGTTTTAGCAATGGTTCTCTCTGTCTGCATGTGGATAAGCATCCAGTTATTTTGTCAGCCGTTCTTATTTTATTCTTATGTCATCGGTTACTTAGGTTCTTCGCTCCTGTATGGCCGGCTATTGACTGCAAGCTGCAAGTCTTCGGGATTTCCACTCAAAACTGTTGTCTCACATATTCAAGTATAAAAGTTAATTCCCCGACTCACCTTATCCTTCAACCTCCTTTTCACTGCCCTTTGGACAACCCTTCCGATTTGATGCAGCGCACCTGAATAAGCGGTGCCCTGAGCATAGCTTTCGAGTGGCGCTTTAGAAATTAGAAGTTTCTGTTAGAATTATGTTTTGCTTGGAAATGACCCAGGGAATAAACCCTTATATCATCTTAATAAAACTGGTGTTCCACAGCATATCCCTAGACAACCTGAAACAATATATCGTCTATTTAGAGTGCAAAGGTGCGATCTCCATTTTGGTAATTTTTCAGGAGAGCAAATCTAAACTTTTGATGGTTGCTACAAATCCAATAGTTTTTATGTGATTGTGATTTATAGTCATTTGGATAATAAATTATTTCCCTAGTTGGAATGTTGTAATCTTTTTAAATTTTGTGACGCCTCGCCTGAAAAAATGCAAAATAACAGCAAGTGACCAACGACCTCTTGTGCTTGTGACAAACGATAGCACCTTTGCACATTTCAAAAATATTTTCTTATCTGAAGATAGCTATAGTTTCACAACAGCTTAAATGTGCGATAAAAAATTATCTTTTACAGGAAAAAATATTATAAAATAATAAATAATGATCTGTGTAAATTGCATTGATTCATTTGAACAATTCAATAGAAGATTTAGTAGCTGAAACATTTATTATTGGTACGCACTCGAAGTTCGAAACCAACGGCTAAAAATGATGTTGACCCTTCATAATATTTTCAGCTGCATACAAAAGGGTTAAGGAATCAATATTTGCAAAATCTTAATTTATATATTTTGTGACCATAATTGATTCACTGATATCAGTTTCATGAAATTTGGATTTTACTTCAATATTTTCTCTTGACATCAAAGTTTGCATCGGATTTTAATGATTTCTATCGACACGTGAGATTCGTCGACATCAAGTTACAATGATTAAATGCAATAATATTTTCAGAATAATAAGTCTAACTAATAAAAAATGTTACGAACATGATTGTTAGAAACTTGCAATTTTCCTTTAAAATACTTTTGGATTAGTCTTCAGCACGACGCCGTATGTAGGCCCTATACTAAAGTAAACCATAGAACCTATTTTTTGGTAAACGCATACTGCAGTAGCTCTATTGGAGATAGAACCTTTGCACATTTCAAAACTAGGTTGTTGGAGATAGCCCCAATATTAAAACAGTTGCTGCGTTTTTATTTACACTGTGAACGATACCACCTTTTCACAGTTCAAACACTACATTGGTAGCAACAGAATAAAACAATAAAAAAAATTTGAAAATTTGGAGATAGCACCTTTGCACTCTAAGCAGACGATATACATAGATATACATAGAAATTAAAACGCATACCTACACACGCAGATAAACACGTACATGCGCACATACACACACAGTTACATTCAGATATACATGCATACACACACAGTGACACACGCATATAATGTGTACATACATACGTAAATACCTAAATACATACATGCTGAAATTCATTCGTGCATTAGAATTAAGCATTAGCATTGTTTAGAAAATATTTTTGGTGCCCGACATAGCATAAAACCATTAAATGTAGTGTTCAGCTTACTGACTCAAGCCCCATTCTAGCTTAGTCGTATCAGAGTATGTGACGAAAGCAACCCTTGTCTCATCTGGTCCAATGTTTAGGCTGTTGACTATGTCCTTGCAGAACTGAAGAATGGCCTTCCACTTCGGGCACGTTGGTGGCACTTCATGACCAGTGCCTCCACAGAGAGATGCAGAACCGTCAACGCTGATAAGAAGGTCCAGCTTTTTGCCACAGGCTAAGGAAATGAAAATGAGTAAATGTAATTTAATGCAACCAGAGATTTATGATGCGCCTATTGAAGGGAAACCCAAAGGTGCTCTCCACCTAACCATGGAAAACCAGGGTCGAACAAAATTGGTGTTGTTTGGAAGCGCTTACGGAATAGAAGTTGAAAGGACCAGTCCAGGAAGTTGGACCGACCATAGCTAAGTTCTATGCTGCACTGTTCTGATTGAAAGAACAAGCAGGTCATCCTGCGCAGCAGAGCGAAGAAATCTGCAGTCAGGAATGAATGAGACTGAGACACACAACTCCATAATGTAAGTGATGCAGAGAACAGATGAACGCAGGTCATGACAACATGGTCGGAGATCGAGGATGGCTCAAGGCGACTTTTGTCGACCCGACATCGTCACGAATAGCAATGAAGTCTAGCCAGCCTCCGTGAAAGTGGGTCAACAAGTCTACGTGATGAATGATGCCAAGTCCTGAAAGCAGTTATCGTACATTATCAGCCCAGGGCCCGCCAGCCTCTTCCATGTAAACATTGATGTAGCCCGTGATGACCATATGGTTTTTTTTATACAGCGAAGGCTTCGAGCAAAGTGGTAAATTCCTGGATGAAAAGTGAGAGGTAAGAAGGCAGTACGGTACACTGCTGCCACGTGTACGGACCAGGAGTGCTGCATGCGCCTACGCGGGCTCCAGATGTGGAAAGCGAATAGACTCTTGCGGTCTTGCCAATATTTAGAGAATTAATTATACCTGGTGTGCACGATTAAGTGGAGGGTGTCAACGTCTGACTTGGATACAGAGAACAAAAATTGAGGAATATGTCCAAGTCTGAGAAAAACTCGGACCCTAAATTGATTATCCATCTTCAAGACAGTTTCTAAAACTCGATGAGGAATATGTCCAGCATAAAGCGAATAAAAACTGAGAAAATGCGATTAACCACTAGAACAGCCGAAGCGTGTGTGTCTGTACGCCGAAACGCACGCGCCTTTGCCACAAGGAACCATTGTGCATTAGGGTGCATCGATTGCAATGGGAGAAAAAACTTTTTCTCATTTTTATTTCTAATAGTGCAAAGTATTTGCCAATTGATGTCAGCAATATTCTGGTGCAATTTCACCAATTTAGCACATGACCTTGAGGTGCCCCAATGACCTTGAAGTTTTGACATTAGACGCACAATATTTGCCCATGTTATGCAAGGAGTAATGTCCAGAAAAACAAGCTTCTACAGTATGAATCTCATGACAAGTAGAATGCGATACTGGTAAAACATATTAAGTATATTATTCCATCATTATGTCCATTACATCAATGATGAAACAGTGAGTCTAAAGTCTAAACTACAGTAGCGGTAAACTACAGTAGTAGTCTTATCCTATCAGTGCAAGTAGACCTAAGTGGTCAGGCTATACGACATTCTTTCTTAGTGTTAAAAGTCGGCATTATTCGCCTGGATTCCATTCTTGTTCTTATGAAACCGTCCCTAGCTTTGATGCCGCAGACTGCAGCTGAAGCCTTACTCACTACTTAAACATAAAGCTCCACTGCCTATGAGTGGCTTGGGAATCTGGGAAAGTCGAACTTTTGTGCTGGGTGCGTCGCTACAAATTGCATCATTTCTTCATCAGACACCTTCAATGTTAGTCGTGTTCTGCTACGCATATCTGCCAGACGAGTTCAGTTTCATCAGACGCATCAAACTTTTGCAAAGGAACAACGAATTTGAATTTCAGACCGTACAGTTTTCCTAGCTTTCAGGATTGACGCATTACCAGCGTTCAAATTTTCTTACGGTCATGCGTTAACATGGAGCATCGTGCTTTCTCTGGACCAATTGGTAATCGTTTATTAACGTTTAAACAGATTCCTTCAGTGATCTTTGATAAAATTCAATCGGATTTGCCACCTGCACCTCCAACTGACCTAAGTAGTGACCGGCAGTATTTGTCGGACATTAGTAACGCGGTTGTCAGAGGCCAGTGCTCACTGAATTTATCTAAAAATACCCTGGAATATTGAATCACTTGCGGTGGTTTACAGCTGCGAATAAAATATTGCAATTGTACATTGGCAGTTGCAAACCATCAGTTACTGTAGAGCTTCAAATGTTGGCGATATATGTAGTGAACGCATATGCTCCGATGTGGTTAACAATTTTGCAATTCTGGTCTGGTCGTGGGTGATATATGTCCGACGTAAGTCGAAACTGGTTCCTTCACCAACGATAATAAGTGTCCCTCGATAACAACTCGTCTATAGTACTTATTTCCTTCCTTGACATTCTGTACTGTAGAGTTTTATCTTTTCGACCATCAGAAATAAACCGAGTAAATCACCTGCGTTGTTCAAGTCCAGGGCTCGAAGTGGAAACAATAGGTGCCGGTATGGATATAAGAACCATTCCCCTCCCCGATACCGATACGTCTTTGGGCCATACCGGCATGGATCTTTCGCCTGGAGAAGTTCCGGTATGCTTTCAGCAGGCCAGGAGAGGTGCCGGTATGGCATACCGTTTCATACCGTCCCACTTCGAGCTCTGTTCAAGTCTTCCAGCTCGTTACAGTAATTTCATCATTCACGTCTAACTTTATTTTAGTCAATAACATTTGACAAATCAACATCACATATAAATATAACATCAAAATCTTGCAGCACTCTGGTGTTATCTCGGCAGCTGCTCTGTCTGAAACATCATAACGCTCACAGACTTAAGCTAATTTTGGTAGTCTACTACAAAAGTCTCTTGACGATAACGTTTGATGCATCACAAGTTGATTATTATTAAATTCAACAACATAAAATTTAGCTTAATCACCTGGTTGATCACAAGTGTTTGGCCTGCTGGTATCGAAATTAGATTCAGAATTGTCTACTGAGTCATCATTAACATCCACGACCTTCTCACCACACAATGACTTAATATATTTCGACTCGACTAACTTGCATAGCTTTTCTTTTCTGCTTGTTAAGAAGCTTATTTGCTGTAAGTTTGTCGACATTACTGATACACATCAACCTTACTGTTCTCTGGTCAGTCAGAAACTCCTGCTTATCTTTAGGAACTCGAATGATTGCCACCTACCTACTAAAAGATCAACAGAACTTCTTAAAGCTATACATAAATTAGTTTGCCCTACAACAAGTGACGTTAAATGCACTGCTCCGAAGCCTTCAAATCATGAACACTTTAGGGTCGTTGGGGCACCTCAAGAACTTATTCCAAAAATTCTAAAATTTGCATGGTAACTAAGTAGTATAAAAGGCACCTATCGGCAACTATTAGAATATTATTTTCAAAACTTTTTTTTCGATGCACCCTATTGTGCATATGAATGCATACGTGATGGTGGGGACAGTTTGAGCTGAAGCGAATGGCGTATCGTACGTAGGCCTACCTGGTGCTGGTGATAGAAGTAGTTCTTCAAACCCTTTCGATATGCTCTGAAAAGGTAAACCCCAAGCAGCCACACTGGCTGAAATGGAAACCCAACAATTCGATTCTGCGAACTTGGGAGTTTGCGGCTGGTCCATTTACGTTTGCCTGGGTATCATCTGCATATCGATGAGGAGTTACTCCCACAAAATAACGGAACTCGCTTAAGTCGCTGGTGTACAGGGGCCTCAAGATGGAACCCTGCAGGAGACCAAAAGAGAAAGGAACTGGCTTAAGTCGGCGGTCTAAAGGCTATACACGAGAGGCCCTAAGATGAAACTCTGGGGGAGACGAAGTGGGACCATGGACCAGTCACACCGTGTTAAGGCAAAGACCGTAAAAACTGCATGCTCCCAAAGGGAGCTTCAAATGCTTCAGAACGCAAGCAAGAAACAGCACGACCCACCACGCCGAACGATTTTTCATTGCCTCTAGTCTAATAGAATGCCGTGGTCAACAGTGTCGAAGAACGCACTCACATCAAAGAGAGCGAGGGGGGTCACATGCCCCAATCAACAGCACCAAAATATCAGCCGTAATACTTGTTATGAGGGACTCAGTGGAAGGTCCGATTGTTGTTCAGCGAGAAGGAAGTTTGCCTGAAGATGGCGTTAATGAAACAGTAAAACTTTGCCTCGTGTATTGAGGCGAATTTCTGTTCATATAGGCCTAATATAGTTTTTCAGTAAGTTATTTGAAATATTCCAAAATCTCTTAAATATCCCTACACAGATCCATTCTGTCCAACTTCCAATCTTTCCCGTCTCAGGCGGAATCCGCCTTAGCAGCTTTGCCACCTACTTCTCTCACTGGTTTTCTGGAATTCGGATTATGACCTCCGTTTGGTATCTCTAGCTCGTGAATAAGCTGGTGGCCTGCTAGGCTAGGTGGAAAAGGGACGACATGAGGGACGGAAAAAAGACCCAGAGATTAATAATTACCACGTGAACCCTCAAAACTTCCTAGTGTAGCCATCAGCCTAAACAAATCACGCAGCTGTTTGTTGAAGTCGTCGAAAATACGTTTATTTACATATTTTATCAATATACGAAAAGCCCCTTTCGCTATCTTAGGTACTAGATCGCGACCATTACGCGCTGTCTTACAAAGATAGGTTACTGAATATTTTTATCACCACAAACCATCAAGATATTGGAAGAATATTTTCGTCCTCAGATACTTTGTTGGACGAAATACGGGTATAACAATCAGCGATAACCATTTCTTCTCTATATTATTCTTCTTCCTTCTTTTTTAAAAATGATTTTCTGCTATTTTTCTTTATCTCCTTACTTCTTTTGCCTGTTTTTATCCCTACTCTTCACGTCTCCTGTATTTAGACATAATTTTTTCTATCTTTTTCTATTCTTTCTGCTACTACAATTCATCTAAGCGATTTACTGTTTATTTTACTTATTTTTAATAATTAGCAAAATGATAATGAAAACTTACTTTCGATAGCCTCGACATTTGCAGCTGCCGAAAGGGCAATCAGAAGGATAATGGCTGACATTGTTCGGCTGTCAATCAGTCAGGAAACAGAAGCGATCTCTCAACGACAGCGGAACAACTCAGCAGTAAACTGTTGGTGAACACGTCAGAAGATTCGACCACAGCTTCAAAATTTACATTGTACTTTTAAAAGTGGCTTTAGCCATAGGAAAGCACTCGAAATGATCGAAACAGCTAGAGCCTTTCGGCAACTTAGTATGAACACCGTCTTCAGTCGGATGTAAAATAAAGTTTCAGGCAAACTTGCTGTCTAACGAAACAGACCAGATCATGCAACCTGACAACGTGTGTGTGTGTGTGTGTTTCTGTATATCTATTGTCCCTGTAGGTCTGTCTAAACTTGCCATCAAATCATTCTTTCAGAAGAAATGTAGGAATCGTGTCGCGGACACGTCTCTAATGAATATGAAAGAAGATAAATTTCCGAAATTCTGCAAAAGTTGTTAGCTGAAAGAAGTCCATTAACAGAAAGTGTAGAACTTCGATGAAGATATTTGTCCACGCGCTTACCTAATTGGTAAAGTAATTGAGAGCGGCGCCCCAAATGCTCAAATTACTTCCTCGAAAATGTCAGAGCTGAACCAAGGCTGTGGTGCGCGCTTGACTAAAATCTTGGTTCTAAAGTAATTTCCCGCTCAAGGAGCTACTTAAACTAGATTGCACTCATTAGCGCTGCGTGCTGCTGCAGATAAAGATGAAGGATATTCCAAGGTATCATTCTTCCAGCTTGTTTAGATTATATGCATGCCAAGGCAAAATTCAAAGATTTTCTAATGTGCCTGCAGTTGGTATGGAAAGTCAAAATCTGAGAAAAAGGCAACATGATCTGAAACATAGGACTCGACTCCATGACAGTAACAGAAATAAAGCGATTTTCGAATCAATGCGAGTTATCAAGAAATCTAAAAGCTAAAAATATGCTTGAACCTTTAAGAGGCAACAAGCAAAAGGTTTTTGCACGAGGTCTTAGAAGAAGGCTTTTATCTTAAGCATCGGCGAGGCAGCTTCAGTTGCATTCCTTAGATTCAAGAGCGTTATTCGTTTGTATTTGCTACCTGGAAGCACAATTACATTCCATACTTTCGAGAGCGTTTATCCCAGCTCTGTAACTATATGGAATGTGACTGTGCTGTCTCCTAGCGAATGCAAGTGAGCTCGATAGCGCTTATCTTACGATGGACACACAGAGCCGAGAAACTATTTTAGAGATAAAATAAAGACGAACTTGTTACATTATTTCCTTTCCAATATTAATCTATCACAATCTTCACGTCCACTTCTGAAACGTTAATATTTTTACCTTTAAATTCTGCTGGTTCGAGTTGCAAGAATTTTGAGGAAAGTCTGTGACTGTGACACAAATTCAGGCTTATATAGATGAGAATGTTTTAATTTAAAATATATTAATAAACGCTCGTGGACTCATAAACCTTATTGCATAGGACATAATCAACGGCAAATCAAATATTTCACATCCGTAGTTCTCATTGGCACATTTTCGTGGTAAGAATGTAGATTACACCTATAAGGGATATGAATTTCTTATCTCGCGAAATGAGACGAATTTGAGGGACAAATTTGATATTTATCAACATTTATTAGCGCAGTTGTATCAGATACTGTCACGTTCGTATAATTATTTATTAAATATATGAATACGTTATTTCGTGAAATGAGATGAAATGGGGGGTAAATTTGATATTTACCAACATTTATAAGCCCGTACGCCAATGCGTTCGTGGAGACATGTGCCAATAACAATTTTTAAAAAAATAGAATAATTATCATAATTGTTTTAATTATGAACACCTTTATTGCGCCACAAACGGCAGCAAAACAACCAAAAAAGAAAAAAAATACTGATGATGATGATGATGATGATAATTATGATAATGACGACGATGACGATGACGAAAATGATATGTAGCGATAATAATAATAATAATAATAATAATAATAATAATAATAATAATAATTATAATAATAATAATAATAATAATAATAATAATAAAAATAATAATTGTTAACATTTATCATTAAACTCTCATTGCACCTCTAGTACATGATGTACAACAAGTTATCTTTCTCTGTAGATCACAATTACATCAACTAGGTTGAATCTTTGTATATCTTATGTTTGTATATAATAAGTCAGGCTCTTTGAACTAGTGTATGAGTGGTTTTAATACAATTAACATTTCTGTGAAATCTTTTTGCAATTTTTTTAAATATTGAGACTGGCTTTCAATCCTATATGTTTTACGTGTTTTAATCAATAAACATATCATGACTTGTAAGCATAGGAATTTATCATTTTAGCTAAATCAGACAGGGGTAATGTGAACAGCGCAGGGGTAACGTGAAATTGCGTTCAGGCTACCCTTTGGGGTAATGTGAAATCGATTTCAGATTAGCGGGGGTAACTTGAAATGGAGGGTAGCCTGAAGTTTTTACACCGGTCTTCATGCAGAACAATCATGTATTGACTGTAGAAATATACTTTCATTTGAAGTGCATTAATGGCCGACATTGTTCAGCTACGAAGTAATCATGAACCAGAAGCGATCTCTCTGCGATTTACCTATTCTGTGGACCTCCACATCACCATGACTTTCTGAGACCTAGTCTGCGAATATACGGGTGTGGCTGTTCTATAAGGAAATAAGTTAAGTGAGTAATTAGCCTTTATTTGAATCTGATAAGCGCACATGCATTGCATGTACACAATGATTACCGGAACATAAATTTTGAAAATAAACTATAACGGGAGCAGACTAAGGAGCTACTATTTATAAGTGATGCAATCTACATCAGTCACTTCTCACAACGACGAATCTCCGACTTCTCTGCTCGTTCTCTGGAAAACGACTTGTTAAAAGTTGAGGATCAGCGTGCGTCTCTCTCTAAGATGGTCAGCAATCTAACTTTCTCGCATTGTTACATTTGTTCATCTTTCTCTGTCTCCGTTCAATCTATCTGTATGTGCTTAAATCTCTATGTTTCCCTCTGCCTCTTTCGCTCTCTTTGTTGGCGCTCGATCAATCGCACAGCGCTTTCCGGAATCTTAGGTGGATTTCTAAATTGGATTTTGGGACCAACTTAGGGTTTGCCACTGGCGTGTAAGCACCGGTCGTTGCTGTGCTTTACTTAAATCTTTGGCCTATGGCGCATCGTTAGTTGCTAATGGCGCATGCTTAGCTCCTCTACAAGGCTTGAAGGGTGCTATATAAATGTTTTATTGCATTACGTCGTTTTACTATAGTAAGGCATATACATTTAACCTGCACTGATGGACTATTGAAGTAAAAAAAACACTTCAACGCATCAAAGTTTAATTTCCAGACGATGAAGAAATTGACAATTAAAATCTTGGAAAGTATCTTAAAGCACAATCTCACGATCTCAAATCATATTTTCTGTATAACAAGAATTCTCCTCTATATATATAGAAAGATCGCACATGAGTTCTGATGATGACAGCATATCGAACATTTTACATTCTAGATAGTATCTTCTCCAAAGCGGATAATACAGAATTGCAGTGTCATTTAAACTAGCAGTTGCATAAATCTCAGGAAATTAAAGAAGTAATGTACTCGTATCCGGTAGACTCGAAAATTCTCAAAACATCTTTACTGCTCATCCTAGTTTCGTTATTTGAGGCGGACAAATCAGAATTGGGTCTTTAATCCAGTCTTGTATTCCCTTAGGCACCTGCAACGAAATACAACAGTCCTTCCTACACTAAATGCAAATGCACGCGATTTTCTTTAGCGACCGTATATGGCCTCGACCCTACTTATTTTTCAATGAATTGATCGGGTGAGATCCTTCACCACCGCTGCCCATTTGAATGAGTGCCACGCCATTTAAGGTCCCCGTGTTGGGACCGTGCTAGCCCGAGATTTAAATCTCTGAAATAAGCCACCTTCGGGAAGCGAACCGCGGTCCGCATGCGCTCTAACACAGATAAGAGTCGCGATGAGACGCGCAGCTAACGCTCTTACCGATGTAGCAAATATTTCTCAATGCTATCTCTTGTTGAGCTCACCCAGGTGACCTGGTCTCCAGCCACTGAAATTTTATAAAATTATCAGATTTATTCATTTTCATGCTTGCCAGCATGGTGCATTAAAGTACAATATATTTGTTTGAAGACAATGCAATTCCCCGAAATTTGTCTTTGTTTGACTGACCTTATTCTGGGATATCGTATCGGACATTGCAATCATATTTATGTCTAAACACGAGTACAGTGCCGCTACAAGAGTTTTCAGATTGGATTGTCATTACTACCTAGAAATCAGCGGCATTGTAACGTACATTCCAACCACAATTTTCGACTGCTTCAAGAAATTCATCAGATTCTTTTGAGATCGTGTTTTATAGTGTACTTTTTAGTTGTGGTGGAGTCGGGAGTGCCTCTGAGTAGTTCTCTGGAGGATGCGCTATATAAATGTCCTAATGAATGAATGAATGAACGAAAGAATGAATGAATGAATGATTAAGTTTAAAGCAACAGCTCTTGAAATGAAACTCGAAAGATTCCAAAAGCCTTCGTAAACAGTCGAACCTGCCAATAACCACTGGAAAGTTTGCGGTTACAATTCCATTACAAAAATAAAATTGCAATTCCAATGCGACATGTAGCTTTACTTCAGTTGACTGTGCAGGAGATCAGCTTAACGATTACATGAAACGTTTGTTTCAGTCTCACCGTCCAGGCACAGAATTTCTTCACCAGGTTGTCTCTGACTTGGTCGATCAAAAGGTGATCATAAACAAGGAAGTATGTTTCGTTGACCTTGAAACAAAAAAAGTCAATCTTGAATAATCCAGGATCCAACCTTCATATCCTACACATTATTTTATGCGGAAGAAAGTGCCATTAAAAGTTCTCTGGAAAAGTTAGCAGATATGATTAGAAGGATGTGGTAATGTAACGAACGTGAATATTCGCAGTTCCTATTGTCTTAGCCGTGCAAGCACATAAGCACACCAATTCAGATTAATTACGCGAGGCAAATCTTTTTTCTGATTGGTCATAAACCGGCGCAAATCTGCTTAGCGCGTGAAAGTTTCTCTGTAAAAGAAGGCTATAGGTCAGAAAAAGGAGGAAACGTTCAATTCAGTTGGGTCTTCATCGAGTAAGAAATCGCAACTTTAAGTGATTGTTTAAATAAAATACCTATGGTCTGTGCGTCGGTGACTTAGTGGAAGAATTGTTTCTTTTGACGTTGAGGAGGAAGAAGTGTGGCGAATCTCGGAATCGTCACTTGCGCTAAAGCAATGTGTGACCTAGTTGTCACTGGGTGATCGCTGCATGCGTGCCAGTATAGGCTACGTGCTGAGATCAGCCCGAGTGGGCAGTTCAGTTCTGACTGCGCTGGCCATATTGTTGGGTCTATGCCAGAAGACACTCGACGAAATCTTTTAGAAATTGCCGAAAATAAGTTGCAATTTTGGGAAGAAATTTGGGAAATTTGGGAACATATTGTAGAAATTTGGGGACCAAGAATTCGAATCGTGAATCGTCGAACTAATTCGAACCGAGGGATCCGAATTTGGTCGAATCTTCGCTGGAGATCGGTAGCGGACGAATTGGGAGCAGCCAAGTCGCCCGATGGAAGGACGAATTGACAGGAAGACCTCGCCCAAGCAGGAAACAGGCTAAAACTTTCTTATTTTTAGTATAATAGTAAGATTTAACTGTCAAAAGAGATCTGATAGTCAATTGATGAAAGTTTCCGACAATTAGCGAGTAAATTTTTGGGGATATTTCTTAATTCCACTTATTTTGCTCAGGCGTCGCATCATCGTGTAGGGAACGCCCTCGTAAGTCAAAGGAGGCCCTGACGCGCAACATTAATGGAGGCCGATCAATAGTAAACAGATATGTGTAAATGTGGATTGGAATTAAGACCACTCTGTTGAGATTTGTACTGCTATATAAATGTTTAATATTGTTAATTTTTGCATAGAAACATAAATAAGAAATAATCAGGACGACTGTAACATTTAATTGATATTAAGTTTGTATTAAATAATGTTTTCGAATCGCTCTAATGTGGTTGAGATGGTAGTTAGTAGTCCTGAGTAGAGCCCTGCGCCGGCCGCGCCGCGCCGCCGCCGCCGACATTTAGTGGGCGCCGCCGCCGCCGGTTTTTGTTTGTCGGCGCGCCGCCGCCGCCGCCGACAATCTGTCGGCGCGCCGCCGATGCCAGTTTGATATGCTTATTTGTTATTGTTGCATTTTTCATGTTTTGCATGATATTGGAAAGATAAGCAAACTATTCTCAGAAATGGCACTTTGATTGGTAGGAGCTCGTATGTTAATGAAGAAGATAAAGCTGATTACAATGTTTGTGATCTTTATCTTGATATCAAGAATGCATTGTCTTCCTGACTAAATTGGTGTTCCTTATACTTTGATGATCTTGTCTTTGTGCCATGATACACACAGTCATTTAAAGCGATATCTTGGTACAAGTAGCCATTGTTTTGATACATTTGTTCCTGTTGCCATTTCCTTAATACCTTGACAACAAAAGCAATATGCAATGCATGTCTTTGTGTGTGTACTACAGTACTACAGTATTCCCTCATTCGTTACCTTCATGTTGAATAGCTTAGATACCCTATTGATTGTAGTCTTTGACGTCTGTGGTCTTATTACAATGGTGTAAATTTTTGGCTTGAAGTCGTAAGGTTAGAGGAGTTTATAAGTGCTATTAATATCAAGATATGCCATTTAACTAATTCCTGCAGAAGGGAATGCAAAATTGATTAATACTTTTGGCAGAAATCTATTCAGGTAAACAGTATCAGTTGACACAGGTTTTGACTTAGTACGTATACTATCAAGATTCAAGAATGGCTTAATGTCGTAATGTCGTCTTTATCAGTTTAGTCCGATACAAACAATGGGCTATATATGGAGACCTTAAATGACGTGGCACCAATTCAAACGGGCAGCAGACCACCTGGTAAATTCATTGAAAAATTAACGGGAGTGAGGCCACTCGGCCAGTGTATTACCATAGGAAAACGTATATATTTACATTTCACTTCATGGCTTGACAGCAGCCTCTCTTACTGGGAGGATCCTGTTATAAATGCAGCATCTGCCATGTGACTTGGTGTGTAGACCTATACTGTATCAGTGCATATGCAAGTGTATTCATGCAATATGCAATGCATGTTGCTTCATCTGATTACAATTCGCCAATACCTATACAGATGTGCAGTGTAATTAAGGATGTTCATATTTTAAGGCAAATGTCTGAAGGTGTCTTCTCTCTCAGTCTCTTTGTATGCAGTTGAGCTTCAATGTGATGGAGTGGCTTAATTTTAGAGAACTTGGCCCTCTTGACTGGTCACATGACCAACAGCTGTTCAACTCTCATAGTGACTCACATGGGCGTCCGGAGGAGGTGCAAGGAGGGTTTGCCCTCCCCGGATTTTTGAATAGATTTTCCATGCAAACACGTTATTTTGCCCTGACCCCGGTAAAATTTTGCCCCCCTGCGGATGCCCATGGTGACTCATGTTTCTGACTAGGGCACGCCGCGCCGCGCCGACGCCGACATTTTATGGGCGCCGCCGCCGCCGATTTTGTTCGTCGGCGCGCCGCCGCCGACCAAAAATGACCGGCGCGCCGCCGCCGACACTAAGACGTCGGCGCAGGGCTCTAGTCCTGAGTTAGCTAGGGAAGGAGAAAGGAAGCTAGTAGAACTCCTTGGAGCAACTTCTATGGTGCCTGTGTCACCTGGAAAGGAATCTGTTGGTACCGAGGGAGTTCGAACCCAAGTTACGTTCCCCTATTCGGGTAGGGTGGACTTGGATGAGGAAGGAGTTCCCTTTGATTCGCATTATAAATCTGTGTTGGGGCCCAATGCGGACCCTGAGGTGACCTTTAGGTGAACCTTGTTTCCAGTCCGGAAACCACGGACAACTGTCCAGCCGTCCTGGTAGAGGCTAGAAGGACAATAGAGATGGAGGGAAATCTTCATTAGGTCAGTTAAGGCGCAGTGAAAGGTTAAAAGGGAAGCCAACTGTTCAATACGGACAAGAGGAGTGGCATCCCCTACCTAGGAAGTCCTTCAAATCTTCTGACACTGTCCAGTACCAGGGCCCAACACAGCGCCCGGGCACCCAAGGTGTGAACCTTGCGACAACTGGTTCCAGAAGCCAAGGTGGGGCCCTCGCGACAGAAGTTCTCTGTCGTTCTGCTGTGTGGTTCTTTTAGTTACGGTTGGGTAAAGTTGACTTTCATTTTATATTTAGCTTATCTTCAGCCTATAACTTACCTATTGCTGTTGCGTTAATGTGCTTACAAGCTTTAGTAACACTAGCATCTGGCAAAGAGAACATAGCGATTGGCGAACTTCGAACTTGTAAGTAAAACTGTGTAATAGATTTGTGTCTTAAAAATAAAAATCTTAAACTGAAAACAAATTGATTGTGGATTTGCTGAGCAGCGGCAGTTGCATACTTTTCTGCTCGTGTGACTATTAAAATAGAATCGAGTGTAGAAATGAAGATCTAATAATAGACCACGTTGCTGAATTGTGTGAATTGGTGAGAGAATTGATACAACGCCAAAATGAACAGGGAGAACGAATAAAACGAATCAGAAAGAGAACAGAAGCCGACTAGGTTGAATGTTGAAAACCGAAAATACTGTTTTAGAGGAGCAAGAAACAGATATAGCACCGGACTCCATACGTCTTCTGTCGAAGGTCTCGGCCATAGAAGATGATCCTGGTAGAAAACAGATGCATGCGGGATTAGGGCAGATTGATCGGTTCAGCCTGAAAGCGCTGGTAGATTACTCGTTGGCAGCGTCATGGCCGACCGGTTGCATATTACGAAAGTACACATGGAAATTCTCCAAGGTATCCCGAAACCAATCAGACGATGAGCGTGAGTTTGCATAATGAATATTTATGCAGCATTTTGTCTCACGATTGAACGCAAGTGATGTATTTTTAAATTGCAGCAAGGAAACGCGTTTAAAGGGTGTCGAATGTAGTTGCGCGCTTTGCAGTTAATATCTACAGTGTTTATGGGTCATTATCCGAAAAGTGCAGAATTGATGTCCAATGCTGCTTTTTTTTAGTTTTTTCGATAATTTCTTCAATTTTTTTTGCCTATCCTTCAAAGAATCAGCAGATTAACATTTCCCATCATTGTTTTAGCTGCTAGATTTTGGAAATTTAGAAATAAATTACTAAATGTATACAAAATATCATTACCATCCTCTGTCCGAGACGGTGTACAATGCTTTAAATTCAGCTTTTACGCAAATTTATTCCATTACAACCTGTAACAAAGGTATATTATTTTGATTAATTAGTGGCTAGCATATGTAATAATTAAACATTTAGGCTCATTCTCGTAACATTTATTTCTTTTGGGCCTATTTATACTTGTCCATAGAAGTAATCATCATAGCCATCTCAATTTTTGGGAAGCCTATAACTTTTAGAGAACGTGCTTACTTACTAAAAGAAAAAAAATCAGCAACAAGATATTGTCAACTATTAATGGAATCACACAGATTTGAGTTGAATTCATAATGTTTTATTTTTAATTTAAGTCTGTGTGTTCTAAATTATTACAAAAAAGTAAATTTCTGTTTCATTACCATCTCGTGTTGTATTTCCTGGTTTAGGTAGATTATAGCATTGATAACTTATTTTATTTACCGCTTTTGTTGAACTGATTACTTATCTGATAGAGTAATTCAAGTGAAAATATTTGACGGCTGTCATATATTTCATCATTTTGTCATTACCATCCAGCGGTTGTTTTTCATCATTAACATCCGTATACATCAGATTTTTGCTATTTTCTCATGACAGTCGCATCTTGCCATGGATGGTAATGACGTATTGCTAAGAGTGAATTACATGTATTTTTGTGAATTATTTGATATAAAAATAAATTGCATGTAATTAGATTTTACTAGCAACTCCCAAAATGTTGTTCAACTTGTATCTAATGCATATAACATACAGTTATAGCTAATGCTGCACAGATTTTTTTCTGAAGCTAAAAATAATATTTTTTTTGAATAATTTCGAAAAATGTCTTAATTTCTTGACACCAGACTAATATTTTATGTGAAGGAAAGGCCTGCTGTATTCCTACTTAATGCTGACATCATCTACTTTTAGGAAATTGCCTTTTTATAAGCACCAGATAAATATTTCAGGTCTTTGTGATTAAATATGATAACACAAAGAGGTCGGACTGTAATGAAAAAAGAGGCGTTTTGACTTTATAAATTCAGAAAAAAAAATAACTTGTGATTACAAATATAGTGGATTTCTTTCAAATTAGTTAAATTTAACTATGTACGTGACTAAAAAAACACAACCAGTTTTGGGAAAAAAATTTTGTTTTTCGGAGACGAAATTTGTAACATTTCGGATAATGACCCTTATGACGATATCTTGGCATAACATATTACAACATCACATTTTCACGTGAAAAGTGAAATTTAAAGTTAGAATGATACAATTAAATCGATTAAGTAGCGTAATTAAGCGTTCATATCGCCTCGGCCAACACTATAATATTTCATTCTACAAGTGTATTAGGAATGCGAATCTCAGGTCTAAGCACTATAAACTGACCTCTTTCTATCTCTCCACATGTCTTTCACTCTGTCTGCCTGACCCCTGTGGATCTTGACCTGGAACCGATTTTGACTCTGACTGTTTATAATATTTTTTTGTTTTGACACCTAAGCGCCTGTGAATAAACAAACACTTTGGATGCATTAGAAGTCTTGAAATAACGAAAATCATGAATATTCATTAGGCAAATTCACGCTCCATCTGATTGGTTGAGGATTCCCTTGTAGCAATTTCCATGTGTACTCTCATAACATGCCTTTAACTGTTTAACAGGATTTGAACCACACCTTCCCGGTCGCCACCTCCCTACAACAGCGCGAGTGATCGCCAGGCGGGGCCACGATCACCACAGTTATTTTATGGACTTCTGGTAAAAGAACACTAAAACTTACCTCCATGTCAGAAGTAGGAATAAGCGGTACATCTTATAATGTATGCTACTGCATCTCAATCGTGTCTGATAAATCCTTATCCTATTAGAGTCACTGATTGGACTAACACTCTAGCGTTGCTTCCTGATTACAGGAAATTACTTTATATTGCAGTGACAATTGTTTTCTCTGTATTTCTACAGATAAAAAATCGTAGGTTTACCTACATGTATATCTTTTAAAGTGTATAGGTCCACTTTACAGAACACGTGTCATAATTATAAAAATACTTCGGACAGGAGTTTATATGAGGTTAATAGCGTGATTTAACCGACTTCAAACGCAGAATAATATTTGGGACGAGTGCTTTAGCAATTACCAGCTTCTTCTATTAAGGCAAAATATGCATTGACTTTCTGAGTCCTTTTCTTTTTAAAGATGACCACAGCTTTTTTCATTTACCTAATTTCAGCTTAATCGATTCTTTTTAGTTAGCATTCGTTTACCACTCATTGAGATGGTAATTGTAAAAGTACACTTATTTTAAGGGGTCGGACTGAGCCAATGAACGGGTAAGATATGAGGTGTAACTCATAAACAACTTTTTCAAAGACGTCCTGAGTTTAAATGTAACACTAATAGTATAACTCACGTTTTTCGGGGGCGAAGCCAAGCATTGCGCAAAGTGCGGGGTGCATCCTGGCCTAAGGCACACCACGAACTTTCCAATGCCAAGCCCCTGAACTGCAGCGGATTCAACTGCATACACCTCATCAGGATTTTCCGGAGCACCATCAGAGATCATTATTCCTATATTCTGGGCTCCCACTCTGTCGTCTTTAATCACTGGAAAGAAGACTTCAGTGATGTATTTGATTGCGGAAACTAAATCTGTGAACTCACCACCAGGATACTTGACATTGTCAATGGCTAACAAGAGCGATGTCTTGTCTGTGTATCTACAGAAAACACGACCATTCATGAGATGCTGAAAAGAAATGAGTGTTTGTTTCATGTCACAAATTTACTGAGATGAAGCCACTGAACAAGTGAACACATGCACACAACCTACACTCATGTACACGGTTATCTACGGTGTGTTGAGTTGTTTTTGTGGCACGTGCTCTGTCCGTTTTGAGGGAAAGGGCACTTGCAAAACGTGCTGAAATAAACAACTGTTCAGATTTGAGGTTAGTATTCTTTTAACCCTGCCCGTTATAGCCAGTATTAGCACTGGTTCTTTCAGTCTCTACTTGGATGACCATTCAGTTATTTTGTGAGCCATTTTCGTTCTTTTCTTAGGTCACTGGTTCCTGAGGTTTTCGCTCGTGTGTGTCATACACAGTTACATACGGATATACATGCATACGCGCAGTGACACACTCATATATGTGGGGCGTGGTGGCTCAGTGGTAAGCTCGGCGCCTTGTGACCGGAGGGTTGCAGGTTCGAATCCCACTCTAGCCGCTGCGTACGGACCTTGGGCAAGTCCTTCACTCGGAATTGCTCGTGGCGCTTCGGCGTGAATATTCCGGCACAGTATCAAATGCTGTAGTCGGAAGCGCCTCTGAGTAGTAGTAGACTTCGACAGGCGCTATCCGGAATAAATAAATAAATATGTGTGCATCCATACGTTGGAATTAAGCAGTAGCGTTGTTAATTTTTTTCTATTTTTGGCTCCTGACAGAGCATAGAAAATTCGACTGTAGTGTTCAGCTTACTGTTTCAAGTCCCATTCGACCTCAACCTTATCAGAGTACGTGAGGAAAGCGACCCTTGTCTCATCTGGTCCGATGTTCAGGCTGTTGACTATGTTTTTGCAGAACTCAAGAATGGCCTTCCACTTTAGACACGTTGGTGGCACTTCTTGACCTGTGTCGCCGCAAATAGTTGAAGAACCGTCGACGCTGATAAGAAGGTCCAGCTTTTTGCCACAGGCTAATGAAATGAAATCAGCTAATGTCATGTAATGCAATCACAGATTTTTATAACGCCTATTCTAGAGAAACTTATCAAATGCGAGAGAAACTTATCAGAGGCAATCTCGACCTAACGATGGAAAACCAGGATCCAACGAAATTGTTATGCGCTTACGGAGTAGAGGCGGAAAGGAACAATAAGCTCATGTCGTAAGATGCTAGATAACCAGGAAGTTGGACCGACCACAGCTAAGTTTTGTGCTATACTATATAATATTATGTTCTGGTTGAAGAAACAACCAACCCACAGAACAAAGTTATATTACGTTTACTGAGTCAACCCACTGTTTTTTGATGGTCCAAAAACATGTAATGCAACAAAATGTAAAAAAACCGATTTTATTAAGTCATATCTCAAATAATTGGTATCAAACAGACTTGATATTGCTTCACAACTTGTGCTCGATGTGTCCACCGCCAGTACCCACACATGTCCTGAGTCTCTTTGTAAAGCTTTGACGACCTTGTTGATAGGTTCAAGAGGTAAATCTTCCCATATCAACTCCAATGCGACCTTCAATTCTCTTATGGTTTTTGACTTTGGTCGCAGATTGTGGTATATCTCCAGCATAGATCCCCATACGTGATAATCCAGATGGTTCAAATCCATAGCGTTTTGGGGTAATTGGTTCTTCTCAATGAAACCAGGGCAACTGACATTGAGCCAATCTTGCGTGAGACGAGCAGTATGCGCTGGTGCGCCGTCTTGCTGAAAGATGAATTTAGCTGGCAGAAGACACTTGTATTCAGAAATTAATTCTGGAAGCAGGCGAGAAACGTAATATGCACCATTCACTTTGGCCTTTTCATCAACAAAATGCAGTCGACCTTCACCACCAAAACAAAACCAGCCGATACCATAACATGTGAAGCGAACTTCTTGTGCTCAACGATCAAGCGATCAGATATTGCTTAATGATGTCACAGTGACGTGCAGTTACGCTGGTGCCCCATTTCTTTTCTAAATAATTAATAATAATAATAATAATAATAATAATAATAATAATAATAATAATAATAATAATAATAATAATAATAATAATAATAATAATAATAATAATAATAATAGTTGAAGAACCGTCGACGCTGATAAGAAGGTCCAGCTTTTTGCCACAGTGACGTGCAGTTACGCTGGTACCCAATTTCTTTTCTAAATAATAATAATAATAATAATAATAATAATAATAATAATAATAATAATAATAATAATAATAATAATAATAATAATAGTTGAAGAACCGTCGACGCTGATAAGAAGGTCCAGCTTTTTGCCACAGTGACGTGCAGTTACGCTGGTGCCCCATTTCTTTTCTAAATAATTAATAATAATAATAATAATAATAATAATAATAATAATAATAATAATAATAATAATAATAATAATAATAATAATAATAATAATAATAATAATAATAGTTGAAGAACCGTCGACGCTGATAAGAAGGTCCAGCTTTTTGCCACAGTGACGTGCAGTTACGCTGGTGCCCCATTTCTTTTCTAAATAATAATAATAATAATAACGCCAGCTGTCCGCTACTCATTTTTTTTGTTCCCCTGGCATTTGAAACCATGGGCCCGATTAACAATGAGGGCTTGGCCTTTCTTTCTGCGCTAGGGCAGAAACTCAAAACTGTTACGGGGGACGTTCGCGAAACGTCTTTCTTGTTTCAACGCCTTGCGCTCACGATTCAACGTTTCAACGCGTTGGCCTTTATGGGTGCCTTCAACAACTTTAACTTAGAAGAATAGGGCCCATTCCAGACAAATCTACTTTGTAAATAATGTTGAAGTCCCTGAGGGATCCTGTATACCTCGGGGCAAAAAAAATAAAAATAAAAAAATAATAATAATAATAATAATAATAATAATAATAATTATAATAATAATAATAGTTGAAGAACCGTCGACGCTGATAAGAAGGTCCAGCTTTTTGCCACAGGCTAATGAAATGAAATCAGCTAATGTCATGTAATGCAATCACAGATTTTTATAACGCCTATTCTAGAGAAACTTATCAAATGCGAGAGAAACTTATCAGAGGCAATCTCGACCTAACGATGGAAAACCAGGATCCAACGAAATTGTTATGCGCTTACGGAGTAAGGCGGAAAGGAACAATAAGCTCATGTCGTAAGATGCTAGATAACCAGGAAATTGCCTTTGAGACCTTGGGCCCTGTCAATCCCTCAGGTGCCGCATTCATCAGCGATATAGGTAGGCGCCTTTCTACCATCAGTGGCGACCGCCGTGAGGCTTCGTTTCTCTTCCAGCGTCTATCTATTTGCATACAACGCTACAACTCTATTGCTTTCAACGGGACATTCCCAGAGCCTCCGGACGACGAGGCTTGATTTTCCGGATGTTACATTAATTAATATTGAAGTCCCTGAGGGATCCTGTATACCTCGGGGCCAAAAAAAAATAATAATAATAATAATTACATTTATTTATTTAAAAATTCTTACTTTTGGCCGAAATATTACCAATTATTTGAGATGTGACTTTAAAAAATCGTTTTTGTTATTCTTTGTTGCGTTACATGTTTTTGGATCATCAAAAAACAGTGGGTGAACTCAGTAAAAGTGATATAACTTTTGTTCTGTTAGAAATATTTTTCTGAAATTTGCCTGTTATACGTAGATATGAATTTCTTTTAAGCCAGTAAAACTTGATTTAAAAATTCTTACTTTTGGCCGAAATATTAGCAAAAACCTCTAAGGGGTTACTTTTTTGGCCCACCCTGTATATATGTATTTAAATAATTATGTATGTTCATTGTTTCTATGTAGCAGAGCACTTGTATATCGCCCTTTCAGCAACTCACAAGGGCGCTCCACCACGGTACCTAGGAATTACCGAACAAATGTATCTTCAGACGAGGAGTGAACGTTTCTCGAACTATTACAGATGATAGCGATCGTCTGTCGGATCTCAGAACTGCCCATGAATAGCCGAAGCAGTCGGCGGCGGCTGCCGAGGCAACTTGGGACCGGTATGAGGAGCTCCGAAATGTAGTCTGATGCGGAGTCAGCGATCGAAGCCCGGATCACGAGGGGCAGTTTTTTATCGACCCCACATCGTCACGAATAATAATGAGGTCTAACCAGCCTCCGTGAGAGTGGGCGAAAGTCCCTTTCGCTATCTTAGGGACTACTTCGCGACCATCACGGGTTAAGTCTGCCGAAGATTGGTAACTGAGTATTGAGCACCACACACCATCAAGATACTGGAATATTATTTTCGTCGTCAGATACTTTGCGACGATATACGGGCATAGCAAAAGTGATAACCATTTTCTTTTTTTAGATTATTTTTCTTGCTTCTTCTTTTTTCTAAATGATTTTTCTTCTGTTTTTATTTCTCTTCTTACTCTTTTTATCCTTTTCTTACCCCTACTCTTCACTTTTCCTGTATTTAGACATAATTATCTTAGCTTCTTCTTTATTTTCTCTAACTTTTTCTATTCTTCCTGCTGTTACAATTCATCTAAATGATTATCTGTTTGTTTTACTTCTCTATAATAATTAGCCAAATGTTTATGAAACTTACTTTCGCTGGCCTCGACATTTGCAGCTGCCAGTACGGCAATCAGGAGGAGAATGGCTAACATTGTTCGGCTGTCAAGTAGTCAGGAAACAGAAGCGATCTCTCAACGATAGCAGATCAAGACAGCAGTTGATGAACACGTCAGAAGATTCGACCAGAGCTTCAAAATTTACATTGTACATTTTAAAGCGGCTTTAGCAATAGGAAAGCACTCGACTAGATCGAAGCAGCTGGTGCCTGTCGGCAACTTAGTATGAACGCCATCTTCAGTCAAATGCAAAATTAAGCTTCAGACAAACTTGATGTCTAACGCAGTAATCCAGGGCATGGAAGCTGACAACGTGTATGCCTGTCTGTGTGTTTCAATATTTATCTGTTGTTCGTGTACGTCTGTCTTAAATTTGTCGGAGTCCGGTTTTGTCGAAAAGAATATTGTCAGCTGACAAATTCATTGTGCGCTGATGAAACAATTATTTACGAACGTTACCGAAATTTAGTATTTCCAGTTAAATGACCACTGGTACTGACCATCCTTTAAATTGCGCCGCAAAATCTTAATTTCCTTCATATGATACATTAAACAGAATATTAGCAATTTGTAATTTAAAAGTTCAAAAGTAGAGATCATTGAACAGCTGACTGATGTAATGGTTAAAATTGGTTGCGATCGTTAATGACCAACTATTATTGACTTTTCTAGCGCATAATGTAATGTATTCTATTTTCGTCATGAACTGATGTCAACGTATGCCAACGTACGACATAATAACGGACGCGCACCGTACGTACGTTATAGAAAAAATAACGTAGGAGCCTACGTTCCATACGTACGTTCGCACACTGATATATATTTTGAAAATAAACTAAAACAGTCCTGAGCAGATTATAAAGTCGCATATGCGTAACAAAATAAAATTAAATATACATCCATTAACAATTTGGATTTAACAAGTCTAGAGGCAAGATGAAAGCAAATGGTCCTTTCTTGCAAAGTGGGTACTTGTCCTCACGAGGAAAGGGCAAGAGCCGAGGAATGCAGTGGCCAAAGAATTGCGATTCCTAGAAGAGCTTCCTGTCTGATCAACCAATCCATGCATATTATTATTTCGTGAATTGATAATATATGTACATAAACGTATTTTCGACGACTTTGACAAACATCTTCGTGACCTGTTTACAGTGTTTAGGCTGATGGCTACACGAGGAAGTTATGAGGTGCACTATGATTATCATATTAATGTTCATGGGTTCGGTGATCCATCCAGTTTTCTTCAATAAACGAGAATATATATAGCAATCATCTCTTCTGCAGTGTGGATCTTAGGTCTTTGATGCAGTCACCCACCAGGAGGTTCAGTACCGCGATGTCGTCATATATTGCGTATATTATGGTGCACTCAACGTGCTGTTGTTGCTGCTGGACTGGATACCCGTTCTTGTCCTCCTATGGAATGATGGGGCGCAGTAACTAGTCACCGACGCTGACCCAGTCTGATTTGTAAGCTTCCATCTGGCTGTGGGTGAAGAACACAGGCAGTCAGCGAAGGCATGGGTGCTATTCTTTTTATGGTCGCTGTTTTGTAGAACTTGCAACCCAGGTCCTTGATCCAGACGTAGTGTTGTTTTGTTTATCAGGATCGGCAGATAGTAGTACAGTAAGTCAACCACGTTTGCATCCGCCCATAAGCCCTCTATGTCTAAGTACAGTCTTGCCTGGGTTACATTTACAGTTGACAGCTGGCAGCGGTTTTCTTTGTCCTTGACGTTAGTGACTGATTGCGGTCTATCGTCTTTGATGTTGTGAAGATTCAGCCTTTCTCTTAAGTGCTGAAAGTTGTCGATGACCAGATCTAGTGCCACACAACATTTGAGCCCCAGTTCTATTTCTCTCATATGTACGCCGCCGCAGTGTGCAAGAATTTCCTCCATGACAGTTTTAAGCGACTAGTTTAACGCGATCATGGCTCTTAGATAGGTCGTGACAGCTTTCATATATGCTACTCCGTCTATCTCATGCACCCGAACCACTGTCGAATCGGTCCTCTCAAAGTCGGCCGTTAGGATCATCGAGAACTCGAGACTTACTCCCTATTATGGTTGATTTCATTGCTTTTTTTATGAAAGATTTTGGGTCGATATTGGGTGAGCGCTTTTGGGCATTAAATTCTGTAGCTATGGTTCCTTTAACCAGCCAAAATTCGATATGCTGTGTGCCTAGCCAAATCCACTAGAGTGTCACATCTTTAACTGTGTCAATGATTTGTCAGCTCACATTGAATGTTTCAGCGGGCAAAAAAGCTTGTCGGCCAAAAGCGGGAACTGACAATTTAAAACCCCATCCTGAAATTGCCCACACTCCAGCAGATTTTCAAACTCCATTAAATCGCACTCTTTAGATCTGCCAGGTAACTGCGTTGTAGAAACGCCTTAATGAGATTAAAAATGCGCTCTATGATTAGCCATAATATTCAAAAACATACAAAAATATACATATATGCATGCAGCAATGCATACGTAAACAGATACGTACGAACATACGTACTGGCACACGTACGAACATAAATACATACACACATACATACAAACATACAGTCATACATATATAAACAAATACATAAAAACGCCTTACATTCATACATTATGTATGACTTGGATTCAACTGTTGACGCCTGGTAGGCCTACAGTAATTGTACGTAAGCTTATCTATCAAATTCTGCATTATTCTTATGTAGGTCATGATTGTATACATATTTACATACAAATATATATATATATGTATATATATAAATATATATACATTCGAACATACCGAATTAAGTCATACACAATATGCAAATACATACATTCATGTATACAGTGCAGGCTATATTCCTAGTAAATGACTCAAGTGAAAAGGAAAGAAATGAGAAACGTTACATAACTCGACCAACGCTGTCAAATGCATCGATCGCAGTGTATCAGATGCGCAGAACCCAATTATTGTTAATCGAATAAGAAGAAAATTTACGACACTTATAATGTTCACGTGTCGTTTGTTATTGGACCAGAACTAAAATTATTTCAGACGATTTATCTGACAAGTGGCGTCTGTATTATTTGTTGAGATGGACCGCGAATCAGAAGAAAAGATTAAGATGGTAGGAGTGAAGAACTCGGAGTTGCTGCTTGAGTTCGCCTTAGAAATGATGGAGGGCTACAGTGACAGCGAGTTGACTAGAGACCGTGAATCATCAAAGTTTACATACCAGGCTGTAGTTGAATCGATTTTCTTAATTCTCTACGCCTGCCTGCGTCGTAAACAAAAACGCAAGCGCCAGTTGAGTTTTAAGATAGCCACATGCTCCCCAGCGGTGTTTTGATATAACTCCAGCTGGAGAGAATTTCATTAGGTAAAAAATGATGGAGAGCTGTAACAGAGTTGTTCGCAGCTGCTCGCGGAGATGCGGCGGTGGCTGCGGTGGGTGGTCACAGACCGAGAATCGTTCAAGTTTACTCACCTAGCTAGATCGATGTTCTCGACTTTTTCTCTATACATGTACATGCTCCTACTTAACAATTCAAACGCATGTTGACTTTTGATCTATAGACGATCAGTGCATTGGCCTATCTTTATTACGTCGATTTGGTATTGGGCGTTAGAACAGACGCAATACGTGAGACAAATCCAGGTGCGAAGCAAAGGACTTTGTCTGCTGGTGATATAATATATATATATATATATATATGTGTGTGTGTGTGTGTGTGTGTCTGTATGTGTGTGTGTGTGTGTGTGTGTAGGTGTGTGTGTGTGTGTGTGTGTGTGTATTTAGGTGTGTAAGCATGTGTGTATGTATGGCCATACTTCTAACGTTCAGAATAGCACATTCACTGCGTCCTACTGTATGGTTGAAGGTTATACCGAGTACATCAAAACAAAAAACTAAAGCATAGCTAGAGCATCAATGGCTATCTTTGAAACTGGCGTATCCAGAGGTCCAAACACACATTTGTGATTTGTCGCTCTGCTCTTGCTTCATTTATGTATTACAATGTTACATGTATGTGTGAATGTATATATTTACGTAATCGTAATGATAATTGTCAGCTCATGATTTCTATAGCGCCCAACAGGCTAATTTGCGGGAACCAGCTTATTCACAGGCGCTCAATCAAAACATTATCGTTAGTTGGAGGATGAGATCGGTTCCAGGTCAATATCCAAAGGATAAGGGAAGCAAGGAGTCAGACACCTAAGATGGATGGTGTTTAGAATTGAAACGGCGAGGGGGGTAATGCGAAGAGGAGAAACTGGGATAGGATTTGAGAAAGAGCAATGTTTTCAATTTTGACTGCAAGACTTGTGGAGAGATAGCAAGAGGTGAGGTTTTGGTGAGTACGTAGGATGGATCAGATAGAAGCGGAACCAGGGCCGGATTAACCCCTCGGAGGGCCCCATGCTAATTACACACGGGGGCCCCTTGTCGTATTGAGCATGGAATGATGGGGATGCCGCAAAGACAGGGTCAGTGCTGTATGTCATGTTGCTCAAGTTAGTTGCCAATGCACATAACGCAACATTAAAGTTTTGCAAAATTTGGGACTAGGCTGTCTAAGGTGGTTTCAAATGTTTGTTACAGTTGGCCTATATCACAACATATGCATTAAGCTTAAAATTATAATCAAAGTTCGAATCTGTTCTCTTATGGTCATTTTTAACAGCTCAGAAGCATTTTTGCGACTTTTAGCAGCAGCAAACTGTGTAATAATATCATCAACTGAAATCAAGTTAAGCACATTCATTTCAACACAAAGAAGTTCCAATGTAGTTAGGCGTTTGCGAATCATAGAAGTTTGAAGGTTATTTTTAATAAGTCCCATCTTACTTAAACAACGTTCACCTGGACAGTTGGAGATCATCGATGACATGAACACACGCAGAGTGATAGAAACAGACATGGGCGTCCACAGGAATTTTTCCGGGGAGCTAAATTTTTCTGTGGGGAAAAGCATTTTTAGGGGGGCGAAATGACGTTTTTGCATAGCTACTTACGAACACAGATAACGTGACAACTTTCAAAGTCCAGGGGGACGCCCATGGAAACAGAGCTTGTTTCTAGAAGGTTCTCGGTGTACAGTAGCATAGCTAAAGCAGCTGGTGTGGCGCAATCTCTCAATTTTTCAAAAACAGGAAATGTGTCAGGCTACAAATCTCTTGTGTATGTCGTATGTCATGGCCAGCCTGCTGGAAAATTCTCAACTCTTGTCAGGCTCTAGTCTATCAAAAGCTGTTACAACTTGGAATAGGCCTACATAACGATTCAACTTCACTGTAAACCAGGGCTGTAGTCGATGGTATACGCTGGAAGAAGTCGAGTCAAAAGCGTTTACACACCTCTAGAGACAGTATACTTACCTCATGTTAAATACTGTAGCATATACTCACAAAATACTGTAGCGTATACTCACCTCTAATTTGTTTCGGAAAACTAACTGGTAGCGTGTACTCACCTCTAATTTTACCACTGCAGCCCTGCTGTAAACGTGAATTCTCTGCCTCAGAGGCGTCAACAACTTGTCTACAATTACCAAATAAGCACGAAACTTGTCTCTACCTTGCAAGATGAGCTCGCTGCTATGTGTGTGCCAGGAAAGAAATCGCTTCGTAATAGAAACAAAAGTAATGTCAGCATAGATTATTATATTGATTGAAAGAAGTCGAGTCAAAAGAAACGTATGTACAATTGTACACAGCAGGTGGCTGGACGGCAAAATCTTGCTTAAACTGAAGCTACAGTAAAACTTGTTCACAAATAATTATTTGGTGTTATAAATTCTGTGTTTGTCCTGCAGTATTCCGACTCTAGTCGGGGGCCCCCTGTAAGCGGTGGGCCCCCTGCTAAAGTATATTAGCATACTGGTTAATCCGGCCCTCGGTAGAACAGCTACGGCTATGGAGCAATTTGCACATTTTTTGAGGTAACGGAGAGGCTGAGAAGTGTTGGAGCGGATGCGGGTTGAACGAAGTGGTTGGACCGTGAACAACATAGCAGGACTGGAAGGATTGATGTGTGTTGTAGGTGAGTGATAAGACTTTATATTCTACACGTTTATGTAATATGTAGGCCATATGTTTTACTTATGTATGTGTTTTGTTCATGAGGAGAGCATGTGTCGTAAGCCTAGTACTTACGAGGCGCTCCTATCTATATTGTACGAAGGTTGGGTCGCCAGTTATGTAGAGGGGTGAGTCACATCAGCGTTGCGACGACCAAGGTCGCAGGATAATCGCTCGTAGGCGTGTCACGTGATCCGGTTAGGTGGCAGTCCTATCGATTAAAGATTTTCAGTAATTGATGACTTTATTCAAGAAGCACCGTGCAATCAAATGTACTTAATACGAGCAATATGTGAAGCTCGATCCTCTTCTCATGAAAACTTCTGTAATCAATGGGCACACGGCCTGCCAACTACCTACAAAGGAGTGAGAAATACTACGATAGCATCTAATCACTAGGGTTGCGCTGTTGTTTACAGTAACAATGCTTATTATGACGTGAAAGGAAAGAAGAAACTGAGCTTTTTCTGATTTTCGAGGCATCAAGAAAGGCTCGAGCTATTGTATTCTGAAATCAGCGTGAGGTGTCACTGAATCCCGGACGGAATGTTGGGCACAATTTGAAACACTGTGTTTTGGCTTGTGCATACGTCGGAAGTTACCACATGGTTTCAGTTTGTGGAAATCATCAGAAACATATTATAGAGAATAGGGCCTAACTACTGAATGTGTTGCTTCACATAAGTAATCATCACTTCAGAAAGTAATGAGCTTCTGACTTTTATAGAAATGTGTTGAATGTTATTGAAGTTGGTGATCTGTTGAAAATGGACTATCAGAACAGCGATTTCATTCAATTCCTGTTGTCATGACTTTGAAATTTAATGCCTTTCCAAGGGTTAAACTGTTTCCTAACGCTGTTCTGTTCGTCGAGTACAAAATATCTCCCCAAATGACATGCAGTCATTTCTGCCTCAGAGAAGGAGAAGAAGAGTAGGAGGAGGAGTAGAAATAGAAGGAGGAGGCGGGGAAATAGGAAGGGGAATAAGAAGAAGAAGAAGAAGGAGATGGAGGATGATGAATTAGAGGTGGAGAAATGAGAGGAAGAAAATTAGGAATAAGAGGAAAGAGAAGACGAAAGAGAGGGAGGAGGAGGAAGAATTGGAGGAGAAGATATAGGAGGAGGGAATAGGAAGTAGAGGAAGGAGACGGAAGAGGAGGGCGTGGAGGAGGAACAGGAGACGAAATTGGAGCGGATATGAAGAAGAATAGGAGGAGAATAAGAACATGAAGGAGAAAGATGCCAAACCGTGCAGGAGGAGATGGATTAGGAAGAAAAGGAAGTAGGAGGAGCCGAAGGAATGAAGAAGGACGAGAAACATGGCTTGAAATGTGATTGCAGAAGATATACTGTTACAATCTTAGCGGCAGCATCAGTAACCCTTTCCACGCGAGGTTTCTATCCCAGAATCAGCCAGTTTGCGCTCCTGCACCTAATTACACGAAATACGAGTATGTCGGTTATTGTGCTATTAAATACTCGCGATGCAATCAACAGTCACTTTTCACGACGGCGAATCTCCGGCTTCTCTACTCGTTCTTACTCGTTCTCTGGACTTGTAGTTAAAAGTTGACGTAGAGCAAGCATCTCTCTCTCTTTTTATATATATATATATATATACATATATATATATAATATTATATATATATATGTGTGTGTGTGTGTGTGTGTGTGTCTGTCTGTCTGTCTTTCTCTGTGTGTGTGTGTGTATGTGTGTGTGTGTGTGTGTGCGTGCGTGCGTGCGTGTGTGTGTGTGTGTGTGTGTGTGTGTGTGTGTGTGTGTGTGTGTGTGTGTGTGTGTGTGTGTGTGTGTGTGTGTGTGTGTGTGTGTGTGTGTGTGTGTGTGTGTGTGTGTGTGTGTGTGTGTGTGTGTGTGTGTGTGTGTGTGTGTGTGTGTGTGTGTGTGTGTGTGTGTGTGTGTGTGTGTGTGTGTGTGTGTGTGTGTGTGTGTGTGTGTGTGTGTGTGTGTGTGTGTAGCAGAATCTTAGTAGGTGAAGCAATCAACAAGAAATAATATTGCAAAAGACAGACAGCAATGTAGCTCACTTGCATTGCTACCTTTGTTCATCTCTGTCTGTCTCTGTTCAATGCATCTGTGTCTGCTTAAATCTCTTTGTTTCTCTATGTTTCTCTCTGTCTCTTTCCCTCTCTGTGTTGGCGATCGGTCAATCGATCAGCGCGGTCTGAAATCTTAGGTGGATTTTTCTGAATGGGATTTTGGGACCAACTTAGGTGATGCCACTGGCGTGTAAGCACCGCTCGTTACCGTCAGTTCGTTCTTTACTTAAATCTTTGGCTGATGGCGCGTACTTAGTTACTAATGGCGCGTGAGTGGGTGTGTGCGTGTAGCAGAATCTTAGTTGGTGATTCAATCAAGAAGAAATTGTTTGCAAATGTAGACAGCAATATAGCTCACTCGCATTGTTACCTTTGTTCATCTCTGGCTGTCTCTGTTCAATCTATCTGTGTCTGCTTAAATCGGTACGCTCTCTATCTCTAAAGGGGCGCTATATAAATGTTTAATTGCATTACATTACATCACACGTAGCAGTCAGGCGCATGCAGACAACAACGCACATGTCTGTTTTAGTATCTTCTGCTGTTCTTTTACGACTGATTAAAATTGTATCCGCTACGGTCATGTAGTTCCAAGCTTATTAACTACGTTGTTTTTTATAGCGAGGTAGACTCAGTTAAACTACACTGATGGACTATAAAAATAAAAGAAAAACTGTTACACTTCAATGCATCCATATATAATTTCCAAAGAAGAAGAAATTGACAATCAAAATCTTCAAAAGTATCTTAAAGCACTTCTCAAAGCGCATTTTCTGTATAACAAGAATTCTCCTGTATACATAGAAAGAGCAGACATGAGTTCTGATGATGACAACAAATAGCATAGTTTATATTCTAAATAGCATCTTCGCCAGAGCAGATAATACAGAATTGCAGTGCCAGTTCAAACTAACAATTGCAGAAATCTCAGTTAAATTAAAGAAGTAAATGTAGTTATATCGGGCAAAATCGGAAGTTCTAGAAACATCTTCAGTGCTCATCCTAGTTTCGGTATTTGAGGCGGACATATCAGATTTGGGTCTTTAAGAAAGTCTTGTATTCCCTGAGGCAGCTGAAACAAAATACAACAGTCCATCATACATTAATGTGTCTCAATGTGATCTCGTGTTAAGTTGACCCAGATAACCTGGTATCCAGCCACTGTAATTTTACCAAATTGTCAGTTTTATTAATTTTCTTGCTTCCCAGCATGATGCATACAACGCTATTTTTGTTCAGATGAAGACACTTCAATCGTATTCCCCGAAGTTTGTCTTTGTTTGACTGACTGCTTTCTGGGATTCCACCAGACTTATATCGGACATAGCAATCATATTTATGTATATACATGAGTACAGGGACGTTACAAGAGTTTTCAGATTGGAATATCATTACTACTTAGAAATAAGCGGCATTGTAACCAGCATTCCAATCTCATTTCTCGCCTGTTATAAGAAATTCAACAAATTCCTCTGAGAATGTGTCCTATAAGTTTAAAGCAACCGCTCTAAAATGAAACTCGAAAGTTTCTAAAAGCCTTGGTATACAGTGTATGCTAGACCATACATTATGACGATTGCTTTTCAGCCAGCAGACTACAATATGAAATGGCATAATTTTTTCACACAAATGCTTCTTAAATAAAAATAGGAAGTCTTTACTAATTTATTGTCCAGTGAATTATTCGAACCTGCCAATAACCACTAGAAAGTTTTCCGTTACAATTCCGTTAAAATAATAATAATTTTACAATTCCAATTCGACATGTGGCTTTACTTCAGTTGGCTATGCAGGGCACCATCGTAACGACTACATGAAATATTTGTTTTAGTCTCACCGTCCAGGCACAAAAATTCTTCACCAGGTTGTCTCTGACTTCGTTGATCAAAAGGTGATCATCAACAAGGAAGTAAGTTTCGTTGACCTTGAAACAAACAAGTCATTCTGGAATATATTCAGGATCCAACCTTCATATCCTACACATTATTTTATGCGGAAGAACGTGTCATTAAAACTTCTCTTAAAAAGTTAGCAGATATGAGTAGAAAGGATAAATCCTTTCACTAGCGATAGGATGTACAAAAAGTGTTAATAGAAAAATAAAGTAAGTAAGTATGTAAGTATATCCTTTATTTAAAACCAACAGCTAACCGCATTTTGGTGTACATAGTTCACAAAATTAATTTAAGCATATAGCATTCGAATGACAAAGGTTTAACGAGCTAAAGAGTCAGCATTAGGTATGATTCTATTGTATGCCCTAGGGCCCAGTGAGAATATGACAGTTTACTCTGGAGGTAATAACTGATGTAGAACATGCGTTGGGTTAGTTATGATGGCTGAGAAAAGGTTAGAATCAGCTTTCTGGCAGAAGGTTGTGTCTTATTACGTGCTATGTAACAACGCCAGGCGTTCAAACACTATTTTTGTTACTGACATCAAGAAAACCACACTACAGATAATTTTTTAAACAAATACATGCAATTGATGTTTTTTATAGAGCGAACATGAATCTTCGCAGTTCCTATTATTTTAGAAGTGCACATAAGCGCGCCAATTGAGCTTAATTACGTGGGAAAAATCTAAAATTTCCGATGGTCAGAAACAGGGGCCAATCTGCTTGCACGCGAAAGTTTCTCGATAACAAGAAGACGATAGGCTAGAGACAGGAGAGAAGAAGTTCTCTTGTGTTGGGTCTGTCGTTGTTTGAAGTTGATTAAAATTTCAGTTGATCGAGTAAGAAATCGCAACTTTCAAGTGATTGTTTAAATAAAATACCTATCGGTGAGGGCGCTGAGTCATTTTGATCGTCTGTGCGTCGGTGACTTAGTGCAAGAATTGTTTCTTTTGACGTCGAGGAGAATTTAGTTCTCTGCCGTTTTGCTCTCTGGTTCTTTTCGCTACGGTTGGGTAAAGTTGACTTTCTTTTATATTTAGCTTATATTTAGCTTATCATTCGCCTATTGTTGCGTTAGCCTGTATATAAATTTTAGTGGTTCTGTTCATATAAATATTTATAATTAATTAAGTGTAGAAATACATATCCAATAATGGACCACGTTGCTGAACTGTGTGAACTAGTGAGACATTTGATACAGCCCGATATTGAACAGGCTGAACGAAGAGAACATTAATGGCAAAAAGAAAAGAGGATCTGGCAGAACTGATAAGAAGGGTCAGGAGAGAAAGTGAAAAAGCTGGTTTATACTTCAACATAAAGAAGACAAAGGTCATGACAACAGCAGATTGGGATAGTTTTGAGATAGACGGAGAGGAAATAGAGGTGGTAGAAAGCTTCACATTCCTAGGATCACTGGTTGGAAAGGAGGGAAAGTGTGATCCAGAAATAAAACGAAGGATTGCTATAGGGAAAGCTGCAATGACCGGACTGGAAAAGATATGGAAAGACAAACATGTGAGCATAGAAACCAAAAAAAGGCTCGTGAGAGCACTAATCTTTCCTACGGTACTGTACGGTTGCGAGACGTGGACAATGACAAAGAACATGGAAAATAAGGTTAACGCTTGTGAAATGTGGATATGGAGGAAGATGCTGAGAATATCTTGGACTGAGAAAAGAACGAACGAATCAATACGAGAGGAGATTGGAGTTGAGAATGAAGAGTCGTTAAAACAAACTGCGACAAGAATGAAGCTAAGGTTCTTTGGACATGTTATGCGATCTGATGGTCTGGAGAAGGAAATGATGCTGGCGTGCGGTGAGGGGAGGAGAAGACTGGGTCGCCCAAGGAGGAGATGGATGGATGAGATACAAGATGTAACTGGCATGAATTTGGCGGAATTGAGAGACTTGTCATCGAATAGGAGACGGTGGAGTGTGTTCACCAGGACGATCGCTAGAGCTCCACGAGCTGACAGCACAAGGTGACAAGGTGTTCATATAAATATTTATAATTAATTAAGTGTAGAAATACATATCCAATAATGGACCACGTTGCTGAACTGTGTGAACTAGTGAGACATTTGATACAGCCCGATATTGAACAGGCTGAACGAAGAGAACGAGAAAGGGAACTGAGCCGACTAGGCTGAATGTCTCAAACCGAAAATACTGTTGTAAAGGAGCAAGAACCACAAATAGCACCTGACTCGATATAACTTCTGGCTAAGGTCGAGGCCATAGAAGATAATCCTGGTTGCAAAAAGGCGCGTGCGGTACTACGTCGGATATCCCGATTCAGCCTGATGGCGCGGGTATATTAGGGCCTACTCGATGGCAGCCAGGTGACGCCACGGTCGCGACAGTTATATGGGCTGAACGAAGAGAACGAGAAAGGGAACTGAGCCGACTAGGCTGAATGTCTCAAACCGAAAATACTGTTGTAAAGGAGCAAGAACCACAAATAGCACCTGACTCGATATAACTTCTGGCTAAGGTCGAGGCCATAGAAGATAATCCTGGTTGCAAAAAGGCGCGTGCGGTACTACGTCGGATATCCCGATTCAGCCTGATGGCGCGGGTATATTAGGGCCTACTCGATGGCAGCCAGGTGACGCCACGGTCGCGACAGTTATATGGGCTTCTCGTAAGAGAACACCAGAACTTACCTCCATGTCAGAGGTAAGTCTACGCGGAACATCTTATATGCTGCTGCATCTCAATCGTGTCTGATAAACCCTGATCCTGTAGATTGGACTAACACTCTAGCGTTGATTTCTGACTGGAGAAAGTTTCTATATTTTGCATTTGGAGATTTTTTCTGTATATTTCTACAGATAAACCACTGTTGGTTTACCTATATCCTTTCAAGTGTTAAGGTCCACATTAGAAAACACGTGTCATAATCATGAAAATATTTCACGCAGGAGTTTATATTAGGTTAATAGTTTATGATTTAACCGACTTCAAACTTAGAACAGTATTTGTGACGAGAGTTGTAAGAATTACCCGGCCGCTTCTATTAAAACAAAATATGCATTATCATTCTGAGCTCTTCTCTTTTTAAAGATGACGATGCCTTTTTTCATTTACCTAGTTTTCAGCTTAGTCGATACTTTTTCGTTTTCATTCAGTGAGACGGTGACTGTATAAGCACAGATATTTTAAGGGGTTGGAATTAACCAGTGAACGGGTAAAGGATGATGTGTAACCCATAAACAACTTCGTCAAAGACGGCCTCAGTTTAAATGTAACATTAATAGTATAACTCACCTTTTTCGGAGGCGAAGCTATGCATTGCGCAAAATGTTCGGTGCATCCTGGCCTGAGGCACACCATGAACACTCCAACGCCATCCGCCTGAACTGCAGCGGATTGAAGTCCAAATACCTCATCAGGATTTTCCGGAGCACCATCCCCGATCACTATTCCTATATTCTGGACGTCCAATCTGTCCTTTTTACCCAATGGGAAGAAGACGTCAGTGATGATTTTGAACACGGAAATTAGATCTGTGAACTCACCACCAGGATACGTGACATTGTCAATGGCTGACAAGAGCGATGTTTTGTCTGTGTATCTACAGAAAACACGACCATTCATAATATGCTCAAAAGAAATGAGTGTTTGATCATGCAACACATTTGCTGAGACGGAGCCATTGAACAAGGGAACAAATACGCACAACCAACTTAGATGAAGCCACTGAAGAATGAAGATAATACGCACAACCTACGCACATGTGTACGGTTATCGATGGCGTGTTGAGTTGTTTTTGTGACACGTGCTCTGTCCGTTTTGAGGGAAAGGCGCGCTTGCAAAACGTGTTCAGACTTGATCTTAGTAGTCTCCTTGCATGCCTGTTTTTGCCACTTTGAGCAATTGTCTCTATCAGTGGATGAGCATTCAGTTATTTTGTGAGCCATTTTCGTTATTTTCTTACGTGGCTGGTTACTAAGGTTTTTCGATCGTGTGTTGTCGGCATCGTGTAACTCCTATAGGGCTTTCTACTCATTACTTATGTCTGACCTTCGCCTTCCAATATTATTCTCGACTTAAGCAACAGCCGCCTTAGCATCTACTCTACATCCTCTGACATCCTGGCAACTGGAGTCAACCTACTTTTCACCAAACCCTTTGGACAACCCTTCTGATTTGATGCAGCGCACGTGAATAATCGGGTGCTCTGAGCATAGCTTTCGAGTGGCGCTTTAGAAATTAGAAGTTTCGATTACGATCAAGAACTTATGTTTTGCTTGAAAATGGCCCAAGGAATAAAACCTTTTACCATCTCAAAACTAGTTTTCTACAACATACTGTAATATGCATAGAAAACCTGAAACAATATAATACATAAAAATTGAAATGCATACCTACAACAAACGCACATACATAGGCAGATATAACAGTACATGCGCACATACATACATAGTTACGTACAGATATGCATGCATACACAAACAGTGACACACGCATATATGTGTTCATACATACGTACTTGCTTACATACATACCTGCTGAAATACATTCGTTCTTTGGAATTAGGCAGTAACATTGTTAAATTTTTTGTATTTTTGGTTCATGACAGAGCATAAAAACATCAACTGTAATGTTCAGCTTACCGTGTCAAGTCCCATTCGACCACAGTCTTATCAGAGTACGTGACGAAAGCGACCCTTGTCTCATCTGGTCCAATGTTCAGGCTGTTGACTATGTCTTTGCAAAACTGAAGAATAGCGTACCACTCAGGACACGGTGGTGGCACTTCTTGACCAGTGCCACCACAGATAGTTGAAGAACCGTCGACGGTGATAAGAAGGTCCAGCTTTTTGCCACAGGCTAAGGAAATGAAATCAGTGAATGTTATGTAATGTAATCACATATTTATATAGCGCCTCTTCAAGAGAAACTCAGCAGATGCGCTCTCGACCTAACGATGGAAAACCAGGATTCAACTAAATAGTTTTCAATTACTTTCAGAACTGAGGTTTAAAAAAAAACGAGCAGCTCATGTCGTAAAATGCTATGTAACTTATTCCAGAAAGTTGGAGCGAACTTGTCGGAGCTCCTGTCTTGTACTGTGTATGTTCTGGTTGAGGGAACATTCAGGTCACCGAGCTTAGCTGAGCGAAGAAATCTGCTGCCAGGAATGGATGAGACTGAGACACACAACACAATAAGATAAAATGGAGCACAGTCCACAAGGTAATTGCTCATAGGCATTAGGATTTTATATTCAATGGGTTTATGCATCGGAAGACAGAAGCTGGATATATGCCTAAACCTAGGTATGTCTCAAACCAGATAGCGTTCAAGATAGACTGCAGTTGGTTAATGCTGGAGATTGTAAGCCCCGCATGCACAGCATTGCCATATTCAACCCTTCAGCATGTGAATGTATACATTATTGTCGTGCCTGATTGAATTCCAAGCGAATGGCGTTTCGCACGTATCTGGCGCTGGTGACAGAAGCACCCGTTTGACATACTCTTCCCATACTCTCCGAAAAGGTCAATTCCTGGACCATGATAGAAAACAAATCATGCACAGAAGTAAAAACGAAACCCCAGGAAAGCGATGCTGCAACTAAGCAGTTCGATTTTACAGATATATGCACGGGTACCAAGCCAGACGAACTGGGTTTTCCCCGAGGTTCAGCAGGAGACGGTTGAACGACATCCAGGCACAGAGCTTAAAATAAGCATATTTAAGCATATTTTTGCCAAGGAGATTGCTGGTCCTTGAACGTGTGCCTGGGTATCATCTGCATGCTGATGAGCCGTAACTTCCAAAGAAGAAAAGAAGTGGCTCAAGTCCGCGGTGGAGTAAATATACAGGAGAGACCTTAAGATGGAACCACGCGGGAGACCAAGTGGGGTCATGGACCAGTCAGACCGGGTTAAACCAAAAACCACAGCCTGCGTTCACCCAGAAAGGTATGACGCAACCAAGAGAGAACACAACCCACGACTTCTCATTGCACTCTGATAGAATGTCGTGGTCAACATCGTCGAATGCCGCACTCACATCTGTAAGGGCGAGGAGGATTACATGTCCTCAATCAACATCCCCAAAATATCAGCCAGAATGCATGTGAAAAAGACTTAGAGGAATGAAATTTTCTGAGACCCGTTTAGGTACAAGGAAATTTGCGTCAAAATAATGTGAATGAAACAGTTATAGTTAAACTGTGTGTATTGTATTGCGTTGTATTGTATTGTATTCGGAAAATTTAAAGCGCTTCTACCGCGGGGAGACAATCAGAAGCGCCACACAGATGCATCTTCCATCATTCTCGCCCCGAACGGAATCCGCATTAGCAGCTAAACCACCTGTTTCTCTTTCTGATCTACTAGCATCCGGATTTGGTTCTTGATTTGGTATCTCTGGAAACCTCTTGGACACGACGTAGGGCTAATGAACACGTTCGTGCCCTGTGCTCATAGGCGTAGCTACATTGAGGCAAGAGGAGGCATTTGCCTCCTCTGGGTTTTTTAGATTTAAGTTTTCCATGGGTTACAGCCCTGCATCCTCAAGTACACCCCATTAGACGTGGATGTTGCCTCCTCTTGAAAGGAAGAAATCTCCCAAAAAAGGTCATCAAATGTTTTGGTGAAGAAATTCCCAAAAAAAGGGTCATGAAATTTTTTGACAAGCAATAGTTGTTCCTCTTGAATCGAAGTCTGGCTACGCTCCTGCCTGTGCTTACAGTAGTTTTCAATAGTAGCGCTGTAGAAATGTCAAGATTAAGATTACGGCCACGATCACAACCGGTACCCCAAATAGTCAGTCAATACATATTAGGCCAAAGCATAACGTCATAGATTGCGTAACATGGAAATCCTGGGAGTAACAATAACTGAGCACCTCAGCTTCGACAGACATGCCACTGACGTTGGCACAAGGGCTAGACAGTCGATGTACGCCATTCGGAAATGGCCGCCCACGTACTAACCGGCGCATCATTGCACGAAGTTGTCTACGCCACAATGCTCGCCAGCGTCATTGTTATTTCTTTTACTTTTTAGCAACAGGATTATGAGTACTTACTTTCGTTAGCCTCGATACTTGCAGCTGACAATACGGCAATCAGCAGGATAATTGGTGACATTGTTCGGCTGTCAATCAGTCAGGAAACAGAAGCGATCTCTCAACGACAGCGGATCAAGTCAGCAGTTGGTGAACACGCCAGAAGATTCGATCAAAGCTTCAAAATTTACATTGTACTTCTTAAAGCGGCTTTAAATTATCCAATAGAAAAGCACTCGAAATGATCGAAACATCTGGTGCCTCTCTTTAGTGAGATGTAAAATTAGCTTTTTAGCTAATAGGAAGCACTCAAAATGATCAATGAGAAATCACTCCAACTGATCAACAGCTGGTGTGTCTCTTCAGTCAGATGTAAAATTAGCTTTCAGAACAGCGTGATGTCTTACGCAGCAGTCCAGCGCATGCACGCTGACAACGTATATGTTTGTTTGTGTGTTTTTGTTTACCTATTGTCCTGTACGTCTGCCTGAAATTGTTGGCTTCGTGTTTAGCCGACAAGAAGTTTGCCATCTGACAAATTCAGTGTGAGGTGATGAAACAATTACAGGCACAGCACAACACACACACACACACATATATATATATATATATATAATATACAGTATATATATACTGAGCGGCCTATCGGCTGTTAAATCACATATCAGCATAGAGAGATATTGGGGACAGGTTGAGTCAAAAATAATAAGCGCAAATGTACCCAACCTTTGAGCCATTGTTAGTTTACAATTGTGGTCCGACCAAAGACATCAAACCATTCTTACAGAAGAAATGTAAGAATCGTCTAACGGACACAGTCGATGTCTGTCTGCTAGCATGTACAATGAGAATCTTATGGTACACGTCAGATAATACGAGATGGGGCACGGAAAACCATATCCTGCAAGAAAGGGTGCGTGCTTCACTAAAACCAGATGGGTAACTTTCCTGAGTCATCTAGACGATATAGATAGAATTGTAGAGTTGCTGATAGTAGATCAACCTGTGGAATATTTCCAGCATATCGGTGGTAGATATTATATTACCATTTCCAAGGGTATAAAGTGTATTAACATTCGTTGTTACTTCTTACCCTTGAACGTCAAAAGGGAGCGTCCAACCCGTAGCGGAATTGCTTTGCGTTTGGACGAATGGGAACTACTGTCATCAAAGATTCATGAGTTGCACGAATAATTACCGGAGCTCAAAGTCACCACACCATGCTACTCTAGCGAGGACCTTGCGAACCAGATAGGATATTTCAACTGTCGCGAATGTAACCCATTTGGACTGGACCTCGTTAATGGGTGAAATGTCTAAGACTTTAGACTTTACATAAGCTTACACACGTTATTTGATATTTCAAATTAGAAAAGACAAACAGAACATGTTTTAATAAAGTTTATTAAACTGAAATAATTATGTCTTCTTTATTTTCAAGTTTTACAAACATAGTTATGAACCAGATAATCATTTATTTAACAACTACACTTTAGTGCTAATAGTTGCGCTACATGAACAAGCAGTTTTATATCAAATCATATTTTACATGTTGAATGACATCCCATTGAACAAATACATTAAAAATTTAAAAAATCGATAGAAAGCTTCTATTTGATTAAGCAATAACATGCTATATACATATGAAATTGAGAAATTGTAAAGACAAAATGTAAATCCATATTATAACAGACTCAAATTAAACATGACTTACACGGTGGTTGTTATTCGGAATTCGTCTCCACTGCAGGAACGGTTGAATAAGAATGGTTTATGTTGTGTTAACTGCAGGCTTTTATAATGCCAAGGTCTACTTGATTCGGTGGACATGACATAACAAAAGCAATGCATATTGCTTGGTCATCCTGATTAGGCATGCATTCAGCCAGGTACCTGAAATGTGACAATATACAGAGTAGGGCCTACTTTTAAATAGGCGTAAGATCAGTCTATCGCAAGTACGGCAGGTGCATATGCGTTATATATATATATATATATATATATATATATATATATATATATATATATATATATATATATATATATATATATATATATATATATATATATATATATATATATATATATATATATATATGGGCTAGTATGAAATCCTACTTCAACGTCTTGAACTATCTTGTGGTCTCAGTGGTCTCCCTCTTCTTTGGTTCAAATCTTACCTCTCTGACCGTACTCAGAGGATTGTCCTTGGTGACTCCAGAACTGCCTGGGTTAGAGTTGAGTATGGTGTCCCACAGGGTTCTGTCCTTGGCCCCATTTTGTACTTACTCTACACAGCTGACATTCCTTCTATATTTACTAAACACTTTACCTCTGGTCACCTTTATGCAGATGATGTTCAGATCTTTGTCCAAGGCCCATCCTCTCAGCAGATCTCCCTTGTTGGATCCATTGATTCCCTGTCACATGATCTCCACTCTTGGATGTCATCAAATCGACTTAACCTTAACTCTTCTAAGACCCAACTGATCTGGTTTGGCACTAAACAGCAACTTTCTAAACTTGATATCCCACTTCTGTCGTCAATATACCCTGCTTTTTCATTTTCATCCAGTGTTCGGGATTTGGGTGTCACCCTTGATAGTACCCTCTCGTTTTCTGAACACCTCTCCCATCTGACACGTTCCTGTTTCTATCATCTGAGGCGTTTGAGGGCTGTAAGAAGATCAGTTTCTCCTTCAGTGTTTACTACTATGGTCCATGCCTTCATTTGCTGCCGCATTGACTATTGCAATTCATTGTTTGCTGGGCTCCCTAAAGCGCGCCTTTCATCTCTGCAGTCTGTTCTGAATGCGGCTGCCAGGCTCATTGCCCGTTTTCCTCGCTTCTCTCACATAACTACCTTTATGACTGATGTACTTCACTGGCTTCCTGTTGCTTCCCGCATCCAATACAAGGTTCTTCTCCTGGTCTCTAGGACTCAACTGGGAAAAGCTCCTAAATACCTCTGTGACCTAATGCGCAAACCTCTATCTGCTCTGTCTTCCCGCCCTCTTCGGTCTGCTGACCGCCTTGATCTGCTTGTCCCTCGTGCAAGGACTTCGATGGCTCAGCATCGTGCGTTTGCCATCCTTGGCCCTTCCCTTTGGAATGACCTGCCCCCCTCTCTCCGTAGCAAGATTTTGCTTGGGATCTCGCCTTCTTCTCTCCGCTGCTTAAAGACCTTTCTTTTCCCTCGAGGCTGACACGCTGGGAGCGCCTCTGAATAGTCTATGCTGTGAGAGGCGCTTTATAAATAATTATATAAGATAAGATAAGATAAGATAAGATAAGATAAGTATTTATATGTGTGTGTATATGTGTTTGTTTGTGTTATTTGTAAACATTAAAATGACTAGTCATTTGGCCCGCCTTTAAGGCTTATACTCGATCTGCTCGACCTTAAAACCGCCTCCATCACTGCTACCTCCATTGTTCATTCAAAGCTTGACTACTGTAATTCCCTCTTCCTCAACCTTGAATCCATCCAAATCTGGCGTCTGCAACTTATCCAAAACACACTAGCCAGAGCTGTCACTAGAACGCCCAAACATCCTCATATCACTACACTGGTTAAAAATTCCAGAGCAAAGCCACTTCAAAGTCCTCTTACTAACTTACAACTCCCTACAATTTTCGTAGCCCATGTACCCGTGATCTCTTCACCATCCATGCAACCCGCTCCACCCGATTCTCCTCCTATTTCAGTCTTTCTCGACCCCTCAGTCACTACTCATCTCAAGTTATCCAACCAAGCCATATTCAACACATTACCACGCCTCTGGAATGATCTTCCCCTCAATTCCGCAGATTCTCAATTCCTCCGTCATTATTGCAACCCGTCCTCCATCCTTCTCCTCATGTTCCTCTATCTATCACTCCCGAGTTTTCCACTCAAAACTGAAGTCTCAACTTTTCAAGTGCTCCTACTCTGACTTATCTGACCCTCCGCCTTTCAATTCTTTTCGCCTTGTGTAGAATTATTAGCATGTTAGAAAATGTTGGAAAATAGGCTCGAAATTTGTATGGAATCGAAAGTATTTATGCAAAAACACCCTAGTGTTTTGTCTATCACCATCTGTGGACCAGCGGGCTCTATATCATCATCATCGTCGTCGTCGTCGTCATCATCATCATCATCATCATCGCTTCCAAGCCCCTTAGGGTTATCAATCGCCACTAGCGACATATGAAATTATACTTAGGTTAAAGTAGAACAACAGCAAAATAAACGACATGAAAAACATTGGTAGGCCTATGATAAAAGAGATAAATATAAACACGGTAACAGAAGGGAAGAACAGAAGGGAAGAACGGAAGGGAAGAACAGAAGGGAAGAAGGGTTGGGAAGATCAGAGAGCTACAAAGACAGTAGCCGCGACACAGCTAAGCGGATAAAGAGACGAACAGAGAGAGAGGCAGAAAGCAGTGGTGACTGTTCTCATGTAACCCACATGACTACGCAAGATGTCTATGATGAACACTAGTAACTTTTGTGCTTTAGCGTTTTCACCGGTTAACTGATTTAATGGACGCATTCTGAAAACGAGCGTTCATGCGCCATGATCATCAGTAGAATATGTATACGTCGTATAGCCAGGCCCGCCGGGGGTCCGGGGGGAAAATGCCCAGGGGCCCGGCGACTATTTAGGGGCCCGGGCCGAGCCCGCAATCAACTTATGAAAAATATTATAATCAGTTATACAAAGTTTATGATTTATTCCCAGTGTTTTAGTTGTCCAAAAACAACTGGGGGGGGTCAAAAATTTGCAGATTACCTAATCATATAATCACATAGACCAAACACCAGTATTTTGTAGTAAAGTAACCCCCCCAACATATTTTCAGTTACTTAGCTGAGGGGGTTAGAAAGAGAACTAGGGGGGTTGAACCCCCCAACCCCACCCGACAACTAAAACACTGTTTATGCCTTTTTAAATATATTATCTGACGCTTAACTACAATCACTTAAAACTTCAAGCGTCTGAATAAAATCATAGTTGTATATATAAATATAATATTGTGCACACACTTTCATTATTTCAATTTGTGTTACTTAAATTTTTTCGTACGACCGTATGATATTATATTTATATAAAGCCTCAAGATAGTTTAGAGGCCCGTAACTGCTCTGCCTAGAGGTCCGCGACTGCTCTGCTTAGGGGCCCGGAATTTCTGTCGGCGGCCCTGCGTATAGCCAACACTGCATACAGTACACGTGTGTATGTATTTACGTATGTGTGCACAAGTAGGCCTATATGTAGGTATTTGTGCGTGACATGACATAATTGAGTCGACGGTAAACAGTTTCTCGATGGTAGAAATCTGTTCACGGTTAACAAGCCATCCATGCGAAAACACTGTGCTATGTTGAAAGTTAGGAATACATCGTCAACGTCGTCATCTTCGCCGAAAACATTGTGACCTTGTACCGTTTAGTAAGAAAGTTCAAGAAATAAGAAAGCTCTATGTATCAAATTTTTCAATGACGTAACATCAATAAATCAAAGGGCTTGTTGACTTGCTTGTGATTGGCTAGTGTGTGTACGTCGTTAAGGTGGAATTTTTAGTGACGAAACGTCCATGAGTCATCTGGTTGTTGATTTGTTTAGCATTGGTCTGAGACGATCCAAGTCGATTCAGTAGGGAATCATTAACAGGAGCATTTAGAATTTATTCTTCTAATTGGTCGGTGTTCGCTTGCAATTACTGACGTCAGCAGTTTGTCTGCTGATGCTTCGAGAGAAAGCCTATGTAGGGCGATCGCAGATCTCGTAGCGATGGTCTATCGTATATTTATTTATTCCGGATATTTCTATAGCGCCTGTCGAAGTCAACTACTAGCCTACTCAGAGGCGCTCCCGACTACAGCATTTGATACTGTGCCGGAATATTCACGCCGAAGCGCCACGAGCAATTGCGAGTGAAGGACTTGCCCAAGGTCCGTACACAGCGGCTAGAGTGGGATTCGAACCTGCAACCCTCCGGTCGCAAGGCGCCGAACTTACCACTGAGACACCACGCCCCACATTAAGTTATTAGTCATACACCTCGCTCATAGAATTCAGTGAGTAGAAAACTATTTCGGCGAATGGAGTAAGGTTACTGTTGTGATTGAATTGTACATTTAATCATTAAACAATACGTAAGAGAATCAAAGACTTTTTCTCTTTTATCGGGTAAACGCTAAGTTACGAATCCGGTGGTCTAAGGTTCGATGCCCGATCAATTCATCATAATCGACAGCAACCCGTTTCTTCTCTCTCTTGAACCAACTACCCGTTGGTCCATTTCTATACATATATATATTTATACAGCTTTCACTATACGAAAGCACCAAGAGGATCATAATTTGCACTGGTTTGATCAGGCTAATATGGTAGTTATGTGTTTACACAGAATTACGTCTTTACATTATGTGGGTCATTGTGTGACGTATCCGTTAAAACAGTAAGCAAAATATTTCATAGTCGAGTCAAGTCGAAGAAACAACGATCAACTCCGCTTGTCAAAACTTCTGATCGAATCGACTTGCAAGTCGTTCAAATCGAAGATTTTTCGACCAACTCGACTTGGCTACGTTCCGACTAACTTGATCGACTGACTCGATCGATCACCGGGTATACTAAGTAGGCCTAAGTATGTATGCATGTATTTTAGGATCCCCTCCCTTTTGATGGGTTTTATATTACGCTTTATAAAAGTTCAGATGCATGCATACATATCTATGCATGCATGTATGTATGCGTATGTATGCATACATTTATGTGTTGATGTATATATGTTTACTGCGTTGCATGTGTGTGTTCATATGTAGTGTTTATGCATATTATGTACTAATACCATGCATGAGTATAAAAAATAAAGGCATTGAAGTATGAGGTTTGAAATTCCAGTTAGTTCAATTAGTCGTCTGGATCTCCTGAAATGGTTTCGCTGGGTCTCGATTGAGGCACAGGAGGTCCAAGGTCTGACACGATCAGCTCATCGTAAGTCGGAGCATCAAAACTCTTCTTTCCACGGCGGAGTCGTCAAAGACGAATACGTGTTTCCTCCATTGGCTCCAAGTTTTTCATATAATATTATGCTTCTGTGTGTAAGCGCGTAGGTCAGTGTGTGTTTGTAGGAGAATCTTAGTTTGTCACTTAATCGCATTGTTGCTTTCGTTCATCTCACTCTGGCTCTGTTCAATCTATCCTGATTCTCGGTTCAAACAGTTATCTATCAGGTGGACCCTTCCGGCGGGACTACATCCCTTCTGGGTCTCACTTTGTGCCTCTTAACTTCACTAGAGCACTTTTACTAGTGTACACACATTATTATTATTGAACTTATTTCTACATTGCACTATTATAGCCTAATATTAGCTTCCCCTTCAATTACTTCTTGACAACTACTCATATTAAAATGCTATACTTACATAGATTTTCTTTATTATTCTCATTGATGTCATATAAAGTTAATCAATTAAGTAAATATTTTGCTTTTACTTTTACTTTTTAATGTGTTTTGTAGTTAAGTATCTTGATTAGCTTTGAAACTTGCTCTACAATATCATTGGGACCAATAAATGTTGTGATTGATTGATTGATTGATTGATTGATTGATTGATTGATTGATTGATTGATTGATTGATTGATTGAAGTATCTTTTGGAGAGTCTTGCAAGCATAGAGCCTTCTCGATACTACAACTGGAATGTATTATCAAATATCATTTCTGCCGCAAATATAATTCCATTCACAACTAAATAGAAAACGGGTTAGTGAATACTATTATTCTACCCCAGGAGTGTAGGTTGACTCCTAACCGAGAAAATGACTGCTTGACTACCTCAACTCCTACAAGTTTTCCTGACTCTCCCTCTCCCTTTCTCTTTCTCTTTTTTGCTTTGCGAATGTCTCCGTTACGGTCATGTAATTCAGGCTTATTAACTACGTTGTTTTTCCATTGCAAGGCATATTCAGTTCACCTCTACTGATGGCCTTGTCAAATTTAAAAAACAGTTAAATGCATCAACATTTAATTTCCAGACGAAAAAGTAATTCACAATTAAATCTTGGAAAGTATCTTAAAGCACTATCTCACGATCTCAACGCACATTTTCTGTATAACAAGAATTCTCATTTATGTACAGAAAGATCATGCATGAATTCTGATGACGATAACATAAGCCTATCGCGTAGTTTATATTCTAGATAGTATCTTCGCCAAAGCAGATAACACATAATTGCAGTGTCACTTTCGAGATAGCAGTTGCAGAAATCTCAGTTAAATTAAGGAAGTAATGTATTTGTATTGGACAGAATCGAAAATTCTGGAAACATCTTCAGTGCTCGCGCTGGTCGTTCAGGGTAAAATAGGGATTCGGGTGTTAATCGAGTCTGCTACTCCCTTCGGCATCTGCAACGAAATACACCAGTCCTTCATAAATTAATACTTCTCAATGTGATTTACGACACATAATGTTAACGTGTCTTTTCTTATTGGATCAGAACTATAATTATTTCGGACGATTTACTTGACAAGGGGCGTCTGTATTATTTGTTGAGATGGATCGCGAATGAGATTAATAGATTTACATCGTAGGAGTGAAGAACTTGGAGTTGCTGCTTACGTCCGCCTTAGAAATGATGAAGGGCTTCAGTGAACGCTAGTTGGCCACAGACCGCGAATCATCCAAGTTTACTGAACCACAGTTGAATCGATTTTTCTTAACTTCTCTTCGCCTGCCTGCGTCGTAAACAAAAACGCAAGCGCGTGTTCAGTTTTAAGATAGCCATATGCTCCTCAGAAGTGTTTCGGATATAGCTCCAGCTGGGGAGAATTTTTATGTTTGAAATGATGCAGTGCTGAAATGGACACCAGATGGGTGGCCACAGACCGTCGATTGATTTTCCTGACAGCTCTATACAATGTCATGACTCATGATCCTACTAAAAATATTCAAGCGCGTTTTGAGTTTTGACCCAGAGGCTCAGCGCAGACCCAAACAATTTTATAGTATATCTTTTATATATGCCTAGGCCTATTTGATAATGGGGTTGAACAGACGAAATACGTGACACAAATCCAGGTGAAAAGTAAAGTTGCCTGCATGTAATATATATATGTCTGTATATATATATATATATATTGTATAAATATATGTATTTAGCTGCGTAAACAAGTGTATGTACGGCTATACTTTTGACGTGTAGAATAGCACATTCACTCCGTCATACTGTATGGTTGAAGGTTATGCTAAGTGCAACAGAACAAAAAACTAAAGCTTAACTAAAGCATCAATGGCTTGCTTTGAAACTGGCCTATCCAGAGGTCAAAACTCACGTTTGTAATTTGTCGCCTTTGGCCTTACTTCCTGTACATGTATGTGTTACATGTATGCGTGAATAGTAATCATAATTATAACCTTAAAATTTCTATAGCGCCCCAAAAGGCTAATTCGCGGGAACCAGCTTATTCACAGGTGCTCACTCAAAACATTATCGTTAGGTAAGGGATGAGATCGGTTCCAGGTCAAGACCCAAAGGGTCAGGTAGGCAAGGAGTCAGAAAGCTACGATGGATGGTGTTTAGAACTGAAACGGCGAGAGAGATAATGCGAAGAGGAGAAACCGGGATAGGATTTGTGAAAGAGCAATCAAATAACTTTTGAGTGATAGACTTGTGCTAGATAGCAAGAGTTGAGATTTTGGTGAGTACGCAGGATGGATCAGATACAATGTCATGTTTGTCGTAATACTGGCGGAAGGTTGGTCCATAGAGGCGGAACAGCTATGGCTATGGGCAATTTCCAAATTGTTTTGATGAGATAACGGATGGACGGAGAAGTGTAGGGGCGAAGGAGGAGCGGGTTGAGCGAAGTGGCTGAACCGTGAAGAAATGACGAAAACTGGGAGGATTGATGTGTGTTGTATGAGAGCGATATGACTTTATATTCTAGGCGTTTATTAAATATAAAGGCCATATGTTTTATTTGTGTATTTATTGTGTTCACAAGGAGAGCATGTGATATTTATGAGGCGCTCGTGTTTTGTAAGACGGTCGGGTCGCCTGTTATGTAGAGGGGTGAGTCACATTATCGTGGCGACGAACAAGGTCGCAGGATGATCACTCCTACGGCGTGCCGGGTCACCCAGATAGGTGGCAATCCAGTCGATTAAAGATGTTCAGTTATTGATGACTTTGTTCAAGAAGCACAGTGCAATCAAATATACTTAATACTAGCAATATGTGAAGCTCGACCCTCTTCCCGTGAAAAATTTTGTAATAAAGGGATAGACGGCCTGCCACCTACTGACGAAGGGGAGAGACTACGATAGCGTCTAATCTAGGGTTGCGCTGTTGTTTACTATAACAATGCTTGTTATGACGTGAAAGGAAGAAAAATTTGAGCTTTTTCTGAATTTCGAAAAATCAAGAGAGGTTTCAACTTGTTTTTTAATCAGCGTGAGGTGTCACGAAGGAAATCTTATGCACAACTTGAAACAATGTGTTTTGGGTTGTGTAAATGTTGGAACCATCGTTTCGGTGTGTGATAATCATCAGACACACAGAATAGAGAATAGGGGCCTACCTTCTGAATTTGTTGCTTCACATACGCAGTCATCACTTCAGAAAGTGATGAGCCTCTGACTCTTACAGAAATGTGTTGAATGTTATTGAAGTTGGTGACGATGTTGGAATGTTGAAAGTCGACTAACACTTTAACGATTTCGACCGATTTCTGTTGTCCTGACTTTGAAACTTAATGACTTTCCAAGTGGTGTTTCCTGTTCTGCTCGTTGTATATAAAATATTTCCCTGAAAGACGCGTAGTCTTTTCTGCTTTAATGAAGAATAAGAAAATGAGGGGGAAATTGAGGAAGAAGAAGAAGAAGAAGAAGAAGAAGAAGAAGAAGATGATGAACAGGAGGAGGAGGAATAGAAGAAGGAAGAGGGAAATACGAGGGGGAACGGAAGAAGTAAATGGAGGAGGTTAAGGAGAAAGAGGGTGAGGGATGAGAGGAGAAGAAATGCTAGGAGGAAAATTAGTAAGAAGAGGAAAGAAAACTAGAAAGAGTAGGAGGATGAGGAGGCATAGGAGGAGGAGATGTAGGAGAAGGAATAGGAAGGTGAGGGAGAAGACGAAACAGGACTCCGAGGAGGAGGAATAGGAGGCGAAATTGGAGGGGAAATGAAGAAGAATTGGAGGAGGAGAATGAAAACAGGAGGGAGAAGGATGTGAAAACGTGCAGGAGGAGAGGGCTTAGAAAGAAAAAGAAGGTGCTGGAGGAGAAGGCAACGGAATGCAACGGAGGACGAGAAATATGGCTTAAAATGTGATTGACGGAGCTATGCTAGTGCAATCTTAGCGGCCTCATCATTGACCCTCTACAGTGAGGTTTCTAGCCCAGAATAAGCCAGCTGGCGCTCCTTCACCTAATTACACGAAAGAGGGCGGATAAGGTACTATTAAATATACGTGATGCAATCTACATCAGTCATTTTCCACGACGACGAATCTCCGGCTCATCTGCTCGTTCTTACTCCTCGTTATCTGGACAACCATTAGTCGTCAAAAGTTGATGAACAGCGTGCCTCTCTCCTCCCTCTCTCTCTCTCTGTCTCTCTTTCTTTGTCTCTGTCTCTGTCTCTGTCTGTCTCTCTGTCTCTGTCTCTGTCTCTGTCTGTCTATGTCTCTGTCTCTGTCTCTATCTCTGTCTCTCTGTCTGTCTCTGTCTGTCTCTGTCTCTGTCTCTGTCTCTGTCTCTGTCTCTGTCTCTGTCTCTGTCTCTGTCTCTGTCTGTCTCTCTCTCTCTCTCTCTCTCTCTCTCTCTCTCTCTCTCTCTCTCTCTCTCTCTCTCTATATATATATATATATATATATATATATATATATATATATATATATATATATATATATATATATATATATATATATATATATATATATATATATATATATATATATATATATATATATATAAAGCGCGCCTATATATACATAAAGCGCGCCGTTCTTCTCAACAGTCTGTTCTTAATGCGGCTTCCAGGCTCATTGCCCGTTTCCCTCGCCTCGCTTCTCCCACATAATATTACCTTTACGACTGATGTACTTCACTTGCTTCTGTTGCTTCCCGATTCCAATACAAGGTCCTCCTCCTGGTGTCTAGAACTCAGCATGGAAAAACTCCTAACTACCTCTGTGACCTAATGCGTAAACCTCTCTAGGCTTTCTCTTCCCGCCCTCTTCAGTCTGCGGACCACCTTGATCTACATGTCCCTCGTGCAAGGACTTCGATGGTTCAGCATCGTGCTTTTGCCGTCCTTGGCCCTTCATAATCGAATGACCTGCCCCCTCTCCGTAGCAAGATATTATTTGGGATCTCGCCCTCTTCTCTTCGCTGCCTAAAGCCTTTTATCCATAGGGGCTGTGACGCTGGGAGCGCCTCTGAATAGTTTATACTGTGAGCGGCGATTTAGAAATAATCATATGAGATCAGATAATATATATATATATATATATTAAAATTTGTGTGTCTGCGTGTGCGTCTATGTGTGGGTAGATGCGTGTAGCAGAATCTTAGTTGGTGATTCGATCAACAAGAAATTGTTTGCAAATGTAGACAGCAATATAGCTCACTCGCATTGCTATATTTGTTCATCTCTGGCTGTCTCCGTTCAATCTATCTGTGTATGCTTAAATCGGTACGCTCTCTATCTCTAAAGAAGCGCTATATAATTGTTTTATTGCATTACAATACAGCATGACATCACACGTAGCGGTCATGCGCATGCAGACAACAACGCGTATGTCTGTCTGGTGTTTATATTCTGCTGTTCTTATACGTCTGGTTAAAATTGCCTTCTTTACGGTCATGTAGTTCTAGGCTTATTAACAACGTTGTATTTCGATGGTAAGGCATGTTCATTTAATGTATGGTGATGGACTATTCATACAAAAAACACTTCAATGCATCCAAATTTAATTTCGAAACGAAGAAGAAATTGACAATAAAAATCTTGGAAAGTATCTTAAAGCACTGTCTCACTATCTCAATGCACATTTTCTATATATAACAAGAATTCTCCTGTGTATATATAGAAAGATTATGCATGAGTTCTGATGATGACAACATATCGAATAGTTTACATTCTGGATAGTATCTTCGCCAAAGCAGATAATACAGAATTGCAATGTCAGTTCAAGCAAGCAGTTGGAGAAATTTCAGTTAAATTAAAGAAGTTATGTACTTGAATCGGGCAGAATTGAAAATTCTGCGAACATCTTCAGTGCTCATCCTAGTATTTCAGGCGGACATATCAGATTTGGGTTTTTTACCCAGTCAACTATTCCCTGAGGCAGCTGCAAGAAAATACAACAGTCCATCATATATTAATATGTCTGAATGTGATCTCGTGTTAAGTTGTCCAGCCACTGAAATTTTACAAAATCATCAGTTTCATTAATTGTTTTGCTTGCAAGCATGATGCATACAAAACTTTTTTTTATCTCGATGAAGACACAACAATCGCATTCCTCGAAGTTTGTCTTTGTTTGACTTACTACCTCCTGGGATTCCACCAGACTTATATCGGACGTAGCAATCATATTTATGTCTATACATGAGTACAGGGACGCTACAAGAGTTTTCAGATTGGATTATCATTACTACCTAGAAATAGGCGACATTGCAACGTGCATTTCAATTCACATTTCTCGCCTGTTATAAGAAATTCAACAAATTCCTTTGAGATTGTGTCCTCTATTATAAGTTTAAAGCAACAGCTCTAAAATGAAACTCGAAAGTTTCTAAAAGCCTTGGTAAACAGTGTGTGCTAGACAATACATAAAAACGATAGCTATTCAGCCAGCAGAGTACAATATGAAACGGCATAATTATAACACACAAATGCCTTTTAAATAAAAATAGCAAATCTTTACTAATTTGTTGTCCAGTGAATTTTTCGAACCTGCCAATAACCATTGGAAAGTTTGCCGTTACAGTTCCTTTAAAATAATAATATTGCAATTCCAATGCGACGTGTGGCTTTATTTCAGTTGGGTATGCAGGAGACCATCTTAACGACTACATGAAACAATTGTTTCAGTCTCACCGTCCAGGCACAGAATTTCTTCACCAGGTTGTCTCTGACTTGGTTGTTCAAAAGGTGATTAGCAACAAGGAAGTATGTTTCGTTTTCCTTGAAACAAACAAGTCATTCTGGAATACATCCAGGATCCAGCCTTCATATCCTACACGTTATTTTATGTGCAAGAAGGTGTCATTAAAACTTCTCTAATAAAGTTAGCAGACATGAATAGAAAGGATGTCATATAATGAGCGATAGGATGTACAAAAAGTGCTAACAGAAAAATAAAGTACATAAGGTTGTGTCTTAATACGTGCTATGTAACAACGCCAGGCGTTTAAACACAATTATTGTTTACTGACATCATGGAAACCACACTATAGAGAATTGTTTAAACAAATGCATGCAACTCATGTCGCTATATAACAATCATGAATCTTCGCAGTTCCTGTTGTTTTAGCAGTGCACATAAGCGCGCCAATTGACCTTAATTACGTGGGAAAAATCTAAAATTTCCAATTGGTCAGAAACCGGTGTAAAAACTTCAAGTTACTCCCTCTTTCAAGTTACCCCGGTAATCTGAAAACAATTATTTCAGATTACCCCCCGGGGGTAGCCTGAACGCGATTTCAAGTTACCCCTGAGCTGTTCACATTACCCCCGGGGTAATCTGAAATCGATTTCATATTACCCCGGGGTAGCCTGAACGCGATTTCAGATTACCTTCCGGTAACCTGAGCGCGATTTCAAGTAACCCCTGCGATGTAAAGGCCAACTATTGTACCACCGAGCTGTTTCGAACGACTGAGAATATTAGCGTTTCCCAAGACTGATGAACTGATTGCAATCATTGATCGCACCGCCACTAAACCCAACCAGCAAGTCAGAAAACTACGTTATATGTGTGTCAGCAGCTCCATTTCATGAGTCTTATGTAGTTGAAGTAATTGTGATCTACAGAGACAGAGAGAGAGAGAACTTATCCTACATCATGGTATATAGGGGAATAATGACAGTTCAGTGATAAAATATTGGCAATTATTATTATCATACAAGATAATCGGAACATGGGCCCCGTTAATTTGAGGGGGCAATCTGAAACCGATTTCAGATTACCCCACGGTAATCTGAACGCGATTTCAAGTTACCGGGGGGTAATGCGAAGTGGATTTAATCTGAAATCTCTACACCGGCTCAAATCTGCTTGCACGCGAAAGTTTCTCTATAACAAGAAGACGATAGGCTAGAGACAGGAGAGAAGAAGTTCACTTGTGTTGGGTCTGTCGTTGTTTGAGGTTGATTAAAATTTCAGTTGATCGAGAAAAAAATCGCAACTTTAAGTGATTGTTTAAATCAAATGCCTATCGACGAGGGTGCTGAGTCATTTTGTTCCTCTGTGCGTCGGTGACTTAGTGGAAGAATTGTTTCTTTTGACGTCGAGGAGAAGTTCTCTGCCCTTTTGCTTTCTGTTATTTTTTGTTATGGTTGGGTAAAGTTGACTTTCATTTGACACTTGGCCTCTATTTAGCTTATAATTCGCCTATTATTGCGTTAGCGTATATATAAATTTTAGTAGCGCCAGTCGCTGGCAAAGAGACCTCAGCGGTTGGCGAACTTCGAACTATTAAGCAAAAAACTGTGTGACAGATTTGTGTCTTAAAAACCTAAATCTTAAACTGAAAACAAATTGATTATTGATTTGAGGAACTTCGGAAATTGCAAAGTTTTCTGTTCGTATAAATAATATATAAATAATTGAGTGTAGAAACAAAATCCAATAATGGACCACGTTGCTGAACTATTTGAACTAGTGAGACATTTTATACAGCCCCATATTGAATAGGCAGAACGAAGAGTAAGTAAGTAAGTAAGGAAGTATATCCTTTATTCAAAAACCAACTGCTAACCGCATTTTGGTGTACATAGTTCATAAGATTTATTTAAACATATAACATTCGAATGATAGAGGTTTCACGAGCTAAAGAGTCGGCATTAGGTATAATTCTATTGTGTGCCCTGTGGCGCAGTGAGCATACAACCGTTTTCTCTGGAATTAATAACTGATGCAGAACATGTGTTGGGTTGGTTATGATGGCTAAGAAAAGGTTAGAATCAGCTTTCTGGCAGAGTTGCTCGAAAGTAAGATAGGATTCCGGTAAATATCGAGACCGGATCAATCTTCGCATTGTTGCCTGAAGACGTGTACGCTAGGGTGGGGCAAAGAGCGGTTGCCTCAACCAGACAATGATATATAGAAGCTCCCTCATCTCCTGGTTAATGAAATAATTAGTTTTCATATTTTGTATCATGTTTAGGGGTCGCAACTTAAAAAAATGTGTCACGTAATATATTTCATTAGAAATAAATAACAAATTCATTAATCTTATTACAATAGGGTCATAGAAACTCATTAATTGCTACTTTAATGTATTACACAATCACTTTAATATACAAATTACACACTACACAGTACACTACGATATTGTATTGTATTGTATTGTATTGTGTTTCAAAACTTGTGAGTGCCTCTACCAAGTGCCCACCAATCAGAGGCGCTCCCAGTGCAAAAGTCCTCTGGAATAATGGAAAGTTTAAAGACAGCGAAAAGCTGTGGCAGGACCACCGGATAGTACTGCAGACTGGGCCGAAAGAGGAAGCTGATTCTACAATGAAGGGCCAATAGTAACAAAGGAACGAGACTGGACCATCACCGTTCTCACTGGGGGAACAACTGAGTCAAGTCGATCAGAGGAGCGAAGAGGGCGATGGGAGCTACTGAAGTAGGAAGACGTAATAGGTCACAGAGGTATTTAGGAGCAAGTCCCAGAACCGTATGTTGATGACATTGCTGTGCATTGTGACAGTTAGATAAGTACCTTTAGTTGGAACGAGACTGGACCATCACTGTTGTCACTGGGGGAACAAATAAGTCATATGAGTACCTTTAGTTGGATGCAGGCAGTAAGAGGAATCCAGGGAAGATGTTCAAACATGAGTGTGGAAATATGGGAGAATCGTGGGAGACGGGCGATTAGTGTGGCAGCTGCTCTAAGAACAGATTGTACAGGGGAGAGTTGAACTTTGGGGAGGACAACAAAATGGAGTTACAGTTATCAATGCGAGAGCAGATAAAGGCATAGACAATGGAAGTAAAGACTGGAGAGGAGACAGATCTTCGGATAGCCTTGAGACGTCGGAGATGGAAGTAGCACAAGCGGGTGAGGTTAGAGATATGGTCAGAAAAAGAAAGGGAGCTATCAAGAATAATAGCCAGGTTACGGACAGATGCAGAGAATGCATAAGATAAAAGAGGGTAGTCATTAGTCAACCTTGGCCAGTTGTTGACGAGTGCCAAACCAAAATCAATTGAGTCTTTGCTGGGTTTAAAGAAAATAGGTTTAAGGACAGCCATGCTTAGAGGTCATGAAAGAGAGCATCAATGCGAGCAATAAGAAACAGCTGAGCATACGAGGCCCATGCACGTAGAACTTGGCATCATCAGCATAGAGGCGGCCAGTGGTTAAATGTGTTACAAAGATGGAGGAAATAGCAGTTGTATGAAGCAGGTAAAGGAGTGGGCCAAGTACTGATCCCTGGGGGACACCAAACTTGACAGTAGCCCAGTGTGTTCTGGAGTCAGAGCAGATTATCGTTTGTGTGTGATCTGTAAGATAGGACTAGAACCAAAGAAGAGATGAGCCCCTGAGACCACTTGAGAACTCGAGACGTTGCAGGAAGATCTCATGGTCAACCATGTCAAAGGCAGCAGAGATGTCAAATAGAGCAAGCAACAAGATCTGGGATCTGTCAAACGCAGTGTAGCTACCAGAGAGGAGATAAGAGGACAGTTTATGTAGAGTTTCTGCAGTCTGAGGCCGAGTTAACGGACATGACTCACGCCACAGTGTTATCATTCAAATGAAGAAATCAAGATTGGACTTGCCAATTATAGAAACTAAAACTGATTTTGTGAACTAAGTTAAAACACTTACACTGCAGTACTGTGCCAGATGCTTTTTCATTTATTTTATTCCTCATTGTTGTTTGTAGCTCTAACTTTGGGTTCTAAATTTGAAAGTCATAACCATTAAACCGGCTGATGTATGACCAGCTCCCATTTTACAACATATTGCGTTTTTGGGCTGGTTTTTCAGACAAAGTTGCTAGAAAACGGTGATATATATCACAAATCCATTTTTGGTGCGATATCAACTTTAACATGGACCATTGATTTAGGTTTGTCCGGGAACTGAACTCGAGTTTTCATTACTTTTTGCCCCACCCTAGTGTACGTCCCATTCCTCCCACGTAGCCCCACCACGCCGGTGCCGCATACAACATCCGTGAGACTGTGGTTGCACTTACCACATCACTCAGTAATAGGCCCGATAATCCATTTGCTTTAAGGAAGCGGAGGGCGTTCATCGACTGCCTGGCTTTTATGATAATATTATTGACTTGCATGTCGAATTTAAATTGTTCTGTCATCGTAACACCTAAGACCTTCAGGTGCCCTACACTGACAAAGCCCGGTATAATTTTAGATGTATCCTCTCGGAGCCTTTTCCTATTTCGCCGAACGATGATTTCCTGGATCTTTGAATGGTTCAGTTTTAAATTGCGCGACTCAGCCCATGCCGAAACATGTTCTATTTCAGACACTACCAGATCGCTATTAGCTGATGGAATTAGGATGTAGCTGTCATGCGCATACTTTACCATTATATTTGTGTAGTGACGTGGCATTAGTTTAGATATTACAATTCTTTAGAACGAATTAGAAAGGTAACTGAGCAGACTAGGCTGAATGTCTCAAACCGAAAATAATGTGGTAAAGGAGCAAGAACCATAAATAGCACCTGACTCGATATAACCTCTGGCTAAGGTCGGGCCCGTAGAAGATGGTCCTGGTTGCAAAAAGGCGCGTGCTGTACTACGTCGGATATCCCGATTCAGCCTGAAGGCGCGGGTATATTACTCGATGGCAGCCTGGTGACGCTACGGTCGCGACTGTTATATGGGCTTCTCGTAAAAGAACACCAGAACTTACCTCCATATCAGAAGTATGTCTACGCGGTACAATATGCTGCTGCATCACAATCGTGTCTGATAAACCCTGATCCTGTAGATTGGACTAACACTCTAGCGTTGATTTCTGACTGCAGAAAGTTTCTTTATTTTGCATTTAGATATTTTTTCTGTATATTTCTACAGATAAACCACTGTTGGTTTACCTATATCCTTTTAAGTGCATACAGTAGGTCCACTTTACAAAACACGTGTCTTAATTATGAAAATACTTCAAGCAAGAGTTATATTTGGTTGGTAGTGTAGGATTTAACCGACTTCAAACTTAGAACAGTATTTGGGACGAGAGTTTTAAGAATTACCCGGCCGCTTCTATTAAAACAAAATATACATTATCATTCTGAAGTCTTGTCTTTTTAAAGATGACGATGCCTTTTTTTAATTTACCTAGTTTTCAACTTAGTCGATTCTTTTTCGTTTTCATTCAGGTGTCTGTATAAGCACATATATTTGAAGGGTTTGGGCTGAACCAGTGAACGGGTAAAGGATGATGTGTAACCCACAAACAACTTCGTCAAAGACGGCCTCAGTTTAAATTTAACATAAAATAGTATAACTCACATTTTTGGGAGGCGAAGACATGCATTGCGCATAGTGCTTGGTGCATCCTGGCCTGAGGCATACCACGAATACTCCAACGCCAGCCGCCTGAACTGCAGCGGATTGAAGTGCATAATCCACATCAGAAATTTCAGGAACACCATCCGAGATCAGTATTCCTATACTCTGGACGTCCAATCTGTCCTTTTTACCCAATGGGAAGAAGACGTCAGTGATGATCTTGACTGCGGAAACTAAATCTGTGAACTCACGCCCAGGATACTTGACATTGTCAATGGCTGACATGAGTGATGTCTTGTCTGTGTATCTACAGAAAACACGATCATTCATGGGATGCTGGAAAGAAATGAGTGTTTGAAAATGTAACACATTTGCTGAATAAGTGAACATATGCACAAAACCTACACACATGTAGGCCTATATGGTTATCTACGGTGTGTTGAGTTGTTTTTGTTGCACGTGCTCTGTCCGTTTTGAGGGAAAGGCGCACTTGCAAAACGTGTTCAGACTTTATGTTAGTAGTCACCTTGCATGCCTGTTTTAGCCAGTTTTAGCAATTGTCCCTATATGTGGATGAGCATTCAGTTATTTTGTGAGCCATTGTCGCTCTTTTCTTAGGTCACTGGTTACTAAGGTTTTTCGCTCGTGTGTTGTCGGCATCGTGTAACTCCTATAGGGCTTTCTACTCAAAACTTTTGTCTGACCTCAAGAATACAAGAATACAAGTTCATACCCTGAACCACCTGATCCTTCGCCTTCCAATTCTCGCCTTAGCATCTACTCTACATCCTCTGACTTCCTGGCAACTGGAGTCAACCTACTTTTCACCAAACCCTTTGGACAACCCTTCTGATTTGATGCAGCGCACCTGAATAAGCGGTACCCTGAGCATAGCTTTCGAGTGGCGCTTTTGAAATTAGAAGTTTCGATTGCGAATGTGCTTTACTTGCAAATGGCCCATGGAATAAAACCTAATACCATCTTAAACCTGGGGTTCTACAGCATTTCTCTAGAAAACCTGAAACAATATAATACATAAATATTAGAACGCATACCTACAACAAAGGCACATACATACGCAGATAAAACAGTATATGCGCACATACATACATAGTTACGTACAGAAATACATGCATACACAAACAGTGATACACGTATATACATGTATGTGTTCATACATACCTACATGCCGAAATACATTCGTGCTTTGGAATTAGGCAGTAGGCCTAACATTGTTAATTTTTTTGTATTTTTGGTTCATGACAGAGCATAAAAACATCAACTGTAATGTTCAGCTTACCGTGTCAAGTCCCATTCGACCACAGTCTTATCAGAGTACGTGACGAAAGCGACCCTTGTCTCATCTGATCCAATGTTCAGGCTATTGACTATGTCTTTGCAAAACTGAAGAATAGCGTACCACTCAGGACACGGTGGTGGCACTTCTTGACCAGTGCCACCACAGATAGTTGAAGAACCGTCGACGGTGATCAGAAGGTCTAGCTTTCGGCCACAGGCTAAGGAAATGAAATCGGTTAGTGTGTTGTAATGTAATCACAGATTTATATAGCGCCTCTTCAAGAGAAACTCAGCAGATGCGCTCTCAACCTAACGATGGCAAAACAGGATTGAACAAAATTGCTTTCAAGCGCTTACGCAATAGAGGTTGCAAGGACGAATAAGTTAATGTCGCAGGATGTCATGTAACCTATTCCATGAAGTTGGACCGATCACAGCTAAGTTCTGTGCTGTACTGTATATGTTCTGGTTGAGGGAACAACCAGTCACCCTGCCCAGCAGAACGAAGAAATCTGCTGTCAGGAATGAATGAGACCGAGACACACAACTCCATAAGATAAAATGGAAATTACGCATTGGCATTAGGCGCTTATACTCAATGCTTTTTGTGCACCTGCAGATATTGCAATTCTGGTTTTATGCCAACCCTTCGGATATGCCTCCAATCAGAAGGGCAGCTGCGTTTAAGATACATTGCAGTTTGGTTAATGCGGGAGACAGTTTGCATTAATGTATGCATGTATGTATATGAGTATGTATGTATGTATGTATGTTTGTATGTATATATGTATGTATGTATGTATTGTTGGTCCAAGGCTTGAGGTTAAACCTCAAACTCGCACAGTAGTAGAAAGGAAACCCCCAGAAAACGATGCTGTAAACTAGGGAGCACAGCGAAGCGAGGAATGGCGTCAATGGAAGTTCAAAACCTGCCGAAAGGCAGAGAACTGAAAGAAGAAGAATCTAGTGAGATCGTTTTGCAGATCTGGCCACGGGTATCAAGCCAGAATCACGGGGATGGTTGGACAACATCCAGGCACAGAGCTCCTCCGATGTCTGAAGATTTTTCTAACATGGAGATCTCCTCTACAATATACATCTGGTCCATGAACGTTTGCCTGGGTATCATCTGCATATTGATGAGCCGTTACTCTCTAAAACGAAAGGAACTGGCTTAAGTCAGCGGTGCATAGAGGTGTCAATATGGAACCATGCGGGAGACCAATGGCACCATGGACCAGCCATACCGTGCTAAGACAAAAGCCGCAACCTGCCTGCTCCCAGAAAGGTATGAACGCAGCCAAGAGACCATACCGAACGACTTTTCAAGGCGCTATAAAAAATTGCCGTGTTCAACAGTGTCGAGAGCCGCACTCACATAAAAAAGCGAGGAGGGTCACAAGCCCCAATCAATAGCCCCAAATTGTCAGCCGGAATGCGTGTTACAAGGGACTCAGTGGAATGAAACTTTCTGAAGTCGTATTGTTGTTTAGCTAGAAGGAAGTTTCCCTCAAGATGACTTGAATGAAACAGTTAAGCTGTGCATCGCTTATTCAAGATTTGCCCGGATTGTGGAAATTTCGGTTCATATAATACAGTTTTTCATAAAGTTATTTTAAATATTCTAAGGTCTCACCTTCTTGCATATCGATACACAGGACCATTCTGTCCTCCCACCGCCAATCTTTGCCGACCAGACGGAATCCGCCTTAACAGTTCTTCTATGCCAGATTCACTTCCATGTTTTCTGGAATCCGGATTTGGACCTCAATTTGGTGTCTCTGGACAATCCCTTGGAAACGACGTGCCGCTCGTGAATAAGCTGGTGCCCTGCGCTTACTGTGACTCTTAAAAGTAGCGCCGTAGTAATTTCGATATTAAGATTCCGCTTACGATCACATCCGGGATTCGAGATTATGAGTGAATAAATATCGGCCCGAAGATGAATTGTGTACGCGACTGTATAATAGATTGCATATGTGATTCATTGGATTGCTCGGTGGTCTACTGCAGCACACATGGCTAGTGTTCTGAACAGGAAAGGACAGGCCGTCTTTGAAGTTAAAAGTTGGAAGGACGAAAACGTTACACGTCATTGTAAGTGTACATATTAAACTGTGTCTTAGGCTATAATTATTACTAAAGGCTAGAATATACTTAATAATGGCTGGCCTAAATTAAATCACGACTGTCATAAAAAAATGAGACAAGGATACGGGTAGCAGTAGTAGTGATCCATTTTTTAGCGGAATCTTATAGCTACAAAGGCTGTTGACGTCTTGAAAGATCATTAATACAGCTCATTTCATTTTAATTTATCGTTTATTCATCAGTTTCGTTACTTTATGCTGGTTGTTTTTTGGGTAGCGCGTACAACGGACATTTAAATAGAAGGGGAAACAATCAAAAGACCCAGAGATTAATAATTACCACGTGTTCCTCATCACTTAAACGTGCAGCCATCAGCCTAAACAAATCACGAAGTTGTTTCTTAAAGTCGTCGCAAATACATTTATGTTCATATTTTATCAATATACGATAAGCCAGTTTCGTAATCTTATTAGAGACTAGATCGCGATCATCAGGCGCTGTCTCCCGAAGATTGAAAACTGAATTTTTAGCACGGCATACCATCAAGATACTGGAAAAATATTTTCGTCGCCAGATACTTGTTGGACGAAATGCGAACATAACCACAGCGATAACCATTCTCTTCTTAATTTTATGTTTCTACCTCCTTTTTTCCAAATGGGTTTCTTCTCTTTTTATTCTTCTTTTTCTTCTTACTATTTTTTCCTTTTCTTATTCTAACTCTTCACTTCTTCTGTAACTCGACGTAACTATCTTCTCTTTTTCTTAATTTCCTTCATCTTTCTGTTTTTCCTCCTGCTGCTACAATTCATCTAAATTATTTATCTGTTTCTTGTACTTCTTTTTAGTATTATTAACAAAAATGATTATGAATACTTACTTTCGCTGGCCTCGATATTTCCAGCTGCCAATACGGCAATCAGCAGGAGAATGGCTGACATAGTTCGGCTATCTAGTAATCAGGAACCAGAAGCGATCTCTCAACGATAGCAGATCAAGTGAGAAGTTGGTGATCACGTCAGAAGATTCGACCAGACCTTGAAAATTCACATTGTACTTCTTATAGCGACTTCAGCCAATAGAAAAGCACTCGAAATGATCGAAACAGCTGGTACATTTTGGCAACTTTGTATGAACGCCATCTTCAGTCTGGCGTCAAATGAAGCTTCAGGCAAACTTCATGTCTTACGCAGCAGCCCAGGGCATGGAAGCTGACAACGTGCATGTCTGTTTGTCTGTTTCTGTATATCGATTGTCCCTGTGCGTCTGTCTAAACTTGCCATCAAATCATTTTTTCAGAAGAAATGTAGGAACCGTGTCATGGATGCACAACTCATATAAAAAAGATAAATTTTCGAACCTCTGCAAAAGTTGTTAACTGAAAGAAGTCCATGAAAAAGTGGAGAACTTCGATGAAGATATTAACTTTTTGTCCACGCATGTAGCAAGAGTATTTGCTACAGTAATAATTGAGAGTTGCGCCTCCAATCTATGTTAGGCTAATCAGCCTTCGCCCCGTATTTGCTCCTCCTCCCCCTCAATCTGCCATCAGTTCGTGTGCCATAATGAGGGACAGATGCCTGGAAGGAGAGAGAGAGGGATGGAGGGGGGAAGTGAAAGATGGAGAGAGGGACAGATCTATGGCGAAAGGGAGAGAGGGAGAGAGTGATGCCGGCCTTAGAGACGTTGGCCAAGAGCCTGTCAGGCATTGGAATGCGGCCAGGGGCCTGTCAGCCTTAGAACTTTCCAAAGCTTTTATCTCTCGAAGGATGCACAGAGTTGGAAACTGTTTAAGAGATGAAATAAAAACGAACATTGGCACATTATTTTCTTACCAATAATTATATTAATCTATCAACATCTTCACGTCCACTTCTGAAACGAGAATATTCTTACCTTTATTTCTGCTGTTACGAGTTCAAAGAACTTGGAGAAAAGTCTGTGACTTTGTCAGAGATTCGTCAGGCTTATATAGATGAAAATGTTTTAATTTAAAATATATTAATAAACGCACCTGGACTCATAAACCTTCTTGCGTGGGACATAATCAACGGCAGATCAAATATTTAACATTTCTTATATGCACATTTTCATTGTATGTATGTAAGTTATGGTGAGGAGGGATATGACGTCGATATCTCGTGAAATGAGATGAAATTGAAAGGAATTTGATAAATATCAAATTTTTAGCGTTATTGCATCAGATACTGCAACGTTCGTATACTAATTAGATATAAGATTACGTTATCTCGTGAAATGAGATTAAATTGAGGATAATTTTGAATATTCATCAAAATTTATTAACGCAATAACATCAGATGCTGTCACGTTTGTATATTGAATACAGATACGAATACGTTATCTCACGAAATGAGACGAAATTGAGGAGTAAATTTCATATTTATCAACATTTATTAGCACAAAAGGGGCCTTATCCAGAAATGTGCCAATTACAGTAATAAAAATGATAATTATCATCACAATCATTATTATAATTATTATTATTATTATTTTAATGATGATGATTATGATAATTATGATGATGAAGACGATGACGATGACGAAAATGCTAACGCAAGCGATAATAATAATAACAGTAATAACAGGAATCATGATTTCATGTTCGTGTGTATCTTTTGTAAAATTGAAAAATATGGGTCCAATAATAATAACATAATAATAAAACTGGACGGCATTACCCTCGTCCCATGGAGGGCGGGTCGGAGTCTGGTGTAGGATGCTACCGTTGTGGACACCCTCGCGGCATCTTACTTACCCACTACAGCCATTCAAGCCGGAGCGGCTGCCGAGCTTGCTGAAAGCAGAAAGAACGCAAAGTACAACGCGCTGCTTCGTATACTCATGTCTTCGCTCCATTGGCCATGGAAACGCTTGGCCCCACCAACAACAGAGGTATGGCTCTCGTTGCAGACATTGGCCGCCACCTAACACAGGCCCCAGCGAAGCCCGAGTGATCAGTTTCCTATTCCAACAACTGTCAGTGTTTGTCCAACGATTCAATGTTGTGGCTTTTAACGGCTCTTTTATTAAATCTCTTCCCGCGATCGAAGAGATATAGCCGTTCCAGATCCATCACTCTTGTAATACCTAAGACCTTGAATGAACTAACTAACTAAATAATAATAAAAAAATTATTATAATAATAATAATAATAATAATAATGATAATAATAATAATAATAATAATAATAATAATAATAATATATAATAATAATATTAATAATAATAATAATAATAATAATAATAATAATAATAATAATAATAATAATAATAATAACAATAATAATAATAATAATAATAACAACAAGCAGTTCGTGCCAGTAGCCTTTGAAACCATGGGCCCATCAACACCACCATCCTCGAATTCATCAAGGATCTGAGGCACCGCATTATCCTAACTACCAGAGATCCTAGTGAGACCAGTTGTAAATCTTTTCCAGCGCTTGTCAGTAGGCCTAACTATTCAGCGTTTCAATACAGCCGCTTTTCGTGGTTCTTTTGTGCAGACGGATCTTGCCGAGGGATAAACCGTTCCAGAAAAACATCTATCTTACTCCGGACATTAGTTCTGACAGCCTGATGGATTAATACTACCTGCATGGGGTAAAAAAAACAATAACAATAATGACAATAATACACTTATTTACAGAAAATACAGATACCAGTGCTTTTATTGCTTTAGAGCTTTAGACTTATGTACGGTCCTTCTGTTTCATGTTTATGTACATTGGGCCTCTGGTTTTCAAAACCGCTATAGAAATATGCGTTTTAGTTTAATTTTCAGTTCTTATACACGTGAGTATAATTGTCTGTTTCGATCTCTGCAGATTCATACCTGATGAAAACATATGTTACGCCTCTATGTAATTAGAGTAACGTGAACGCCAGTCACAAACTGTGGGATACAAATCATAACAGACTGCAGTGGCGGCGATCTTGTTTGACAGGTGGGGGGGACATTCTTGAACTGATCTGGTCAAAAAAGAGTTTTTAACTGATCTGGTCAAAAAAAAGGTCAAAAATTTTTTTCGCGCTCACAAACAAACATAAAGAACTGCGATTTTTAGAAGAGCTTCCTGTCTCCAATAGCAATCATCTCTTCTGCAGTATGGATCTTAGGTCTTTGATGCAGTCGCCCTCCAGGAGGTTCAGTGCCGTGAAGTCGTCGTATACTACGCATGGTTCACTCACCTGAGTGCTGTCGTCGTTGCTTGAACTGTAGGCGTTCTTGGCCTCCTATGACATGACGGGGTGCAGCAACTAATCATCGTCGCTGACCCAATCTGATTTTTTAGCTACCATCTGGCTGTGGGTGAAGAACACAGACAGTCAGCGACGGCGTGACTGCTATTCTTTATCGGTTGCTGTTTTGTAGAACATGCGAACATGTAGAAATATCCAGATGTAGTGTTGTTTGGTTATCAGGATCAGCAGGCAGTAGTACAGTTAGTCAACTACGTTTGCATCTGCCCATAAGCCCTCTATGTCTAGGTACATTCTCCCCTGAGTTGGAGTTTGTATATATTGACGCCGCCGCAGTATGCACGAATCTCCTGCATGACAGTGTCAAGCAACTAGTGCACATCACCACGGGTTCATATTTAACGAGACCACGGCTCTTAGACAGGTCGTGACGGCTTTCATACCTGCTTTGCGTTAACCTTATACACTCGACCCACCGTTGAATCGGTCCTATAAAAGTCGACCGTCAGGATCATCGAGCACCCAAGGCTTACTCTCTATTATGCTCGGTATCACTGCTTTGTTTATGGGGCGATATTGGGTGAGTGGTTTTGGGCATTTAAGTCCGTTGTTTTGGCTCCATTGGCCTAACATAAACCGCTCTGCTGTGTGCCTAGCCACGACTGGTGTCACTTCTTTTAGTGAGTAAATGATTAACTCACGCTATCGGAGGGCAAAAAATCTTGTCGGCCAAAATCGGGAACTAAATATTTAAAACATAACCCTGAAATTGCCCACATTCTAGCAGATTTGCTTGAATCAATATTTTTATTTTTATTTTTATTTTGGGCGACCGGCGAGATGAGTCCTACGAGACTTCTCCGGTAGCCTGCCACTATATCTGTATAATGTGTTATTGTTGTGATTGTTTCATTTGGTGGCGAATAAATTACTTACTAGCAGAGACAAGCATGAAACATTTTCAAACTCCATTAAATCGCACCTTTTTACAACTCTGGGCAATTTTACAACTGTCACACTACTGTGTTTCAGAAGCACCTTGAAATAATAAAAATGCGCTCCTCTAAATTGCCAAAAAATAAAAAAAAAAAATACAAAAATATCGCGACAGATGATGATGGGATGGATGATGACCGAAGGATACAGCGGACTGAAGAGAAGAGCACAGCAAAGAGAGGAATGGCGTCATTGGAAGTGGAAACCTGCCGAAGGGCAGAGAACTTAAAGAAGAAGAGAAGAAGACACAAAAATATACATACACGCATGCAACAATGCATACGTAAACAGATACATTCGAACATACGTACAGGCGTTCGTAAGAACATAAATACATACATACAAACATAAATACGTACAAAAATACATACAACCATAAATAAACAGAGTTTAACACACGTACATACATACGTATGTATGACTTGCATTCAACAATTGACGTCTGGTACAGTGGTACGTAACTCGCTTATCTTCATTATTAGTATGTAGGTTATATGTAATGTAATGAAATATAAACATTATTTTGTAAAGCTCGTGCAAAAGAAAAGCATTGAAGCATTTAAGTCAGGCTGTTAAAGACTCCTCGAGTATCTTGCTCCGGATCACAGAAGGGAGTTCATTCCAGAGCGAAGGACCAGCCAAAGCAAAAGCCCGATGCTGAGTTAATGAGGTTCGCGACCGAGGTACAAAAAGTCCAATCCGTCAGCAGAACGAATGGGGCGAAAGGAGCGTGAAGAGATTGGTTTACTCATCAGTTCAGAAAGCTATTTAGGCGCTAAATGGGGATCTAGTGACTGGAAAGAGGACCCAGTATGTAATACGAAACGCAATAGGGATCCAGTGAAGTCATGGTTACATGCAAACATATATAGATACATTCAGTCATACAAATCACGTAAATACATGCATTCATATCTATATTAAATTTTATAGTACATGAAGCAAAGGCAAAGGCAAAGGCAAATGAAACAAACAACAGACGTCGACATGCACCATAAATTACTCGACCAACGCTGTCTAATGCATCGATCGCGGTTTATCAGATGCGTATAACTCAATTGCTAATCTAAAAAGAAGAAAGTTTTACGACAGCTATAATTTTCACGTGTCGTTTGTTATTGGACCAAAACTAAAATTATTTCGGACGATTTACTTGACAAGTGGTGTCTGTATTATTTGTTGAGATGGATCGCGAATCATATGAAAAGATTAACATCGCAAGAGGTGAGAACTATGAGTAGCTGCTTTTATCTGCCGTAGAAATGATGGAGGGCTGAAATTAAAACTATAGTTGGCCAGACTGTGAATCATCAAAGTTTACTGACCTACTGTAGGTGAATCGATTTTTCTTAACTTCTCTGCGCCTGCCCATCGTCGTAAAAAAATTCAAGCGCGTGTTGAGTTTGAAGTAACTGTTCCCCAGAGGTATTTCGGATATAGCTCCAGCTGAAGAGAATTTTATTAGGCAGAAATGATGGAGGGCTGAAATTGACGCCAGGTGGCTGCAGTGCCGTCTTAAGGCATTGGCATGCTGGGCAGTCGCCAATGCCTTAAGACTCTAGGGGTCTAAAATTAAAAATGCTAAAAAATAATATATGCGTGACCTCCACGCGCGGCAGAAGTGAAGCATCTTAGCTATGACTGCAAGGATGGCAAACGGTTCTGAAGACGATTGACATGAAGACAAAAATAAATCAGTTCTCTGCAAAATATTTTGCAAACGTTTGTGCTAATTAATAATAAACAATTAAATCGGTAAACTAAATCTGAATTCATTTAATAGATAATAATAATATTGTTCTTTAATTAAGCGCCTACTAACGCACTGCGCTGTACAGTAAACATACATACATGTATAGAAGAAACGGCAGCCACGCAGGGCGCCGTACATACATGTATATAGTAGAAGCACACGATAACAGTTTTACAGGATTCGAGTATAACTGTTTAAGCGGTAGCCACACGGCGCCAATTCATGGCCTACTATCATTTGACCACTGCCATCTAGCGAGTGGAAGGCTGAAAAAACCTTACGGGGTCCTACTGGGTTCGAACTTGGTACCTTCAGCTCTTCACGCCAGTGTGTTATCCATTACTCTACGTAGGCCTATAATTATATATATGTTTGTGTCTGCGTGTGTGTGTGTGTGATTGTGTGTAGCAGAATCTTTGTCGGTGACTCAATCAAGCAGAAATTGTTTGGAAAGATAGACAACAATCTAGCTCATCGCATTCCTACCTTTGTTCGTCTTTGTCTGTCTCTGTTCAATCCACCTGTGTCTGCTTAAATCTCTTTTTCTCTATGTCTGTCTGTTTTCGTATCTTCTGCTGTTCTTCAACGTCTGGTTGCTGTTCTTCAAAGTCTGGTTCTTTTACGTTTGGTTAAAACTCTCAGTTACGGTCATGCAATTCCAAGCTTATTAACTACGTTGTTTTTCTATGATAAAGCATATTCATTAGAAATACACTGGAAGACTATTGAAAAAAAACACTTCAATGCATCAAAATTTAATTTACAAGCGAAAAAGAAATTGACAATTAAAATATTGGAAAGTATCGCAAAGCAAAATTTTATGAAGCTGCTTAGTTTACGCTATGGGTAAAAACAATATAAATTGGGGATAATTGAGACAGATATTAGTAGCTAATGTTAACATATTATTAGTATATTATCTGTATAAATTTGTTTACGTTGCTGTACACCAAAATGCGGTTTGCAATTGGTTCCAATAAAGAATATTCTATTCTATTCTACTCTATTATCTCACTATCTCACAGCACATTTTCTGTATTTATACAAGAATTCTCCTGTGTATATAGAAAGATCATACATGAGTTCTGATGATGACAACATATCGCACAGTTTATATTGTAGATAGAATCTTCACCAAAGCAGATAATATGGAATCGCAGTGTCAGTTCAAGCTAGCAGTTGAAGAAATCTCAGTTAAATCAAAGAAGTTATGTACTTGTATCAGGCGGAATCAACAATTCTGCAAACATCTTCAGTACTCATCCTAGTTTCGGTATTTGAGGCGGACAAATCAGATTTGGGTTTTTAACCCAGGCAACTATTCCCTTAGGCAGCTGCAACAAAATACAACAGTCCATCGTATATTAATATGCCTGAATGTGATCTCGTGCTGAGCTGACCCAGATGACCTGGTATCTTGCCACTGAAATTTTACAAAATTATCAGTTTTATTGATTTTGTACTTGCATACAACACTATTTTTATTTGGATAAAGACACTTCAATCGTATTCCCCGAAGTTTGTCTTTGTTTTACTGACTACCTCCTAAGAGTCCACCAGACCCAAATCAGACATCGCAATCAAATTTATGTCTATACATGAGTTCAGTGCCGCTAGCAGAGTTTTCAGATTGGATTATCATTACTACCTAGAAATAAGCGACATTCTAATGTACAGGGTGGGCAAAAAAAGTACCCCCTACAGTTTTGTGCTAATATTTCGGCCAAGTTTTACTCTCTTAAAAGTAATTCATATTTACGTAATATAGCCAAATTTTATCAAATTATTTCAAACAAAGCCAAAGTTATGTCACTTTTACTGAGTCAACCCACTGTTTTTTGATGGTCAAAAAACATGTAACGCCAAAAAAGTAACAAAAACGATTTTATTAAGTCACATCTCAAATAGGCCAAATTGGTAATATTTCGGCCAAAAGTAAGAAATTTTAAATAAAATGATAATCATTATTGTCATTATTTGGAAAAGAAATGGGGCACCAGCGTAGCAGCACGTCACTGTGGCATCATTTAACAATGCCTAATCGCTTGATTGTTGAACGCGTGAAGTTCGCTCCACATGTTACGATATCGGCTGGTATTTGTTTTGGTGGCAAAGTTGACTGCATTTTGTTGATGAAAAGTCGAAGGTGAATGCTGCATGTTACGTTTCTCGCCTGCTTCCAGAATTAATTTCTGATTGCAAGTGTCTGCTGCCAGCTGGACTCATCTTTCAGCAAGACCGCGCACAGCGCATACTGCTCGTCTCACGCAAGATTGGCTCAATGTCAATTGCCCTGGTTTCACTGAGAAGGTCCAACGGCCCCAAACTCTCTGGATTTGAAACCCCTCGATTATCTCGTGTGAGGAGCTATGCTGGAGAAATACCACAATCTCCGACCAAAGCCAAAAACGATAAGAGAATTGAAGGTCGCATTGGAGTTGATTTGGGAAGATTTGCCTCTGGAACCTGTCAACAAGGCCATCAAAACTTTGCAATGAGCCTCAGAACAATGTTTGGGTACTGGTGGTGGACACATTGAACATAAGTTGTGAAGCATTATCAAGTCTGTTTGATACCAATTATTTGAGATGTGACTTAATAAAATCGTTTTTTGTTACTTGTTGCTGCATTACATGTTTTTGGACCATCAAAAAACAGTGGGTTGACTCAGTAAATGTTATATAACTTTGGTTCCATTTTAATATATTTTGGTGAAATTTGGCTGTTAGGCCCTATACGTAAATATAAATTACTTTTAGGCCACTAAAAGTTGATTTAAAAATAATTTTGTTGGCCGAAATATTAGCAAAAACCTGTAGGGGCTACTTTTTTGGCCCACCTGTACAGTGTACATTCCAACCACATTTTGGTCCGCCATCAGAAATTCAACAAATTCTGTTTAGATTGTGTCCCATAGTTTAAAAGCAACAGCTCCAGAAATGAAACTCTATAGTTTCAAAAAGCCTTGGTAAACAGTGTGACCTAGAGCATATATTATGACGACTGCTATTCAACCAGCAGAGTACAATATAAAACGTCAAAATTGGAACCTGCCAATAACCACTGGAAAACTTTCCGTTACAATTCCATTAAAATAATAATATTGCAATTCCAATGCGACATGTGACTTTGCTTCAATTGACTATACAGGGGATCAGCTTAACCATTACATGAAAGTTTGTTTCAGTCTCACCGTCCAGGCACAGAATTTCTTCACCAGATTGTCTCTAACTTTGTCGATCAAAAGGTAATCATCAATAGGGAAGTATGTTTCGTTGACCTTGAAACAAACAAGTCATTCTGGAATAAATCCAGGATCCAACCAGCATATCCAACACATTATTTTATGTGGAAGAAAGTGCTATTAACAAACCGTTCGAAAACTTAGCAGATATGAATGGAAGGATAAATCCTATCACTATCGATAAGATATACAAAGAATGTTAATAGAAAACTAAAGAACACAAGGCTGTGTCTTAATATGTGCAATATAACAACGCCAGGTGTTTAAACACAATTGTTAACTGATATTAAGGAAACGACACTACAGAGAATGTTTTAAACAAATACATGCAATTGATGTGGTCATACAACGAACGTGAATGTTCCCAGTTCTTTTTGCTTTTATCCGTACGTAAGCTTTGTTTTGGCAATGCATATAAGCGCGCCAATTGGGTTTAATTACGCGAGAAAATCTTATATTTCCGATTGGTCAGAAACCGGCGCCAATATGCTTGCTCTCGAAAGTTTCTCTATATCAGAAGGCGATAGGTCAGAAAAAGGAGGGCAGAAGTTCGATTTAGTTGATTAAAATTTCAGTTGATCGAGAAAGAAATCGCAACTTTAAGTGGTTATTTATAGAAAAAAACTATCGACGAGGGCTCTGAGTCATTTTGTTCGTCTGTGCGTCGGTGACTTAGTGCAAGAATTTTTCTTCTCTGTTGAGGAAGAATAAGTTCTCTGCCGTTTTACTGTGTGGTTGTTTTCGTTACGATTGGGTAAAGTTGACCTTCGTTTTATATTTACCTTATAATTCGCCTATTGTTACGTTAGCGTGTAAATTAATTTCAGTAAGCTAGCAGTTGGCAAGGACACCTTAGCGGTTGGCGAACTTCGAACTATTAAGTAAAAAAACTGTGAAATAGATTTGTGTCTTAAAACTCTAAATCTTAAACTGAAAACAAATTAGCTATGAATTTGCTGAACTTCGGAAGTTGCAGAATTTTTTCTCATTTGAATATGAATAAATATAGAAAAAAAGATCTAATAATGAGCCACGTTCCTGAATTGTGTGAACTGGTGAGAGATTTGAACGGGAGACAGAATAGAACGAATTAGAAAAAAACAGAAGTCGACTGGGCTGAATATTCTAAACCAAAAATACTGCAAGAACCAGAAATAGCCCCTGACCCCATATGACCTCTGGCGAAGGTCGCTGCAATGGAAGATGATCCTGGAAGTAAAGAGGTGCGTGCGAGACTACGGCGGATTGCTCGATTGAGAATAAAAGCGCAGGTAGATTACTCGTTGGCAGCGCGATGGCTGACCGGTGGGAAAAGCTCCTAACATGATTTGAACCACAGCTTTCCGGTCGCCGCCTCCCAACAGCAGCGCGAGTGTTCGCCAGGTAGCGCCACGGTCGCGACAGTTATATGGGCTTCTGGTAAAGGAGCACCAGAACTTACCTCCCTGTCAGAAGTAGGCCTACATCTGATGTGCATTATATGCTACTGCAAATAAAACCGTCAGAGAAAGAACAGGGCAGGATAAGCTAGAGAACATCATTAGAAAGAAACGACTGAACTGGATGGGACACGTGGCCCGCATGAATAATGATAGAAGAGCCAGCCAAGTTACTAGGTGGACTCCGGAGGGGAAGCGCGGGAGAGGAAGACCAAGGAAGAACTGGATGGGAACTGTTCGAGAAGATCTGAGATGTCTCGAGATGACGGTGGAGGATGCAGTTGAGGTGGCGAGGGACAGAGAAGAATGGAGGAACTGCGTTGCCCGATGTGCAGCTCTGCACGGGAAGGACTAAGTACTAAGTAAGTAAGCATCGCAATCGTGTCTGATAAACCCTGATCCTATAGATTGGAATCAGACTCTAGCCTTGTTTCCTGATTACACAAGTTTCTTTATTTTGCATTTAGAGATTTTTTCTCTATATTTCTACAGTTAAACCACTGTACATGTAGGTTTACCTATATCTTTTAAAGTGTATAGGTCCACTTTACACGTATCATATTTATGAAAAATACTTCAGGCAGGAGTTTATATGATATCAAAAGTGCATGATTTAACCGACTTCAAACGTAGAACAACATTTGCGATGAGTATTTTAAGAATTACCCGGCTGCTTCTGTTAAGGCATTATATGCATTGGCCTTGTGAGTCCTTCTTTCTTTACAGATAACCATGCCTTTTTTCATTCACCTAATTTTAAACTTAGTAGATTCTTTTTCGTTATTATTCTTTTTCCACTCAGTGAGACAGTGACTGTATTAGCACACATATTTTAAGAGGTCGGCTGAACCAGTGAGCGGGTAAGAGATTATGTGGAACCCATAAACAATTTCCTCAAAGACGGCCTCAGTTTAAATGTAGCATTAATAGTATAACTCACGTTTTTCGGAGGCGAAGCTATGCATTGCGCAAAGTGCGCGGTGGCTCCTGGCCTAAGGCCCACCACGAACACTCCAACGCCATCCGCCTGAATTGCAGCGGATGAAACTGCATATTCCTCATCAGTATTTTCCGGAGCACCATCCGAGATCAGTATTCCTATATTCTGGACGCCCACTCTGTTATCCTCGTCCAATGGGAAGAAGACGTCAGTGATGACTTTGAACACGGAAATTAGATCTGTGAACTCACCCCCAGGATACGTGACATTGTCAATGGCTGACAAGAGCGATGTCTTGTCTGTGTATCTACAGAAAACACGACCATTCATGAGATGCTGAGAAGAAATGAGTGTTTGATCATGCAACATGTTTATTGAGACGAAGCCATTGAACAAGTGAACAAACACGTACAGCCAACACACATGTATAATTGTATATGGTGTATCTTGTGTTCTACAACAAAACTCTAGACAACCTGAGACACCGTATGCATAGAAATTAAAATGCATACCTACTCAGGAACATATATACACAGATACACACGTATATCCGCACATACATAAGACTTACATACATGTTTACATACAGAAATATATGCATACACACACAATGACACACGCATATTTGATTCTACGCCAGTCTCCTCCTAATCGTACTAGAACAGCTATGGCGAGCCCCGATCTTTCGTCTCTCTCTGGAATATACTGTCTCCTTCTACTCGCTCTAAAATTTTAATTGGTAACATGTCGTCTTCTTTTGCCTTTCTCAAAACCTATTTCTTTTTTGTGGCCTTGCGCACTGGGAGCGCTTCTGAACGGTTCACCCTACTAGAGGCGCTTTATAAATCTTTAAATCCAATACAATACAATAATCGACGACCGATATCTGACCTTCATCCTCGGACCCGCTGGCAACAGGACTCAAACCTCTGTTTCACCACTCTATTGGACAAACCATCTGAGTTGATGCAGCGCACGTGAAGAAGTGGATGAAAAGTGGGTCCTTAGAAATTAGAAGTTTCGATTACGGTATGCCTTGCTTGGAGCTGTCCCATGAAATAAAACCTTATCTTAAAACTGGTGTTCTACTGGCATAGGCTATCTCAAGACAATCCGAAACAATATATACATAGAAACAAAAATTGCATACCTATTACACGAGCATTATATACCCTGATACACACGTGCATGCCCACATATATACATTGCTACATAGAGATATGCATACATGCACACAGTTACACACGCATATATGTCTACATGCATACGTACATACTTACATACATACATGCTGAATACATTAATGCATTTGGATTAAGCGGTAGCATTGTTTTAAAAAAATTTGTTTCCAAAAACATTAACTGTAGCATTCAGCTTACTGTCCCAAGTTCCATTCGACCACAGTCTTATTAGAGAACGTGATGAAAGCGACCCTTGTCTCATCTGGTCCAATGTTCAGGCTGTTGACTATGTCCTTGCAGAACTGAAGAATGGCTTTCCACTCTGGACATGGTGGTGGCACTTCATGACCAGTGCCGCCACAGAGAGATGCAGAACCATCGACGCTGATAAGAAGGTCCAGCTTTTTGCCACAGGCTAAGGAAATGAAATCAGTGAATGTTATGTAATGTAGGCACATATTTATATAGCGCCTCTTCAAGAGAAATTCATCAGAGGCGCTCTCCACCTAACGATGGAAAACCAGGATAGAAGAGTATTTCAGTAGGATAACTCAATATGTTTACTATAAAGACTGTAGATCTAAGGCTGTGAATATCACCTGTGGAGTTCCCCAGAGGTCGATACTTGGTCTTGGTCCCTTACTCTTTTTACTATACATTAATGACTTATCGATGACCCCTTCTAATTTTTAATTGATTCTGTTCGCATATACTGACGTGTTCCTCTCCCATAGCTCTTTATATATCAACTATTTGATATAGCTAATACGGATTTCGCTGCAATAGCTGACTGGTTCATGGTAAATAGGTTGTCACTTAACATTGAAAAACTAACTTTATTTTATTCCGTTCCATAAAGAAAATGCCGTCTTCTATTAGAGCTTTTTACATTAATGGTATGCCTATCACACAGCTCTGCTCGTCAAAGTTCCTTGGTGTCATTATCGACCAGCACCTTACATAAGGAGAAATCACTAATTAGTAATCTATAAACAGCTAGCTAAAACCTTAGGGGTCTTAACTAGAATCAAGTATTGATTGCCTATATCGACACCGTTTAACCTTTGCTATACTCTAAGTTTTCCGTACCTTTCCTACAGTGACATTTCTTGAGGATCTAATAATCCATCACGCCTTAATCACCTATTTTGTATTACAAAAACGCGCTGTTAGAATTATTTGCTGTACCTATTGGAATGCCAGTGCAGGCCCTTCATTCCGAACACATTAATTGCTATCCCTATATACCACTAATACATTTTAAGTGTGTTTATTTATGTACAGCTGTCACTCTGGGTCTTTGCTTACATCCTTTGCCCATTTCTTCTGTACAGGAAGCTCAATACATGATCATTACCCTAGATATTCCCGCTTGTACCGTACTACTACTACTACTACTACTACTACTACTACTACTACTACTACTACTACTACTACTACTACTACTAAATACTGGCATAACAACAGCGATAACCATTTTCTTCCAATTCATACATACTTCTTCCTGTTTTCTTCCGCTTGGTTTCCCATTTTAATTTTCGTCACATTATCTTCCTCTCCTTCAACATTATATTATTATTATTCCTTCTTCTTTTTCATAAATGATTTTTATTTTTTTCCTCTTCTTACAATTTTGCTTTTCTTATTCCTACTCTTTACTTCTCCTGTAATATGACATTATTATCTGCTCTTTTTCTTAATTTTCTTCATCTTTTCGATTCTTCCTGCTGCTACAATTCACCTAAATGATTACCTGTTTCTTTTACTTCTTTTTAATAATTAGCAAAATCATTGTGAACACTTACTTTCGCTAACCTCGACATTTGCAGCTGCCCATAAGGCAATCAGCAAGAAAACGGCTGACATTGTTGGGCTCTCAGGTAGTCAGAAAACAGAATCGATCTCTGAACGATAGCGGATCAAGTCAGCGGTTGGTGAATTCGTAAGAGCTTCAAAATTTACATTGTACTTTTTAAAGCACTCGAAATGATCGAAACAGCTTATGCCTTTCGGCAGCTTAGTATGAATGCCATGTTTAGTCAGATGTAAATTAAACTTTAGGCAACATTGATGTCTCACGCAACAGTTCGGGCATCCTAGCTAACAACGTGTATGCCTGTCTGTGTATTTCTGTATATCTGTTGCTCCTGTACGTCTGTCTAAAATTTGTCGGCGTTCGATTTAGCCGACAAGAATATTGTCAGCTGACTCATTAAGTGTGAGCTAATGAAACAATTACGCAGCACAACAAACAAGCTAAACAAAAAACATCCGCTTAGCAGGCTATCGGCTGCTTTATCATGTATCATTATAGCGGGATAATGTGCACAAATAGATTCAAATAAAGGCAAAAATACCCAAGGTAATGAGAGATATTTAAATTGACAATGATGTTTCGACCGATGACATCAAACAATTCTTTCAGACTAAATGAAGGAATCCTGACATGAGTATAAATTTTCAAACCTCTCCGAGAGCTTTTGTCTGAAAGAAGTTCATGACAAAAGTGCAGAACTTCGATGAAGATATTTCTATGTACAGTCTCGCCTGGGTTGGATTTTGTCGCTCGATCCTTACAACTTAGTACACATTCAGTATGTGACTGGGCGTTGGTTTTGCCCATGACCTAACGTCTTGGACTAGCACGGTCCGTATATCGGGATTTTAAATGGCGTGGCGCCCTTTCAAACTTGCAGCGGTGGTGAAGGATCTCACCCGATCATTTCACTGAAAAATGAGCTGGGTCGAGGCAATGCGTTTGCTATTTAAAAACGGGTACATTTACAGTTGACAGATGGCAGACAGAACCTCCCACTTTAAGCAGCGGTTTCTTTGTTCTTGACGTTAGTGACTGGTTGCGGTATATCGTCTTTGATGTTGTGAAGAATCAGCCTAAGTGCTGAAACTTGTCGATGACCAGATCAAGTGCCACAAACATTTGAGCCCCCAGTTCTGCTTCTCGCATATGTACGCCGCCGCAGTGTGCAAGAATCTCCTCCATGATAGTCTTAAGCGACTATATAGCTTAACGCGATCTAGTATCCAAGTTCACTGAGTTTCTTCTTAAATGCAATTACCGAGTCCGCAGTAACGGTCCAACTTATTCGAATTATTCACTACTCTGGCACTGAAGAATCTTTGCATCATTTTCCCAGCTGAGTTTTTAACAATCTAGTAGCTATGCCCTCTAGTTCTGTTGTTACTTGAGAATTTAAAGATCCTTTGTGCTGGTATTTTATCTCTTCCTGTCACTATCTTGAATGTCTCTATTAAATCTCCTCTATTTCTTCTTTTCTCCAATGTTGTCAGCTTGCATCTCCTCAGTCTTTCTTCACATGCCAGGTTGTAGAATCCTTTGATCATCTTCGTTGCTCTCCTTTGTATCTTCTCTAGTTTTTCTATATCCTGTCTCAAGTATGGACACCACACCTGCACACAATACTCCAAATTTGGTCTAACCAATGATTTGTATAATTCCAGCATTATTTCTTTTTCTCTGCTGATTATTGTCCTTTTGATCATTCCTAACACCTTGTTCGCTTTCTTTGCAGCCTCCGTATGTATGCATGTATGTATGTATGCATGTATGTATGTATGTATGTATGTATGTATGTATGCATGTATGTCTGTATGTATGCATGCATGTATGTATGCTTGTATTATTGGCACATGTCTACACAAATTTATTGGCATAGGCCTGCTATGTACCAATAAATGTTGATAAATATCAAATTTACCCTCAGTTTCGTCTCATTTCACGAGATAAAGAATTCATATCAGTCTAAGTTGCTCCTTGAACGGTAAATTACTTTAGAACCAAGATACTATTCAAGCGAACACCACAGCCTTGGTTCAGCTCTGAGATTTTCGAGGCAGTGGTTTGAGCGCTGAGGCCCCACTCTCAATTACTTTACAAATTATCCCTGCTAAGTGCATGGTCAAATATCGTGGCTCTTTGATAGGTTGTGACGGCTTTCATATCTGCTTTTGCGTCTATCTCATGCACGCGACCCACTGTCGAATCGGTCCTTTAAAATTCGGCCGTTAGGATCATCGAGAACCCGAGACTTACTTCCTATTATGGTTGATTTCATTGCTTTGTTTTTGAAAGATTTTGGGTCGATATTGGGTGAGCGCTTTTGGGCATTAAATTCTGTAGCTATGGCTCCTTTAACCAACCAGTATCCGATAGGCTGTGTGCCTAGCCATATCCACTAGAGTGTCACATCTTTAACTGTGTAAATGATTTGTCAGCTCACACTGAATGTTTCAGCGGGTAAAATAGCTTGTTGACCAAAGCGGGAACTGACAATTTAAAACCCCACCCTGAAATTGCCCACACTCCAGCAGATTTTCAAACTCCATTAAATCGCACTTTCTAGATCTGCCAGGTAACTGCGTTGTAGAAACGCCTTAATGAGATTAAAAATGCGCTCTATGATTAGATATAATATTCAAAAACATACAGAAATATACATATATGCATGCAGCAAAGCATATATATATACGTAAACAGATACGTACGAACATACGTACTGGCACACGTACGAACATACATACATACATACATACATACATACATACATACATACATACATACATACATACATACATACATACATACATACATACATACATACATACATACATACATACATACATACATACATACATACATACATACATACATACATACATACATACATACATACATACATACATAAACAAATACATAAAAACGCGTACATTCATACCTAATTTATGTATGACTTGGATTCAACTGTTGACGTCTGGTAGGCCTACAGTGGTACGTATCTCTCAAATTCTGCATTATTATTATGTAGGTCATGTATACATATTTACATACAAATATATATATATATATATATAATTATATATACAGATACATGCGAACATACCGAAATAAGACATTCAGATAATGCAAATACATGCATTGATGTATACAGTGTATATTCTACCTATAGAGTATATGATTCAAGTGAAAAGAAAAGAAATGTGAAACGTCAACATGTATCTTAACTTACGCAACCAATGCTGTCAAATGCATCGATCGCAGTGTATCAGATGCGCAGAACCGAATTGTTAATCGAATAAGAAGAAAATTTACGACACTTATAATGTTCACGTGTGGTTTGTTATTGGACCAGAACTAAAATTATTTCAGACGATTTATTTGACAAGTGGCGTCTGTATTATTTGTTGAGATGGATCGCGAATCAGAAGAAAAGATTAACATGGTAGGAGTGAAGAACTCGGAGTTGCTGCTTGTGTCCGCCTTAGAAATTATGGAGGGCTGCAATGAAAGTGAATTGACCACAGACCGTGAATCATCCAAGTTTACTGACATACTGTAGTTGAATCGATTTTCTTAATTTTCTCTACGCCTGCCTGCGTCGTAAACAAAAACGCAAGCGCCTGTTGAGTTTTAAGAAAGCCATATGCTCCCCAGCGGTGTTTTGATATAACTCCAGCTGGAGAGAATTTCATTAGGTGGAAAATGATGGAGGGCTGAAACAGAGAAATGACGGAGAGCTGAAACAGAGTTGTTCGCAGCAGCTCGCGGAGAAGCGTCGGTGGCTGCGGTGGGTGACCACAGACCGAGAATCATCAAAGTTTACTCACCTAGCTAGATCGATTTTCTCGACTTCTCTATACCTGCTCCTACTCAACAATTCAAACGCATGTTGAGTTTTGATCTAGACGATCAGTGCAAACCCCAAAAAATGTATACCATTGGCCTATCTTTATATAATTATGTCTATTTGGTATTGGGCGTTAGAACAGTCGCAATACGTGAGACAAATCCAGGTGTGAAGCAAAGTACTTTGTCTGCTGGTTTATATATATATATATATATATATATATATATATATATATATATATATATATATATATATATATATATATATATATATGTGTGTGCGTGTGCGTGTGCGTGTGCGTCTGCGTGTGCGTGTGCGTGTGCGTGTGCGTGTGCGTGTGCGTGTGCGTGTGCGTGTGCGTGTGCGTGTGTGTGTGTGTGTGTGTGTGTTCATATGTGTGTCTTTAGGTGTGTAAGCAAGTGTGTATGTATGGCCATACTTCTAACGTTCAGAATAGCACATTCACTGCGTCCTACTGTATGGTTGAAGGGTATACTGAGTACATCAAAAGAAATAACTAAAGCATCAATGGCGATCTTTGACACTGGCGTATGCAGAGGTCCAAACACATATTTGTGATTTGTCGCCTTTGCTCTTGCTTCATGTATGTATTACATGTATGTGTCAATGTATGTATTTACGTAATCGTAATCATAATTGTCAGCTCATGATTTCAATAGCGCCCCTACAGGCTAATTAGTGGGAACCAGCTTATTCACAGGAGCTCAGTCAAAACATTATCGTTAGTTGGGGATGAGATCGGTTCCAGGTCAAGATCTAAAGATCCAAAGGATCAGGGAGGCAAGGAGTCAGACACCTAAGATAGATGGTGTTTAGAATTGAAACGGCGAGGGAGGTAATGCGAAGAGGAGAAACCGGGGCAGGATTTAAGAGAGAGCAATGTTTTCAATTTTAAGTGAAAGACTTGTGGAGAGATTAGCAAGGTGTGAGGTTTTGGTGGGTACGTAGGATGGATCAGATAGAGGCGGAACCATGGCGGATTAGCCACTCGGGGGCCCCATACTAATTACACACGGGAGCCCCGTGTCGTAGTGAGCATGGCCTGATGGGGATGCCGCAAAGACAGGGTCAATGCTGTAGGCCATATTGCTCAAGTTACTAGTCAATGCACATAACGCAACATTAGCGTTTTGCATAATTTGGGACTAGGCTATCTAAGGTCGTTTCAAATGTTTGTTACAGTTGACCTATATATCACAACATATGCAATTAGCTTGAAATTATGATGAAAGTTCGAATCTGTTCTCTTCATTTTTGGCAGCTCAGAAGCATTTGCGACTTTTAGCAGCAGCATACTGTGTAATAATATTATCAACTGAAATCAAGTTAAGCACACCAATTTCAACACAAAGAGGTTCCAATGTAGTTAGACGTTTGCGAATCATAGAGGTTTGAGGTTTCTTTTTAAAAGTCCCATCTTACTTAAACAGCGTTCACCTGAACAGTTGGGGGTCGTCAATGACATGAACACACGCAGAGTGATAGAAACAGACATGGGCGTCTACAGGAATCTTTCCGGGGAGCTAAATTTTTATGTGGGGAAAAGCATTTTTAGGGGCGCGAAATGACGTTTTTACATAGCTACTCACGAACACAGAAAACGTGACAACTTTCAAAATCCAGAGGTAGCCCATGGAAACAGAGCTTGTTTCTAGAAGGTTCTCGGTGTACAATCTCTCAATTTTTCAAAATCAGGAAATGTGTCAGGCAACAAATCTCTTGTGTATGTCGTATGTCATAGCCAGCCTGCTGGAAAATTCTCAAATCTTGTCAGGCTCTAATCTATCAAAAGCTGTTACAACTTGGAATAGGCCTACATGACGATTCAATTTCACTGTAAGCCAGGGCTGTAGTCGATGGTATGCGCGGGTATACAGCGAGTACTCACCTCTGGAGACCGTATACTCAACTCACAAACTTTTTATATTTATTTATATTAAAATACTCTAGCCTATACTCACAAAATACTGAGCGTACACTCACCTCTAATTTGTTTCGGAAAACTAACCGGTAGCGTGTACTCACTTCTAATTTTACCACTGCAGCCCTGCTGTAAACGTGAATTCTCTGGCTCAGGGGCGTCAACAACTTGTCTACAATTACCAAATCAGCACGAAACTTGTCTCTACCTTGCAAGGTGAGCTCGCTGCTACGTGTGTGCCAGGAAAGAAATCGTTTCGTAACAGAAACAAAGTAATGTCAGCATAGATTATTATATTGATTGAAAGAAGTCGAGTCAAAAGAAACGTATGTACAGTTGTACACAGCAGGTGGTTGCACGAGCTATTGTATTCTGAAATCAGCGTAAAGTGTCACTGAATTCATGAGGGAATGTTAGGCACAATTTGAAACACTGTGTTTTGGCTTGTGTAGACGCTGAAAGTTACCACATCGTTTTAGTTTGTGAAAATCATCAGACACATATTATAGAGAATAGGGCCTAACTTCTGAATGTGTTGCTTCACATGAGTAATCATCACTTCAGAAAGTAATGAGCTTCTGAATTTTATAGAAATGTGTTGAACGTTAATGAAGTTGGTGACGGTGCTGATCTGTTGAAAATGGACTAGCAGAACAACGATTTCATTCAATTTCTGTTGTCATGACTTTGAAACTTAATGACTTTCCAAGTGTTGAACTGTTTCCTAACCCTGTTCTGTTCGTCTGGTTTAAAATATCTCCCTAAATGACACGCAGTCTTTTCTGCCTCAGAGAAGAAGAAGAAGAAGATGATGATGATGAAGAAGATGATGAAGAAGAAGAAGAGTAGGAGGAATTGCAGGAGAAAGAGAAGAAGAAAGAGGGGAAATAGGATAGGAATAAGAAGAAGAAGGAGATGCACGAGGCGGCGGAGGAATAGGATGAGGGATAAGACGAAAAGAGATAGGAAGAACATTAGGAAGAAGGGTAAAGAGAAGGCAAAGGAGGAGGAGGAGGAGGAATAGTAGGAGAAGATATAGGAGGAGGGGAATAGAAAGGAGAGGAAGAAGACGGAACAGGAGGCCGAGGAGGAGGAATAGGAAGCCTCATCAGTAACCCTATACATGTGAGGTTTCTAACCCAGAATCTGCCAGGTGGCACTCCTGCACCTAATTACACGAAAAAAGGGCGGATATTTAATATACGTGAAGCTATTTAATATACGTGAAGCAATCTGCATCAGTCACTTTTCACGACGACCAATCTCCGGCTTCTCTACTCGTTCTCACTCGTTCTCTAAACAACGACTAGTTAGTATATATATATATATATATACAATACATTTATATATAAATATGTATGTATATATATAAATGTTTGTGTCTGATGTGTGCGTATGTGTGTGAGGTTGTGTGTAGCAGAATATTTGTTGGTGACTCAATCAACAAGAAATTGTTTGGAAAGGTAAAAAGCATTCTATAGCTCACTCGCATTGCTACCTTTGTTCATCTCTGGCTGTCTCTGTTCAATCTACCTGTGTATGCTTAAATCTCTTTTTCTCTATGTCTGTCTGTTTTTGTATCTTCTGCTGTTCTTTTACGTCTGGTTAAAGTTGTCTCCGTTACGGTCATCAATCAATCAATACTCCTTTATTGAACATCATAGCTGACATATTAACGCACTAGAACAAGCTACAGAGGTTATATTGTCTCACGAGAAGCTATCAATAGGCATTCTTCTAGAGAATACGGGGTATAAAATTTTTATAATCTTTTTCGGATAGGGTAAATGTATGCGGTCTCGCTCTAAGGTTGTGTCCACTGACCACTGCTGCGGAGGACAGGGAGCAGATCACGCAGCACATGATTGGGATTTCTCATAATAGCAACAAAAAGTCGTTCGTCTGACTTTGTGACCAGTTGGTTGACGCTATCAGCATCGTCAGGGAGGAATCCGCCACGGGTTAGTCGCCTAAACAAACGTTTCATCTTGTCTCTATCCTTCTTGTTAGCATACCCTCACCAGGCTTGGGAGGCGTATATAATACGCGCCACCGTTGTTGCCATTGTGAAATCGCTAAGGGCTGTTGATTGGAGACCATGCGAGCGGAGCCCACGAAAAGCTTATATTGAAGATGAGCTGGCGGAGAGGATCTGATCTACATGGGTTGTCACTCCTAGGTACGACTGCAACGAGACGCCTGATATTTTTATGAACTTGACCTTTTCTGCTCCTGTGATAACTTCCACGGCAGGACCACGCTTATTCTGCCTCTTTAATGCATAACCATTTCTCTGGTCTTGGTTGCATTAAGATGGAGATTGTTCTTTGCAGCCCATTCCTTGATATGTCTGAACTCTTCTGTGGCAGTGCTCAGGTGCGAAGATCCAATCAGTATGTAAGAATCGTCAGCATATTTGAGCAGAATGTTAAAGGTATAGATGGGGTGGAGATCTGACGTTCCTACTGAGCACAAGGCAGGACCAAGCGCCGACCCTGCACGACACTGGCATTGATGTAAGCAATCTGAGAAAGTTCCTTGGCGAAACGGGTGATGTGTCATCTGTTCTTGAGATAACTTATAATCCAGTTGTAGACATGGTCGCTTATGTCTAACCTATTCAGCTTTTCGGCGAGAGTGTAATGGCGAATGGTATCGAACGCCTTGGAAAAATCAGTGGATATGATCACCACGAAGTCATAAATGTCCGCAGTAAATCCGTGATGTGATGCAAGATGGATATGATACCTGCAGTCGTCGACCACGCGCCGCTGATGAATTGAAAGCCGAGTAGAAATTGGTATTCACGTCTATTCTTTCAGTTATTCGATAGTCCGATGGGCTTACTGGATCAGGCACCTTGGCAGTGGGGTTGATCAGCGCTATTCTCCATTGATTGGGGACATATTACTGCTGCATGGATCTATTGATCAGATGGGCCAGGGCGTGTGCCAGACTTCGATCATGTAGTTCCAAGCTTAGTAACTACGTTTTTTTCTATAGCAAGGCATATTCAATTAAACAATACTATTGAAATAAAGACAACAATTCGATGCATTAAAATTTAATTTCCAAACGAAGAAGTTATTACTAACTGAAGTATCTTAGAGCGCTATCTCACGATCCCAAAGCACGTTTCTGTATAACAAGAATTCTCCTGTATACATAGAAAGATCAGACATCAGTTCTGATGATGACAGCATATCGCACAGTTTCTACTGTAGATAGCATCTTCACCAAAGCAGATAATACAGAATTGCAGTGTCAGTTCAAGCAAGCAGTTGCAGAAATCTCAGTTAAATTAAAGAAGTAGTGTACTTGTATTGGGCAGAATCGAAAATTCTGGAAACCTCTTCAGTGCTCATCCTAGTACCGGTGTTTGAGGCGGACATATCAGATTTGGGTCTTTAAGAAAGTCTAATATTCCCTGAGGCAGCTGTAACAAAATAAAAAGTCCATTAGACATAAGTATTTCTCAATACGATCTCGTGTTCAGCTGACCCAGATGACCTGGTATCCAGCCACGGAAATTTAAAAAAATTATCAGTTTTATTGATTTTGTGCTTCCCAACATGGTGCATACAACACTATTTTTGTTCAGATGATGACACTACAATCGTATTCCCCGAAGGTTTTCTTTGTTTGACTGACTGCTTTCTGGGATTCCACCAGGCTCAAATGGAACATCGATCATATTTTGTCTAGACACGAGTACAGAGCCGCTACAAAACTTTTCAGATTGGATTATCTTTACTACTTAGAAATAAGCGGCATTGCAATGTGCATTTCAAACACATTTTTCGCCTGTTATAAGAAAGTCAACAAATTCTGTTGAGTTTGTGTCCTATAACGTTTAAAGCAACAGCTCTAGAAAGGAAACTCGAAAGTTTCCAAAAGCCTTGGTAATCAGTGTGTGCTAGACCATACATTATGACGATAGCTATTCAGCCTACACAGTACAATATGAAACGACATAATTCGAACCTGCCAATAACCACTGGAAAGTGCGCTGTTACAGTTCCATTAAAGTAATAATATTATTGCAATTCCAATGCGACATGTGTCTTTACTTCAGTTGACTATGCAAGAGATCAGCTTAACGATTACATGAAACGTTTGTTTCAGTCTCACCGTCCAGGCACAAAAATTCTTCACCAGATTGTCTCTTACTTGGTCGATCAAAAGGTGATCATCAACAAGGAAGTATGTTTCATTGACCTTGAAACAAACAAGTCATTCTTGAATAAATCCAGGATCTAACCTTCATATCCACACATTATGTTAAGTGAAGAAAGTGCCATTAAAATCTATCTAGAAAAGTTAGCAGATATGAGTGAAGGATAGGATCTACAAAGAATGTTAATAGAAATTTAAGAACACAAGGTTGTGTCTTAGTATGTGCAATATAACAACGCCAAGCGTTTAAACACAATAATTGTTTACTGATATTAAGGAAATTACACTATAGAGAACTTTTTAAACAAATACATGCAGTTGATGTGGTTATGTAAGGAACGTGAATGTTCGCAGTTCCCATTGTTTAGCCGCGCGTAGGCTATTGTATTGCATTGTATTGTATCTAGAAATATATAAAGCGCCTCTCGCAGAAAAAGCCCCGGGAAACAGAAATGCCCTTAGGGAACGCGAGACCGATTAGGAAAAGCCAGTCATTAGTTTGGCCTGAGCAGAGGGGGAAGGTCATTCCAGACCGTGGGACCCACTACAGCAAGGCTATGTTTTAGCAATGCACATAAGCACGTCAATTGAGTTTAAATACGCGGGAAAATGTTAATTTTCTGATTGGTCAGAAACCGGCTCCAATCTGCTTTCGGGCGAAGGTCTCTCTGCATAAGAAAGCGATAGGCCAGAAAGAAGTGAAGTTGAATTGTGTGAGGTTGATTAAAATTTCAGTTGATCGAGTAAGAAATCGCAACTTTAAGTGATTTTTTAAATAAAAATACATCTCGACGAGGGTGCTGAGTCATTTTGTTCGTCTGTGCGTCGGTGACTTAGTGCAGCAATTGTTTCTTTTGACGTCGAGGAGAATTTAGTTTTCTGCCGTTTTTCTCTCTGGTTCTTTTCGTTACGGTTGGGTAAAGTTGGCTTTGATTTTATATTTAGCTTATATTTAGCTTATAATTCGCCTATTTTTGCGTTAGCGTGTTTATAAATATCGATAACTCTTGCAGATGTAAAAGAGACCTTAACGGTTTTTAGTTCGAACTTCGAACTATCAAGTAAAACTGTGCAATAGATTTGTGTCTTAAACTCTAAATCTTAAACTGAAACAAATTAGTTATGGAAGTTGCAGAATTTGTTCTTCATATAAATATAAATAAATAATTTAGTGCAGAAATAAAGATCTGATAATGAGCCACGTTGCTGAATTGTGTGAAGTGGTGAGAGATTTGATACAGCCCCCATATTGAACGGGAGAAAGAACAGAGGCCGACTGTTATAAACCGAAACTACTGTTGTAGAGGAGCAGGAACCAGAAATAGCCCCGACCCCATATGACCTCTGGCGAAGGTCGATTGAGCCTAAGAGCGGGTCGATTACTCGTTGGCAGCGCGATGCCGACCGGTGGGAAAAGCTCCTAACATGATTTGAACCACACCTTCCCGGTGGCCGCCTCCCTACAGCAGCGCGAGTGGTCGCCAGGTAGCGCCACGGTCGCGGCAGTTATACGGGGTTCTGGTAAAGGAACACCAGAACTTACCTCCCTGTCAAAAGTACACCTATGCGGTACATCTTATATGCTACTGCATCTCAATCGTGTCTGATAAACCCTGATCCTATAGATTGGACTCAGACTCTAGCCTTGTTTCCTGATTACAGAAAGTTTCTTTATTTTGCATTTAGAGATTTTTTCTCCATACTTCTACAGATAAACCACTGTTGGGTACCTTTATCTTTTAAAGTGTGTATGTCCACTTTGCAGAGCACGTGTCATAATTATAAGAATAATTCAGGCAGGAGTTTATATTAGGTTAACAGTGTATGATTTAACCGACTTCAAACGTAGAACAACACTTGAGATGAGTATTTTAAGAATTACCCGGCTGCTTCAGTTAAGGCATAATATGCATTGGCCTTGTGAGTCCTTCTCTCTTTACAGATAACCATGCCTTTTTTCATTCACCTAATTTTAAACTTAGTAGATTCTTTTTCGTTATTGTTCTTTTTCCGCTCAGTGACACAAAGACTGTACAAGCACACATATTTTAAGGGGTTGGGCAGTGAACGGGTAAGAGATGAGGTGGAACCCATAAACAACTTCCTCAAAGACGGCCTGAGTTTATATGTAACATTAATAGTATAACTCACCATTTTCGGAGGGGAAGCTATGCATTGCGCAAGGTGCACGGTGGCTCCTGGCCTAAGGCCCACCACGAACACTCCAATGCCATCTGCCTGAGTTCCAGCGGATTCAAGTGCACAGGCCTCGTCAGGATTTTCCGGAGCACCATCCGTGATCAGTATTCCTATTTTCTGGACGCCTACTCTGTTGTCCTCGCCCAATGGGAAGAAGACGTCAGTGATGATTTTGAACACGGAAATTAGATCTGTGAACTCACCACCAGGATACTTGACATTGTCAATGGCTGACGAGAGCGATGTTTTGTCTGTGTATCTACAGAAAACACGACCATTCATGAGATGCTGAAAAGAAATGAGTGTCGGATCGTGTAACACATTTGCTGAGACGAAGCAACTGAATAAGGGAACATATTCACGCAACCTACACACATGTATACGGCTATCTACGGTGTGTTGAGTTGTTTTTGTGGCACGTGCTCTGTCCGTTTGGAGGGCAAGCCGCGCTTGCTAAATCTGCTGCAATATACAAGCGTTCAGACTTGATTTTGGTATTCTTCTCGCATGCCCGTTTAAGCCAGATTTAGCAATTGGTCTTTCTGTCTCCATTTGGATGAGCATTCCGTTATTTTGTGAACCATTTTCGTTCTTTTCTTAAGTCACTTTCTACTTAGGTTCTTCGCTCGTGTGTGGTCGGCTATTTTCGGCATGCTGTAACTCCTCGTGATTTACACTCAAAACTGTTGTGTGACCTCTTTAAGAATAAAAATACCCGACTCACCTAATCCTTAGTCTTACAGTTCTCGACCTAAGCGACAACCGCCTTAGCATCTACTCTACATCCTCTGACTTTCTGGCAACAGGATTCAGCCTCCTTTTCGCTGCCCTTTGGACAACCCTTCTGATTTGATGCAGCGCACCTGAATAAGCGGTGCCCTGAGCATAGCTTTTGAGTGGCGCTTTAGAAATTAGAAATTTCGATTGCGAATATGTTTTACTCGGAAATGGCCGATGGAATAAAACCTTATACCATCTTAAACTGGTGTTCTACGGCATTTTTCTTGAAAACATGAAACAATATATAAGCCCTACAAGGGCCTACATAGAAATTAAAATGCATACCTACTACACACGCACATATATACGCAGATACACACGTACATGCGCACGTACATACAAAGTTACATACAGATATACATGCATACACGCACAGTGACACACGCATATATGTGTACATGCATACGCACATACTTACATACATACATGATGAAATACATTCGTGGATTGGAATTAAGGAGTGGCGTTGTTAATTTTTTGTTTGTTTTGTTCCTGAGAGAGCATAGAAAAATCGACTGTAGTGTTCAGCTTACCGTGTCAAGTCCCATTCTACTTTGGTCGTATCAGAGTACGTGATGAAAGCGACCCTTGTCTCATCTGGTCCAATGTTCAGGCTGTTGACTATGTTTTTGCAGAACTCAAGAATGGCGTCCCACTCTGGACACGCTGGTGGCACTTCATGACCAGTGCCTCCACAGAGAGTTGCAGAACCGTCGACGCTGATAAGAAGGTCCAGCTTTTTGCCACAGGCTAAGGAAATGAAATCAGTGAATGCTATGTAATGCAAAACTTATATTTATAGAGCGCCTCTTCAAGCGAACGTTATCAGAGGCGCTCTCCACCTAACGATGGAAAACCAGGATACAAGACTATCTCAGTAGGAGAACTCAATATGTTTACTATAAAGACTGTAGATCTAAGGCTGTGAATATCACCTGTTGGGTCCCCCCAGAGGTCGATACTTGGTCTTGGTCCCTTACTCTTTTTTACTGTACATTAATGACTTATCGATTTTTAAATTTATTCTGTTCGCAGATTACACTGACGTGTTCCGCTCCCATAGCTCTTTAGATCAACTGTTTGATATAGCTAATAAGGATTTCGCTGCAATAGCTGACTGGTTCATGGTAAATAGGTTGTTACTTAACATTGAAAAACTAACTTTATTTTATTCCGTTCCATAAAGAAAAAGCCGTCTTCTACTACAGCTTTGTACATTAATGGTATGCCTATCACACAGGTCTGCTCGTCAAAGTTCCTTGGTGTCATTATCGACCAGCACCTTACAAAAGGAGGAATCACTTATCAGTAATCTATAAACAGCTAGCTAAAAACTTAGGGGTCTTAACTAAAATCAAGTATTGTTTACCTATATCGACACTGTTTAACCTTTGCTATACTCTAAGTTTTCTGTACCTTTCCTACAGTGACATTTCTTGAGGATCTAATAATCCATCACGCCTTAATCACCTATTTTGTATTACAAAAACGCGCTGTTAGAATTATTTGCTGTACCTATTGGAATGCCAGTGCAGGCCCTTCATTCCGAACACATTAATTGCTATCCCTATATACCACTAATACATTTTAAGTGTGTTTATTTATGTACAGCTGTCACTCTGGGTCTTTGCTTACATCCTTTGCCCATTTCTTCTGTACAGGAAGCTCAATACATGATCATTACCCTAAATATTCCCGCTTATACCGGAGTGGTTTCGCGCATTTAAGGATCAAACAATTCTCAATCAAATGTATAGGTCCATCACTTTGGAATAACTTACCGTGTGTACTAACCAATCTAAAAACCACTGGTCTAATCAAGAGTTCACTAAAAAATAAACTTTTAACGAGTTATCTGTCGTTTTGCTTGCACTTGGTTTGTGTTATTTTGACTGATTTATTTTGGTAGATGTCTTGCCTTTGACTGAGTTTGTGTCCTTATTTGTTTTTATGTTGATTTTGTTTCTTTTTACGGCCCTTATTGTGGCTAGTCATATGTACTTAATTTAATCATGCCATCTAACTACATATATGTGTGTAAGGTTTATCCAAGTTTAGCGGGAATTGTCCCTTTCTGGATTACCTATTCTGAGTGTCCAACAACTATGTATTTTTTTGATTCATTTGATATGTTATTGTTGATTTGATGGCTCATAATAAAAATGATTACTACTACTACTACTACTACAACTACTACTACTACTACTACTACTACTACTACTACTACTACTACTACTACTACTACTACTACTACTAAATTCTGGTAGACCCTATAACAACAGCGATAACCATTTTCTTCCAATTCATACATACTTCTTCCTGTTTTCTTCCGCCTGGTTTCCTATTTTAATTTTCGTCACATTTTCTTCCTCTCCTTCAACATTATATTATTATTATTCCTTCTTCTTTTTCATAAATGATTTTTATTCTATTTGTTTCCTCTTCTAACAATTTTTACTTTTCTTATCCCTACTCTTTACTTCTCCTGTAGCAAGACATAATTATCTTCTCTCTTTCATAATTTTCTACAGCTTTTCGATTCTTCCTGCTGCTACAATTCACCTAAATGAATCATTTCTTTTACTTCTTTTTAATAATTAGCAAAATCATTATGAACACTTACTTTCGCTAGTCTCGACATTTGCAGCTGCCAATACGGCAATCAGCAGGAGAATGACTGACATTGTTCGGCTGTCAGGTAGTCAGAAAACAGAAGCGATCTCCGAACGATAGAGGATCAGGTCAGCAGTTCGTGAGTTCGTAAGAAATTCCACCAGAGCTTCAAAATTTACACTGTACTTTTTAAAGCACTCGAAATGATCGAAACAGCTAAATGCCTTTCGGCAGCTTAGTATGAACTCCATCTTTTAGTCAGATGTAAATTATGCTTTAGGCAACATTGATGTCTCACGCAACAGTTCAGGGCATCCTATCTAACAACGTGTATGCCTGTCTGTGTATTCTGTATATCTGTTGTTCCTGTAAGTCTGTCTAAAATTTGTCGGCGTTCGGTTTAGCCGACAAGAATATTGTCAGCTGACACATTCAGTGTGAGCTAATGAAACAATTACGCAGCACAACAAGCAAGCCAAACAAATAACATCTACTGAGCGGCATATCGGCTGTTATATCAGATAACACTATAGCGGGATAATGTGCACAAATAGAGTCAAAATAAAGGAAAAAGTACCCAAAGTAATGAGAGATATCTAAATTGACAATTATGTTTCGACCCATGACACCAAACAATTCTTTCAGAATAAATGAATTAATCCAGACATGAATATAAATTTTCGAACTTCTCCGAGAGTTGTTGTCTGAAAGAAATCCACAACAAAAAGTGCAGATCATCGATGAAGATATTTGACCAAGCACTTAGCTAATTGGTAAAGTAATTGAGAGTGGCGCCTCCAGCGCTCAAACTACTGCCTCGAAAATTTCAGCGCTGAACCAAGGCGTGGTGAGCGCTTGACTAAAATCTTGATTCTAAAGTAATTTACCGTTCAAGGAGCTACTTAAACTAGACTGCAATCACTGAGCCAAATCAATAGCGCTATGTGCTCCAGATAAACATGAAGGATATTCCATGGTAGCATTCTTCCAGCTTGTTTAGACCATTTTGTCTGCCAAGGCGAAATTAAAAGATGTTCTAATTTGGTGGCAGTTTGTATGGCAAGTCAAAATCTGAGAGAAAGGCAACATGATCTAAAAAAAATAGGACTCGGTGACAGTAAAAGAAATAAAAGGATCTCGAATCAATGCGAGTTATCAAGACATCTAAAATCCAAAAATGTGTTTGACTAAAAAGGCACTAGCAAAATGGTTTTTGCGCGAGGTCTTTGAAGAAGGCTTTTATTTCAAATAAACTAAAGACGAGCATTGGTATATTATTTTCTTACCAATATCTATCACCATCTTCACGTCCACTTCTGAAACCTGAATATTCTTACCTTTAAATTCTGCTGCTGCGAGTTGCAAGAATTTGGAGAAAAGTCTGTGAATATGTTACAATTTCGTGAGGCTTATATGGGTGAAAATGTTCTAATTTAAAGTATATTAATAAACGCACCTGGACTCATAAACCTCATTGCATAAGACATAATCAACGGAAAATCAAATAATTCACATCCGTAGTTCTTATTGGCAGCGGCGTCACGAGGGGGGTGCGGACCGCACCGGGTGACACCCTCAGAGGGGGTGACACCAACATGAGAAAACGATGAAATTTTTGCAAGATGACGAATTCCTAAAAGAAGGTCATCAAATTTTCGGGGGACGAATTTCTAAAAAAAAGGTCATAACTTTTTTTGGTAGACGAATTCCTAAAAGAAAGGACATCACATTTTATGAAAGGGTGACACCACGACTTACCGCACCGGGTGACACCAGCCCTAGTGACGCCACTGCTCATTGGCACATTTCGTGGTATGGATGTAGATTGTACTTATAAGGGATATGAATTCGTTATCTCGTGATATGAGACGAAATTGAGGGTAAATTTGATATTTATCAACATTTATTAGCGAAATTGCATCAGATACTTTCACGTTCGTATGTTTATTAGATGAATACGTTATCTCGTGAAATGAGATTAAATGGAAGGTAAATTTGAAATTTATCAAAATTTATTAGCATATAGGAGGCCTATGCCAATACGTTCGTGTAGACATGTGTATTGTATTGTATTTGGATATTTATAAAGCGCTTCCAACGGGAGGGCCATTCAGAAGCGCCAATAATAGTGATACAAAAATAATTATCGTAATTATTATAATAATGATGAAGATGATAATTATTATGATGACGGCATGGCGATGACGAAACTGATAACGCTAGCGATAATAATAATAATAATAATAATAATAATAATAATAATAATAATAATAATAATAATAATAATAATAATAATAATAATAATAATAATAATAACAACAATAATAATAATATAAAAATTATTTATTATAAAAATAAAAATAAAAATAATAAAAATAATAATAATAATAATAATAATAATAATAATAATAATAATAATAATAATAATAATAATAATAATAATAATAATAATAATAATAATAATAATAATAATAATAATAATAATAATAATAATAATAATAATAATAATAGTAAATGAAGGATGGCGGCCTTGGGATACGCTGTGCTGCTACGCTGGCACTTTCTGCCTTCTTGGCCTCTGCTGCCAGCATAAGCGAACTCCAAGCACACAATAGCTTATCGGGCACCACACGCGAGAGATTGGTTGCTAGCTCCTCCGGTTACTGCATTGGGCCTCCGCTGGTCTGATGAAGTGATACGGATCGCGGTTGGAATGAGACTCGGAACGACTCTGTGCGAGCCATAATTATTTGTGTCACTGTGGCGAGAGAGTTGACGCCAGAGGACTCGACGGTTTTGTCTGCAGAAAGAATGCTGGCAGGCAACAACGGCACAACATGCTTAACGATATCATATATGGAGATCGTTTGGTAGAGCAAACATCCCTTCTCAGAAGGAGCCGTTGGCAGAGGCGTCTACACCATAAACCTTGGAGCAATGCTCCATCCAAGAAATAGTGGGAGATCTGACAGTGTTTGTGTGTGCCATCATTAATGAGGGGGAAAGAAAGGGGAGGGGAAGAAGAGGGGGAAGGAAAAATTGCTCCAATGACTTAGGGGGATAGACGCCCCTGGCCGTTGGGCCTCACCAGAGAGGACGGCAAGCGACCGGACGGCGTGACACTTATCCCGTGGTCATGCGGAAGGTGCTTCACTTGGAATATGACCGTTTCGGATACATCTGCAGCGTCACATCTTGCAGCAACATCAACCGGATCAGGCGAGGCCGCAAACCGTGCAGCCGCCGCCAAAAGATCGAAATACGTCACAATAACCCGAACGCATGCTTATGTGGCGGTAGCAGTGGAGTCTAGCGGTGCTTGGAGTTTGGAAGGTTTAGATTTTGTGTTGGGACTGGGACGAAGATAGTCGGATGCAACCCAAGACACATTTGAGACAAGCTCCCTGTTCCAAAGACTCTCGGTAGCTGTCCAACGCGGGAACGCCATCTGCTTTTCATCGAGCTTACCATGCTAACTTGTTCACTGATAATAATAATAAAAATAATAATAATAACAACAACAACAACAACAACAATAATACACTTATTTACAGTTAACACGGATAGCAATAATTATATTGCTTTAGAGTTATACATACTGTCCTTCTGTCTCATGGCTATGTATATTGGCCGACATTGATTCTTAAAACCGCTATGTTTTAGTTTTCAGTTCTTATACATGTAAGAATTCTCCCTTTTAATCTGTGCAGATTCATACCAGATGAAAACATGTTACGCCTCTATGTGTTTCGTAAGTTAACGTGAACACCAGTCGCATACTGTAGGACACAAATCATAACAGACTATGTAACGCCGGTCTTCATGCAGGACAGTCAGGTGTAAACTGTGGAAATAGACTTCCATGTGAAGTGCAGTAATGGCGGACACTGTTCGGCTATCAAGTAGTCATGAACCAAAAGCAATGACTGACCTTTTCTGTGGACCTCCACATCGTCATGACTCTCTGAGACCTAGTCTGCGACTTTGTGGTTGTGGCTCTTTTTTAAGTGAGTAAGTAAAGTAAGTAAGTAGCCTTTATTTGCATCTGACAAACGCACAGGCATTACATGTATACAAAAATTATAATGCATTTGGAAAATAAACTATAACAGGAGCAGATTATAAAGTCACACATGCGCAACTAAATATAATAAAAGATACCTCCACTAACAATTTACATTTAACAAGAGGCAAGATGAAAGCAGATGGTCCTTCCTTGTGAAGAGAGTACTTGTCCTCACGAGGAAAGGGCAAGAGAAAATGAATGCAGTGGACAAAGAACTGCGATTCCTAAACAACTTCCTGTCTGCTCGAGCAATCATCTCTTCTGCAGTTTGGAATTTAGGTTTTTGATGTTTTGTAGAACATGCGACCCAGGTCCTTGATCCAGACGTAGTGTTGTTTTGTTTATCAGGATCATCAGGTAGTACAGTAAGTCAACCACGTTTGCATCCGCCCAAAAGCCCTCTATGTCTAGGTACAGTATCGCCTGGGTTGGATTTTGTTACTCGATCCTGGCAACTTTGCACACATCCAGTATGTGACTGTGGCGTTGGTTTTGCCCATGGCCTAACGTCTCGGGCTGCACGGTCCAAAAATGGGGACCTTATATGGCGTTGCGCTCATTCAAACGTGCAGCGACGGTGAAGGATATCACTCGATCGCTTCATTGAAAAATAAGAATGGTCGAGGTAATACGGTCGCCATGTAAAAACGGGTACTTTACATGGCAGACAGAACCGCCCACTTTAAGCAACGGTTTTCTTTGTTCTTGACGACAGTGACTGATCATCTTTGATGTTTTGAAGTATCTGCCGTTCTCTTAATGTTCAAACTTGGCGATGACCAGATCTAGTGCCACACAACATTTGAGACCGCAGTTCTACTTCTCGTATTATGTACGCAGCCGCAGTGTGCAAGAATCTCCTCCATGACAGTCTCAAGCGAATAGTGCACATCACCGCGGGTCAAGTTTAACTCGACCACGGCTCTTAGACAGGACGTGACGGCTTCATACCTGCTCTTGCGTCTACCTCATGCACCTGACCCACTGTTTAATCCGTCTATTAAAACCAGTCGTTAGGATCATCGAGAACCTGACACTTCTCCTGTATTATGCTTGGTGTCATTGCTTTGTTTATGACAAGTTCTTTGGGGTGATATTGGATTGGGGTTTTGGGCATTTAATTCCGTAGCTTTGGGTCCTTTGGCCTGCCAAAATCCGATCTGCTGTGTGCCTAGCAACATCCACTAGAGCTTCACTTCTTTAACTCTGTAAATGATTTGTCAGTTCACAACGAATGTAGCAGCGGGCAAAAAAATCTTGTCGGCCAAAAACGGCATATATGCAATTATGCATGCAACAATGCATACGTAAGCAGATACGTACGAACACAGAGATACAGATACGTATAGGCATACGTACGAACATGAATAAATACATACATACACGCATGCACACATACATAAAAGCAAGTACACACAAAGGGCCTACATATGTATGACTTGGATTCCACTATTGACATCTGGTAGGCATACAGTAGTACGTGTCTCTGCTGGGCCTATTCTTCATTAGTATTATTTCGCACGATTTACTTGACAAGCGGCGTCTGTATTATTATTTTGTTGACATGGATCGCGAATGAGATGATTAACATCGTAGGAGTGAAGAACTCGGAGTTGCTGCTTACGTCCGCCGCAGAAATGATAGAGGGCTGCAATGAAAGCGAGTTGGCCACAAATTTTTCTCAACTTCTCCACGCCTGCCTGCGTCGTAAACAAAATTCAAGCGTTAAGTTTTCAGGTAGCCACATGCTTCCCAGCGGTGTTTTTTATAAAGAATTCCATTAGGTAGAAATGATGGAGGGATGAAATGGACGCCAGGTGGGCAATGTTCCCTCTAAGCTGCGCGCGCGCACGGCATTTCAAACTAGCGCGCACAACATTTCCTCCTAGCGCACAAATTTCTTGAGCTCTAATTTTTTATTTTCGATGTTAAATATTGCCCACTTTTCCAGCTGATGACATATTTAGCCTACGATGTTCAAAAGGCCAAACAAGGCTTGTGTTAAGAAATGTCTTCCCGTGTAGATCTCGGCCTCTCTGCACTATAGCCTGTATAGGACGGACGCTTCATGACAGGACCTAATTGATACAGACGGCAACAGGTGTATTCGTATATATGTGTGGGGTCTGTCTGAGTCACCCGATGTGTCAGAGTAGTGGACCCACAGAAGAAGCGACACTCAGTTGTACACACCAATATGCAGCCAGGCATGATTCGGAAGCTTACAACAGCTGCAACCCTTTAACGGCAGATCACTCATCTCTGACCCATGACCGAGGGTGTTCGAAATAATACCTGCCTTGTTCGTCTCTCTTTCACTGTCTCACTCATTCGCTCTCTCTGGTTTCTCTCACTCTGTCTCTGTCTCTCTCTCTACAAAGCCATGTGACCTGTACACACTACATATGACTGGACTGCAGATATCCAGAAGATGAAAATACTTAAATGGAAAGTGAGCTATGCCTGTTGGCAGACACAGAAAGTTATGATTTTGGGCAAACCGAGATTGCTAGAGTAGCAGTGAAATACTGTAAACTACTTGACAAAACTGGCGACGAATACGAGAAGCAGGCTTGCAAGCAGTATCGTGACTTTAAATACATTGCAATCGAAAACTGTAAGGTAGGAATTTTCAAGATATTTTCCGATTCATCTAGCATGCAGTGTGAACGTGGCTTCAGCCTTACGAATGCGATGAAGACAAAATGCGTAATCGACTTCAGGTTGACCGCCCGGACTGTGTAATCAGAATTAAGATTTTTATTCTGGTCAAACAAATTGACCTGGTGAACGTGTAGGCTATGCTCTTTAGCAATCACAAAGACAGACGCGAGAAAATCTAAGCTTAAGTTTTGGGCCTTTTATAGCCTACCCTACAAGGATTTTATAGCCTTTTACAGACGTGAAGTAATTGTTTAGGAAACAACTTGAACGATGTATACGCTGGTAATGCAATCGTAGAAAGTATAGTATTGTGAATCGATTAATCTTATTTAGTTGCTATGTTGATTGGCGTCATCGGATGGTTGACCGGGCATGAGGGCACACAACTTGAAGAAGTTGTGCTTGTCATTACATTTGTTCATGTAATCATCAATTTGAAATGAGTCTACAGGATATATGTAGGCCTAGTACCGTAATAATTATAAACAATTCTATTACAATGTTGTCACATTCACATAAATGCTACTTACTTACTTCAACTTGACTTTAGCCTTTTTCGTTTTATATGATGCGATTTTCTAGGCTTTTAATGTAAGTCTTATGGTGAAAATGGAGGAACAATCCTTTCTAAACGCCTTTGCTACCCCAAATGCCCACCAGGCCCACGCCACCTTCACGAGGTAACCCCACTAGGAACAAAGAGCGCAGTGGACGACCGAGTACTCGCCGGTATAATCGAGTCCCGTGAGATAAGTAGTCTGAAAGAAGGACGATGGAGGACATCAACGCAGAAGATGGTGTCTCAGTAACAACACCGATGGAAATGCGACGAGAAACCACCTCTCTAAACTTCTCGAATTGCATTTAGCCATTCGAAGTTAGAGCCTGCCCAGGGGCAGAGAACTTGAACATATGTACAACCTTGCACGTACAATATATTTAGTAGGCCTTAAAGATCACAAAATGTTGCTGCTCACGCGGGAGGCCAATGCGCGCACGACGGAAAAAAATTAGAGGGAACATTGCAGGTGGCTGTCCACAAACCTATGAATCATCAAAGTTCAATGAACTAGCTGGGTCGATTTTTTACTTCCCTATATCTGCTCCTACTCAAAAATTCAAACGCTTGCTGAGTTTTGACTGTTTCCTAACCCTGTTCTGTTCGTTGTGTATAAATATCTCCCTGAATGACACGTAGCCTTCTGTGCCTCAGAGAAGAAGAAGAGAAGGAGGAGGAATAGGAGAAGGAGGAGGAATAGGAGGAAGATGAGGTGGAGGACAAGAGTATGAGATTGAGTAAGGGAGGAGAAATAGGAGGAGGAATAGGAAGAGGAATAGGAGGAGGAGTAGGAGAAATAAAAGGAGGAAAATTAGAAAGAGGAAAGAAATGGAGGAGGCTAGGGAGGAAGAGGATGAGGGATAAGAGGATACAAAATAGGAGGAGGAAAATTAGGAAGAAGAGGAAGGAGAAGACCGAGGAGTAGAAGGGGAAGAATAGGAGGAGGAGAGAAATAGGTGGAGGGATATAGGAAGGAGAAGAAGACGGAGCAGGAGGTCGAGGAGGAGGAATAGGAGGCGGCGAAATAGGAGTCGAGTTGGAAGAAGAGGAAGAAGGAAGAGGAGACCAAGTCGTACGACGAGGAGGAATTGAAGGAAAGTAGTAGCTTAAGTAAAGTAAAAACATCTCCGTGGTTCGATGGAGAATTGAACCCTAAGAGTTCATAGTCCCGCTCGCTAATGGAGCATAATGCCTCTGAGTAGGGATCTTGAACAGGCGCTATACAAATTTCAATTGATTGATTGAAAATAAATTTGATATTTATCAACAGTTCTGTCAGCACCTGATGCAGCTGTGCTAATAAATGTTGATAAATATCAAATTTATTTTCAATTTTGGAGCATGTAACGAGATAACGAATTCATATCCATAATCAGACAGATTTGCATCCATACCACATAAGTTCAAGTCCGTACGTTTATTAATTATGTTAACATAATAATAATAATAATAATAATAATAATAATAATCTTTTCTTTAATTAAGCGCCTGCAAACTCACTGCGCTGTACATTGAACATACATATAGTAGAAACGGCAGCCACGCAGGGCGCCTTACATACATGTGAAAAATGTAGAAACACACATGATAACAGTTTTACAGGAGTCGAATATAACTGCTTATGCGGCAGCCACATACGGCGCCAATTCACGGTCTCCTATTCATTTAACCACCGCCGCCGCCTAGCGAGTGGAAAGGAGAATTAACCTTAAATTTGCGCATGTCTACCGGGTTCGATCTTGGTACCTTCAGCTCTTCACGCCAGTGTGTTATCCATTACTCTACGGGCCACATAGTCACAGGAGTTTCCCGAAATCCTTGCAACACGTAAGAACCTGTAAAGGCAGAATATAAAACAAAATTCATATTCCGAAGTGGAAAAGTGGACCTGGAAAGGCTGACAAATCCACATTGGTAAGAAAATAATAATGTACCAACATCGCTCTTTTATTTTATTTAGAACGTTAGCCTTCTTGTAAAATCTCGTGCGACACACACTCTGAATTGTGCCTCTTTAATCTGACACATGTTAGACCTTTGACTATTTGACTTGCTCCGGTAAATGTTTTCTGCCTGACCGCGTGTGGATGATATTTCCTCTGCCACATAATTATCTCTCCTCATAATTTCCTCTGCTCCATTTTCTCTCCACCAATCACTAGTTCGTCTGTTCGTGGAGGAAAATTTGCAGAGGCTTTTCGTGTGCAAACGATAAGTTGATATTTTCGGTGAGTTCCAGCCACGATCGCTCTGATTCGCAAGCGCTTCATTCTGTTTTTTTTTCTTTTGAACCCTATTAACCCTGTTCCGAAACGTGCGCATAATGGCATATGGACTCTCAGTTGGTCATTTTTATGTGAGTTTGCTAGCTGTGCTGCGTGTGTCAAATGGAAAAACCTTTGGTGGGCTAAACCGGAAACTGTCAATTGTAGACAGACGTCACAGACGTACAGGAAGAACAGACATACAGAGACACACAAAGCGACATACACCTTGTTGTTTGCATTCGCTTGACTTCTGAGTGGAATATGACATTAACCTGAAATGTTACATGTGATTGATCGGTTTAATGAACTATCACCCGTCAGCTGCTTCGATCATTTCGGGTGTTTTCCTTTAGGTTAAACCCATTCACGGTAACAACTCGTTGTGGCTGTGCTGGCAAAGGGAGAGTCAGATCGCCGTTAGCATCAGAACAAAGAGGAGGAGGAGACGGGGTGGCACCGTGGCAGAGCTCCCCCAGGTACACAGGCGCCTCCCCAAGAGGCACCCAAAGACCGGGGAAGAGATTCGGAAATAGATGTTCTAAGGAAAGGGAACCGAGTACAGTACCTCCGGCGTATAGTGTCAATCTTGGCGAAACCATCGTGAAACCGCCCGGTGCACCCGCTGAAGCCGTACTATCTGTACCCGTGTACGACCCGCTTAAATGGAGGAGAAATAATCAAGTCGGCTCAAGACGAATGCGTGGATGAGAGTTACTGCTGCGATTTAAAAAAACAGCTGGCGTAGCTGATAGAAGCAGCTACGGCTGAACAAATCTATGTGGCCGATCAAAGCCAGCTCCTGGTCCAGGAGAATTCCCAGGTCACGGACAGTGGATGAGAATAAAAATACCGGGAACTCAGCAGTAAGGACGCCGTAGTAGAGCTTGACCAGCTGCCGCCATTTACCAAGCCATATGACCTGGGTTTTAAGGTATTAAGACGAAGCCGATTTGAGGACATCTATAAGGACATCGAGTGCAACAGCAGAGGGAATAGAGGGCAGGTAGGCCTGAGTGTCATCAGCACAAAGCTGACTCAGAACCCCACAAGAAGTCAGGAGAGTGCTATGTCGATTTAAATTAAATCAAGAAAAGCAGAATTTCCAATTGATATTTAATTCTTTCACCGGATGAGCGATCCGTCCATCTTAGCGAGTGATTCATAATACACCCTGTGTCATATGTGCGTTTATAGCTGTCATGCAAATTTCTTCTCGTCATCGATTTTGGGTGGTCTATAATTAGGCGACCCTGATATACTGCGATCGATCAACTGACTCAGAGTAGTCGAGTGATTATACGGAAAACGTATACGTCGCCCTATCTGCTCTGGTGTCTTGCCTTTGCTTCGTGCTTTTAATGAATGTATTTATGATGACGTTTGCATACAAGTCCACTTAGCTGAGCATATATATGTATAATATGTACACATAAGTATACATGTATGATTGTATGTATGTACACTACGTATGTTGCATGTGTATGTCTGTATGCAAAGATGTGTGTTTGTGTATATGCATAAATTTATGTGTGTTTGTATGTAATATGTATGTATGCATTTATGTATGTATGTAGGCCTGTGTGTTCATGCATGCATGCATTTATGTGTGTATGTACGCATATTTGCCTGTACGAATGATCTAGCCATTTATAAAACCACGTTTTAGAACCCGAAGACGGCGTTTCTAAACACGCTAACACAACAAATCGCAAAAGTATGAATCAACGTTTCTTGAGCTGGAAGGAAGATTAGTCGAAACAGATATATTCTAATGCACGAGATACCACGATATTATTGAAACATCCTACTGGAGCGGTGGTCGAACAGGTTTCCATCCGCAGAATGAAATGATCGCAGAACCGGTTGGTTCAAGATGGAAACACAAAGATCATTGATGCATTCTGAGACTGCAACAACTGGCCACGCTTCTACCATTATGATGATGGTCTGGATGGTGGTGGATGGATACAGCAACCTGAAAGAAAAAGTCCAGCATCGAGAGGAGTGGCGTCATTGGATGTTTGCACAAGCACCAGGGAAGACAACTTCAAGAAGAAGAAGACTTGATGAACATTATTACAACGAACGACTATTGATTTAAAGCTGCGTGTGAGCATCTAACTAGAAACGGTTGAAAATCACATTTCAGATAGGTAACGATTCGCAATAAACCCAAGGTGGTGCAAGGCACCGGCTGTTTCGGCCATTTCCAGTACTTTCATTTTGGTTAAACCTACCCACTTGAATAAAAAAAACTTTTGAACACGTGGCTGATTGTTTTGACGTGTACACCAACTGTTTCCAGCTCTTTCCTATTGGTTAAGCCCGTGCTCTTGAATAACATAAATTTCGAAGACGTGGCAGGATTTTTTTACAGTGTGCACCAACTAAACTGACTTGAACTGAACCTGAATTATTCGTAACATAGTCAAAGAATTTTCATGAAATTCTTGCAACACGCAACAGCTCTGAAGAGAGAATTTAAAACAAAATTCATATATGATTCGAGATTTCCGCCTCACCTGCGACCCTTGCCAATTCTACTACAATGAGTACACTAACCGTACACAGTCGATGGGTAGCCTAGATCAGACGGCGAGGGGAGGATCTGAGCTTAACATAGAGGTAAAGAGAGAGGGAGACAGACATACATATATACAGACAGAGGCAGAGAGACAAAGATAGAGCGACAGAGACAGAGAGCCAGAATTACAGTATTCTTTCCAAATGTGGATGGGATTTTATTGAGGACTAAAATAGTCGTTGAGAATCTCTAGAATTTACATTATATGTATATAATACAACTGTATTTTGATATTTTTGATATTGGCCATCTTTCAAAGTTCAGAAGTTCACACGACCATACAACGGTGGCCCGACAAATGCGCGATGACGAAAGCGCGTATGAAAATAATTTTAAAATAGTAGTGTTCACAAAATATTGACTAAAAATATACAAAGTTTCATTTATTGAAAAACTCTCAACTCATGTATGTTCATACCAAACTGTAATTAGCGCTTTGCACATGTCCATGAAGTGCTCCCATCAGCCATAACCATGTCCCTTCGAAGTATCCATCATACTTATGATGACCTTTCTGCCTCTGTGATGTCGTTCTCTCCATGACTATTTTTTACGACGCTAATAAAATTGTGTCCTAAATACTTATATATAGATATATATAATATATATAATATATAATTATATGCACTAAATAAGCCGACCGAATCGGGTGGGAGGGTCCAAATGGAAATTATCTTAAGGCTGTTGCGACCATTTCGAGTACTTTCCTAGAGTTATATCGGTTACACCTGCTCACTTGAGTAGCATAAATTTTGAAGACGTGGGTGAAATCTTTTAACGTTTGCACCAACTGCTTCCAGCTCTTTCCTATTGGTTAAACCCACGCACTTGAGTAACATAAATTTCGAAGACGTGGAAGACTTTTGCAAAGTGTGCATCAACTGAACTGACTTGAACTCAAACTGAGATATCTGTTGTTGTAACTGCTGACTACGGGGCAACACTACAATGCCAACTATTCTCCTGCTGATTGCTCTCTTGGCAGCTGGTCACATCGAAGGTGATTAAAGATAAGTTTATTTATTTAATATTGAATAAAATCTTAGAGTGACCATATATATAAATATTTAAATAATCAGAAAATTAATAATGATAGTGACCAAAACAGGGAGCTCAGAAGGTGCCGTAGCGAATCGCCGAATCCCGAATCGCCGAAATGGTATTGCCGCCGAATCGCCGAAACTATTTTGTGAAGAATGGCCGTATCGCCGAAAATGCTCTTCGTAGCGAATCACCGAATCCCGAATCGCCGAAATCGTATTGCCGCCGATTCGCCGAAACTATTTTGTGAAGAATGGTCAGTATATACTATATATATATATATATATATATATATATATATATTATATATATAGCATATACTGACCTATACATATATATATGTAGTATATATATGATGTAATCTTACTGCGTACTTGTCAGTTTGAATTAATAAAGATTATTATTATTATTATTATTATTATTATTATTATTATTATTATTATTATTATTATTATTATTATTATTATATACGGGTCAGTGTAGGCATGGACGCAACATCTTTACTTTCCGCCCGCCAGATTCTGTGCACTAGCTTTCGGGATATCGAACTCTGATCACTTTCGGCGAATCGGGATTCGGCGATTCGAGTCGGCAGTGGTTTTCGGCAAATCGCCCGCTTGGTAGAAAACTGCTTTCGGCGATTCGGCCGATTTTGCAGTTTAAGGGCTTTCGGCGAATCGGGATTCGGCGATTCGAGTCGGCAGTGGTTTTCGGCAAATCGCCCGCTCGGTAGAAAACTGCTTTCGGCGAATCGGCGGATTTTGCAGTTTAAGGGCTTTCGGCGAATCGGGATTCGGCGATTCGAGTCGGCAGTGGTTTTCGGCAAATCGCCCGCTCGGTAGAAAACTGCTTTCGGCGATTCGGCGGATTTTGCAGTTTAAGGGCTTTCGGCGATTCGGGATTCGGCGATTCGGGTAGACGCCGCTCAGAAGCGACCATAGTCCCGCTAGCTATAGGGTCACCTATATATGTAACTTGAAACATGTTTGCTGATAGAGACGGCTATCGCTTACACCAGGAAGAAATCTCTATCCTAATACTTTACAGCCTAGTTTGTATACACAATTTTCGACCGATGACCTAATTATTGATCCACTGTAGTCTGTAGCGTCGACAGGACGACCAAAGGTACATGACATATTTGGTGTCGAGGTTAAAGGTTTCTCCTTCCTCGGACCTGTAGGCCAGTCACTCAATCATTCACTATTCGGATCACTGCCCTTCTTAATCTGTCTGTCTGTCTGTGTGTATGTCTGTCTGTATTTCTGTCTGTCTCTCTTTCTGTCTTTTATCTGTCTCTTGTTGTTCCCAATGGCAGAGGCGCGTTTACCAGTAGGCGCACTAGGCGCGCGCCTAGGGCCTCCAAATCCCAGAGGGCCCCCAAACGAAGGAAAATATTATTTCAAATGATAAAAAACAACATTTGTAAATTCTGAATTATTTTAAATATAACCTATTTTTATTTTTACATTTTAGCATTCACACAATAATATATTATTGTATTAAATCAGATAACTTCACATTCCTTAAAAATGGCTTCTATAACTAATCATAATTAGAGTGCACAGTGTCAATTAGAGCTGTACCGATAAGGCTTTTTGCCGATTAATCCGATACCGCGTATAGCCGATCAGAGGCGCGTTTACACAAAACGGGGCCCTAGGCGCAAACATTTTGGGGGCCCTTCTGAACTTATAGAGTCTGAGACTCTGGTAGTGCTTAGCCTATCATGCATGGGCGCCTCGAGACGTACGCACTTACGCAAGTGCGTACAGCGCTGAACGGCTAAGAAATAAAAAATTACAAATATAAAAGAGATTATAAAATTATAATTAATAACTTAGGTACTAGTTTTAATATTATGTAAACTAACAGTCAACACCATCTATTGAATTAGTAGACTAAGTACGGTACCTTACTAACTTATAAAGCGTAGTAGCAACGTAATTATTTACAGCGGTTCTTTTTCAATAATTAATCTTCAAGACTTCAAGTATGATCTGTATTGTTGGACCATGTTGGTTAGAAATCTAAATTTTATCACAAAATAATGACAAGCAGCGGACCACCCCAAAAACAATTTCGACAAACCCTATTAAATTTTCGAAATGCTTCTGCTCGTAGTCGTATACCATCATTAAACGAGGCATACAGTTTTACGGAGCATCAAAGGAAATTACCGGATGGTGATGGTAGCAGTGGCGTACGGAGCTGATATGCCGCCCGGGGCGATGCCCCAAAATGCCGCCCTTGGCCACTTAATTTTCGATGTGCTATTTTCTCTAAGATATTGCATGACGATATATACAATTTTATTTTATACAGTTTATAGGCTTTCTAGATTTTTCACTTTTCACTGTATTTTGTAATTAGGCCTATTCGTTTTAGCTATAAGCGTAGCCCTACATTTTCAACTTATTATATATAACCGATATTCGAAAATAACTGCATAGCCTACTGTTACTATACTCTGTTTAAAGGATAGGCTTAAAACCGCTAAATGCTCATTTCAAATGACAAATCATAAGTAAGTAAGTAAGTATATCCTTTATTCAAAACCAACTGCTAACCGCATTTTGGTGTACATAGTTAATAAGATTAATTTAAGCATATAACATTCGAATGACAAAGGTTTTGCGAGCTAAAGAGTCAGCATTAGGTATAATTCTATTGTGTGCCCTGGGGCGCAGTGAGTATACAACAGCTTTCTCTGGAGGTAATAACTGATGCAGAACATGTGTTGGGTTAGTTATGATGGCTGAGAAGAGGTTACAATCAGCTTTCTGGCAGAGTTGCTCGAAAGTAAGTTAGGATTCCGGTAAATATCGAGACCGGACCAATCTTCGCATTGTTGCCTGAAGACGTGTATGTCCCATTCCTCCCACGTAGCCCCACCACGCCGGTGCCGCATACAACAACCGTGAAACTGTGGTTGCACTCAATCATGCAGTCAATTTCTGTCAAAACCAGATCAATTTTAAAATTAATTTTTAAAAGAGGACTAAACTAAGTGGTGAATAGGCGGTGGTGGTGATATTGATAGTTTGTGAATCTATTGTGTAAGGCGCCGCTGAGCACAGGTTGTGTGGCGCCTGTGATGATGGTGATGATTAAATTTTATTCTATGTCATTGATTCGTTTTGATACCTATACATTTATAAGCGTTTATAATGTATATGTATATGTATGTGTATATATATATACATGATTATGAAGGGCGGCATAACAAGAATATGTTTTAAAGTATGTAGGTAACTCCTACCCAGACTCATCAGATCCTCTGTTTTCCAATTCTTCTCGCCCAAAACGGCACTCGCCTTAACAGCTGTTCTGAATCCTCTCTTGATCTGCCCCCATGGAAACCGGACTTGGACTTCCTCTGGACTACTCTTTGAAAACACCTCTGATTTGACGCAGCGCTCGTGAATAGGCTGGCGCCCTGCTCTTGGCCTTGGGGTAGCGCTTTAGAAGTTTGGAGATTACGACTAATATTAGTCTGTTACTCTGTTTACAATTTACTACATAAATGCGATTCTGCTTCCACTTCTGCAATTCTGTTTAGTGTTTAAAGTAGACCTTTGAAAGTGATGCCGCCCATAACGATCAACGGAAGCCAAGCCGACTTGGCCAAAGTGACGATTTCTTTCTTTCCTTCTTTTTCTTTCTTTCTTTCTCTCCTACTCTTTAATTTAAAAAAATTACTCTTTTTTAAATTTTACTTCAACCCTATTTTGCCGCCCCTGCAAAAGTGCCGCCCGGGGCGACTCGCCCCCTCTGCCCCCCCTTCGGTACGCCACTGGATGGTAGGTGAAATTTGTTCTTTGCGATAAAATTTAAAATTTACTTTAATTTTTGTTAGAAATTTGTTTGAGCTTTTACAGAAATAGACTATCATAAACTTTTCAAAATCGAGAAAAACCATAAAGTTGAATAGTTGATAAGTGGTTAAACCATAGAAGATAGTCAGGGCCGCCGACAGAAATCGCGGGCCCCTAGGCAGAGCAGTCACGGGCCCCTAGGCAGAGCAGTCACGGGCCCCTAGGCAGAGCAGTTATGGGCCTCTAAACTATCTTTAGGTTTTATATAAATATAATATCGTACGGTCGTACGAAAAAAAACACAAATTGAAATAATAAAAGTGCGTGTACGACCGTACAATATTATATATATATATATATATATATAGATATATATATAATTTATATACAACAATGATTTTATTCAGATGCTTGAAGTTTAAACTGATTGTAGTTATGCGTCAGATAATATATTTAGAAAGGCATAAATCATAAACTTTGTATAACTGAACATAATATTTTCCATAAGTTGATTGCGGGCCCGTCCCGGGCCCCTAAAAAGGAGCCGGGCCCCTGGGCATTTGCCCCCCCCCTGCCCCTCCCTCTCGGCGGGCCTGAAGATAGTACATAATATAAAGATCAAGATCAGGGAGACAAAAAAATAAAGGTAAAGCGTTGACAGGCTGCATTGAATCAAGAACCAATGAAAGATGCTGACATGCTCTTTCTAGCTTCCTATGCCAAGTTAATGAACCCTCTTGTACAGGCCATGGATTTGATCCAGGGTGAAAGGACAACATATTTGGGTAATCTCATCCCGACAATAATGGGCCTGAAATACAAACTTCGCCAATCCACAGACAAATTGGTAGTTCCTTTGGTTAAAGCTTTGACTACAGGCATTCTGTCAGACAAGGAAGGTTCACGTTCAAAACCGCGCGCAGAAAACCGCGCCATTTAAAACCGCGTGTAGTTCTTTATAGCGGGCGGTCATAACCGCGCGGTATTTATTTTTCCATACGATAAAGTAAATTTTGCATAATGATGATAGGCTAATGTTCTACAGCGAGACTGAAAGGTTAAGAAAACGAACAGGTTAATCCGATACAGTCAGTCATGCATAATGTTCATGATGTTCAGGCATAACGTTTATAATATGGTCTTCCAATCCACGTATCTTCAAAGTAGTTGCTCTCTTTTAGTATTATTGACATTTACTATGGCTATGATTCGCGCGGTTATAACCTCGCGCTATAAAGAACTAAACGCGGTTTTAAACGGCGCGATTTTCTGCGCGCGGTTTGAACGTATACCACAAGGAACACTGTCTTGGTTGCATCCGTGTACCTGTCCCAGTTCAAGCTAAATTTCTTGCAGGAGGACGCCAGACTGGATGTGAACCGCACTGTTTTAGCTAATGTCCAACAAGTAAAAGAGTTAACTACTTGTCATCTAAAGTAGTTAAACAGTATACTATAGTCATAACTACTTACTTTGAAAGTAGCTAGGAAGTACTTTTAACTACTAGTTAAGTAGTTGGTCCCCATCGTGGTTAATGTTAGCATAGGTGATGCATCAGAAACTGAGTAATTCCGTCATTTCAATAGCTAAAAGTTAAAACGCTCACCAAATCGTTTCCATATTTCGAAAAATTTCTTGATTGAGAAGGGGGCACAGCTCCCTTCCCAAACCCCTCCCCTCAGTGTTTCTGAGGACTATTCGGTAGCGTGTACACACCTCTAACTTGTTTCGGAAAACTAATCTGTAGCGCATACTCAGTGATTTTACTCACCTCTAATTTTACCACTATACAGAGCTGAAGATTAGACGTTGACGTAGGCCTACAGATGCCTAGAGTGCTTGGCTCGGGCAAGCAGCCTCAGCGTGCAAATGCACCATTGCAAAAACTTTAAGAAATTTCTATGGTGGGGATATTTTGAAAACGGACACGTTTAGTGGGTAATTTAAGTCGAAAAGCATTGAATCAGAGAAGTTTGGAAAAGGACATATTTGTAGTTAATGACTCGTTATTATTGAGAAAATTCAACATTAAGCCTCAATGTCATAATAAAATAAACTCAGATTTCAATCATTTCTTCATTGGTGGCGACTGGTGGGACTAAAAAGGACACAATCGACTGGTGGGGAACTTGAGAGGGCTGGTGGGGAATATGCATACCAGTTGACATGTTGAAAAATCCTCTGATGACCCATGCTTGCATGGAAAATGATACTCAATTTATTATAGTTGCCTGTGTTTCAGGTATCCCAAAATATCCTTAATTTAACCCCAAATGCTCCCCAGGCCCCCCTAATCGCAAGTAGCTCGCTCAGGGTGAGAATTGTCGGGGGGGTGGGGGGGGGGGTTCAACCCCCCTAGTCTTTCTTAGGACCCCATAGTAAAGTCTTCATTTCACACCCAAACTCCACATGAATCAAGGTCCAACCCCCCCAGTCTTTTTTCTACAATTCTCATACTGAGCTCGCTTCGCTCGCGGTTCGCTTTGCTCACCTCGTCCCCGGCCAACGCGTGGTCTCATGCTTGTGCGTACACCAAAAAAATCCTGGAGGCGCCCCTGCTATCATGTGCTTTTTTCCGATTTCTTTCTCGTCTAGCGTTCGCGATTTAGGAGTGACCCTTGACAATTCTCTCACCTTTACTGAACATATTTCCAAACTCACCCGCATTTCCCACTTTCACCTAATGGCTAATGCGCCTTAGGGCTATCCGTCGCTCTGTCTCATCTCCGATTTTCACTTCGACTGTCCATGCATTTGTCTGCTCTAGACTTGACTACTGTAATTCCCTCTTCATTGGTCTTCCCAAGGTTCGTCTCGCTCCTCTTCAGTCCGTTCTCAGTACTGCTGCTAGACTAATTGCCCGTCTTTCTCGATTCTCTCATATCACCACCTTTATGGCAGAAGAACTCCACTGGCTCCCACTTTCTGCCCGCATTCAATTCAAGGTCCTCATCCTTGTCTCTGAGGCTCAACTTGGTTTTGCTCCGAAATATTTATGTGATTTAATTCATCGCCCTCACTCTGCTGCTTCTCTCCGTCCTCTTTCTTCCTATGACCGTTTGGACCTCCTCGTTCCCCGTGTCAGGACTTCACTGATTCAATCTAGGTCTTTTGCTTCTATTGGCCCTGCCCTTTGGAATGAGCTTTCTCTGTCCGTTCATTTTCTATTCTCTCAGGAAACGTCTCTTCCCCTTTTATCTTTCTTGAAACTTGCTTTTTCACTCGGGGTTTCTCGCAGTGGAAGCGCCTCTGAGTGGCTCTCCCGCTAGAAGCGCTTTATTATAAATGTCCGAATACAATGTGCTGCTGTGTAAAAACCCGCGAAGTTGAAGCCGTTTTGTGAGTGTAATTGACACTAGAGCTGTACCGATGCATCGGGATCATTCGTAATCGGGCCGATTATTAGAGGAATCGGCATAATCGGTATCGGCGAAAAAGTATCGGCGCCGATGCAAATTATTTTACAGTTGACGTTTTTTTACACAATAATCGTTACAAATAGAAAAATGAGCACAAGTATCTATGTGTTGTTTCTTATTATTGATTTATATTTAGCACTGCACTACTTAGCATACACCGTAGAAACCAAGGACCTATTATACACAGGACTGGAAACTCCTTAATAGCCCTTATACAACGTCGTATGCGTAGTTTTTGGGCGATAATAAAATAATCGGCTTCATACGCGGTATCGGCCATTCAGAGGCGCTTCCACTGCGAGAAACCCCGAGTGAAAAAGCAAGTTTCAAGAAAGGTAAAAGGGGAAGAGACGTTTCCTGAGAGAATAGAAAATGAACGGACAGAGAAAGCTCATTCCAAAGGGCAGGGCCAATAGAAGCAAAAGACCTAGATTGAATCAGTGAAGTCCTGACACGGGGAACGAGGAGGTCCAAACGGTCATAGGAAGAAAGAGGACGGAGAGAAGCAGCAGAGTGAGGGCGATGAATTAAATCACATAAATATTTCGGAGCAAAACCAAGTTGAGCCTCAGAGACAAGGATGAGGACCTTGAATTGAATGCGGGCAGAAAGTGGGAGCCAGTGGAGTTCTTCTGCCATAAAGGTGGTGATATGAGAGAATCGAGAAAGACGGGCAATTAGTCTAGCAGCAGTACTGAGAACGGACTGAAGAGGAGCGAGACGAACCTTGGGAAGACCAATGAAGAGGGAATTACAGTAGTCAAGTCTAGAGCAGACAAATGCATGGACAGTCGAAGTGAAAATCGGAGATGAGACAGAGCGACGGATAGCCCTAAGGCGCATTAGCCATTAGGTGAAAGTGGGAAATGCGGGTGAGTTTGGAAATATGTTCAGTAAAGGTGAGAGAATTGTCAAGGGTCACTCCTAAATCGCGAACGCTAGACGAGAAAGAAATCGGAAAAAAGCACATGATAGGCTAAGCACTACCAGAGTCTCAGACTCTATAAGTTCAGAAGGGCCCCCAAAATGTTTGCGCCTAGGGCCCCGTTTTGTGTAAACGCGCCTCTGCCCAATGTGGGTCTATACCCTACCATAAAGTCTTCGCCTTATACTACAATACACATACATGCATACGTATATACACTTACGGGGTTTAAATAGTATAGTCTAAATATTAAGTAAGTAAGTAAGAATATTCTTTATTTTTACCGGCTGCAAGACGATATATCCGCTGTACATACAACATATTAACAACTGTTAACAAACAAAATATTGCTGAAATTTCTTTTCTGTTCCACGAGAGAACAAATGTCACAAAAATTTTTCATCCTACTTGTTAAATCCCCACTCCAGGTGAACCCCATCAGAGAACGTAAAGAATGCGACCCTTGTGTCGCCCGATCCAATGATCAGGCCTTCGACTATGTTCTTGATGAACTGAAGAATGAAGTTCCAGTTTGGACACGCTTCAGTATCATCACATATGGTTGAAGAATCATCAACGACGAAAACAAGGTCCAAGTTTCTTGTACAAACTTATTAAAGGAAATGAATATCCGACACATTAAAAATTTTAATCGCGCTTTCATAATTAACGTCGTTCAAGCAAAATTATTCGTATGTGCTATAGTGTTTCATGAAATGGGTTTATGAATCACAAGTTACATCCAAAATAATCAGCAAATTATTATTTTAAAAGTGTAACATGGAATACTGAAGCGACCATGCGATTCATGGTAATACTCGATAGTCTTCTCTGATACACATACGCACCATTAGCAAGCGGGTCTGTGAACTCTTATGGTTCAAATCTCCGCTGAACCACGAAAATATTTCTACTTCACTTACTCCACTACTTGTGCGAACTCAGCGATAAACCAATATTAAACTGACCATACATACACTGTCGGTGGGAAGATCCTGCCTGCCTCTAAAGTTTGGCTTTAAATAACTGCTATATTCTTTCTTCTTTTCCTTCTTTCTAATTTTTATCAGAATGAATTCAAATACAAACCGGTGGTCCCTTCGATGTGACCAGCTGCCAAGAGGGCAATCATCAGGAGAATGGTTGACATGGTGCAGCTGTCCTGTAGTCAGCAATTACAACAACAGTTCTCTCAGTTCAAGTTCAAGTCACTTCTGTTGGTGCACACGTTATAAAAATTCAGCCTCGTGTTCAAAATTTATGTAGGTCAAGTGCACGGGTTTAACAAATAGGAAAGAGCTAGAAACAGTTGGGGCAAACGTTAAAGGATTCAGCCAGGACTTCAAAATTTATGGTTTCAAGTAAGCAGGTTTTAACAATTGGAAAGATTTCGAAATGGCCGAACCAGCCGGTGTCTTGCACCATCTCGATATCTTTCCTATTGGTTACACCTGCTCACTTGAATAACATAAAACCTCTACTACGTGGTCGAATCTTTGAAGGTGTGCACCAACTGTTTGAGTCCTTTCCTACTCGTTAAACCTATTCACTTGAGTAAAATATATTTGAAGACGTGGCCGAATCGTCTAAGGTGTGCACCAACTGTACTGACCTGAACTTAAACTGAGAGATATGTAATTGTAATTGCTGACTACGGAACAGCCGCACAATGTCAACCAGTCTCCTGCTGATTGGTCTATTGGCAGCTGGTCACACCGAGGGGACCGCTGGTATGTTTTAAAATCTATTTTGATAATTATGATAAGAAAAAGATAATAACAGTCATTTTAGCAAAATTCGAGAGGCAGGCATGTTTGTGAAGTGATAACGACTTCATTCTATATAGGTCTCGGTTGTGAAGGAGCCGATGGACATTTCTGCCCCTCAACGGCAGGCATTCCCACCGACAGTGTATGGTCGGTTAAATATTGATTTATGGCTGAGGTCGCACTAGTAGTGGCGTTATTGAAGTAGAAACAACTCCATGGTTTAGTGGAGATTTGAAACCTACGAGTTCATGGTCCCGCTCGGTAATGGAGCATTATCATGTGTTCCTGAGTATGGACTATCGGGCATTACGGTGAATCACAGGCAGACTTCCATATCACGTTGTAATTATGCGTTGTTAATATAATAATTTACTGATTTTTTGGGATGTCACGTGTTATTCATAACCATTGATACACTATGGCATATATGAAGAATTTTGCTAGAACTTTGGTAAACTTGAGAGTGCGGTGCAAAGTTTTGAGTGCATGTGTGTATTCGTTTCCCTTCATCAGTTTGTAACCGAAAGCTGAAGCTTGCCTTCCTCATCGACTGTTCTTCAACTATCTGTGTTGGTACTGAACCGTGTCCAAACTGGAACTTCATTCTTCAGTTCATCAAGAACATAGTCGACAGCCTGATCATTGGACCAGATGACTCAAGTGTCGCATTTGTCAAGTTCTCTGATGAGGGTCACGTGGAGTGGGGCTTAAACAAGTATGAGTATAGAACAGAGAGAAAAAATTTCGGCAAAATTTACAGTACTGCTGCTTAACTCCCATTTGTACATGCATATGTGCTTATGTATGTATGTATGTATGTATGTATATATGTATGCATGTGTGCATGGACATATATATGTTTGCATGTATGAATATGTTTGCATGAATGAATCTCTGTATCTAAGTTTGCAGTTTTGACTAGAAGCAATTGTGATTCCAGAGTTTTCGTCTCAATTAATATTATGATTTACTTGTTAAGACGCACCTGTTTAAGTCTCTTAGATTCAAAGTGCCTTTCATTGATTCTTAAAACTGCCATAAAGCTGGATACACATATAAACTATGCCACATGATCCATCACTCATATAACGCTACTTCTCAATGTCTCATCTTAACACTTTCGTGTTTTTGTAGACACAAAAACAAGACTTCGCTGTTGTCAGCCATTGACGGAGTATCATGCAGTGGAGGTGAGTTGAAGAAAACAGGTGCCGACCCCACAATCTTCACCCAAATTGTCTTCAGCGTAACAGCTGGTAACAGATTTGGCGACCCCAAAGTAATAATAGTGATCTCGGATGGCGTTAAGAATGTTGATGCTGAGAATGCTGCAGCTGCGTGCAATGCAGTTCAGCTGGCTGGAATTAAAATGTTCATGGTCTGCGTAACGGAAAGATGCTCCGAATTCTTTGCGCAAAGTGTAGCTTCGCCCCCCAAAACAGGTGAGATATAGATTGAATGCTTACTATTAAGACAGGCTGCATTTGAAGGAGACAGTTTTTAGCTCATTCATCAAAACCTTCCGGATTAAAAATAAGCAGCTCTCTGAGTGTTGGCAGTTGAGCCATTTATATCATCGATTCAATATATTCGATTCTATTCGCTCATGTAGTCAAAAGCCATTAAACATCGGAAATGATGTAACTTACATAGGATTTGAATAATTTAAGGAAAATCAAGGCTGATTAAAATGCACAGACCTAACAAATAGACAAAAGAAAAGACAAGGTCATGCAAAAACCGAGAAGAACTGAAAGGTCATTATAGTATACATAATAAATGCAACCAATCTAAAAAAAACTCCGTCAGATATATTCTTCTATTTGTTATTTGTCTTCTGAAAAAGTGCAATTTAGGTCAGATCAAGGTTAATGCGACACGATTGAGATCAAACAAGCATTATCTAGAAGATTAATTCTACCTGCTGCCTTCATGACATTGACCTAACCGTAGTGACTTTTAGACGTTCTTTTAACCGTTCTCATTGCATGTGTTTTGTTTTCGAAGAGTTCCCTACTGTGTCTTTACTGTAATAAACATTTAATACATATATAATTTAGACGCCTAGCGTTAGCAGATTTCATATGTCGAAATCAAACTTTATTTATGATATTAAATTTGCATGATCATCATCCAATCTTGAGTGGATTTATTCTTCATCTGATTTCCGCCAACTTTCTAAAGGATTTATAGTTGCATTTGACTGCAGGTTAAACAATGTGTAGGAGATTCCTGAATTTATTCTGGAATACCTTGTTTGCTGTAGGCTAATGTAACTTACTTCCTTGCGGATAATTTTGCTTCGCTCGACGATGTTAGAGAAAACTTGGCGAAGCAAGTCTGTGCCAGTTAAGGTTAGAACCGTTAGACTCATGTAATCGTTAAGCTGTTCTCTTACATAGTCAATTAAAGTGCAGCCACATGTTGCATACATGTGTGTGTGTGTGTGTGTGTGTGTGTGTGTGTGTGTGTGTGTGTGTGTGTGTGTGTGTGTGTGTGTGTGTGTGTGTGTGTGTGTGTGTGTGTGTGTGTGTGTGTGTGTGTGTGTGTGTGTGTGTGTGTGTGTGTGTGTGTGTGTGTGTGTGTGTGTGTGTGTGTGTGTGTGTGTGTGTGTGTGTGTGTGTGTGTGTGTGTGTGTGTGTGTGTATATTGTGTGTAGGTGTGTGTAGGTGTGTGGGTGGGTGGGATGAATTGCAATATTATAATTTTTATTAGCATTGTCATCGCAAACTTTCAAGTAGTTGTTCGATATAATCGCCTCCCTATCGTTATGTATTGTATTGACTGAATGTATTTGTAACTGTCATGGTAATCACGGATTTATTTAGCGCCTACTGTTCGGGAAAGACTCAGCAGCGACACTAACTGTGCACGTAAAACCAGGATCGAACAAAATTGCTTTCGAGCGCTTACGGGTTATAAGGGATTAGTTCCTTAAAGACCATAGGAGCTCTTGTCGTGGAATAGGCAACCTATTCCAGAAAGTTGGACTGATGACAGCGATGCTTATGCACTGTGGAAATTCTGGCTGGGGAGCCAACAGGTCGCCAGCGCAGCAGATTTCTTAAATTTACATCTTGGAATAGGTCAGACAGGGATGCAACGTATGGCATTGTATGTCAATTTATATACGAATTTGAATTGATTGCCATGACCTTCGCAAACTTTCCTGTTGAACAGTAGTTGTTGCTAAAAATAACAGGACACAATCTCAAACACATGTTACTCAATTTATTTTCCGAGCGATTAAATAGGATTGTTGAACGACCCTTGTACGCCATGTGCAAGATATAAATCGCTTGTGCGATACGGTTTGACTGGTGCAATCCGGAATTAGCATTTGGCGAATTTGATTTGAAAACGACATCAATTTGGTGCTGTGGATGCGACGCTGGCAAGCACAATGCAGAATCTCTGTAATATTGGGATGGCTGAATATCAGGGCACCTGGTTTAGCTCAGTCCGCTATCTCTACGATAAAACTTAACGTGTGAAGGACGGTTGTATTCTGTTGCAGATTAAAGCGATCAATCATGAGCACCGACGATGCCGAAGTTGCTGAAAATTCGATTTGAATAGAACACAATAGAATAGAACGTATAAAACATTCTTCCTTTGTCTTAAACTTTTGTATTCTCTAGTTTGAATGAGGCATTGAATATCTGCTATTATACACGCTTTAGCGAAAATACCTAACTAGTATGCAAACTTTGCGACACATGATCATCACAAGAATTTATGATCGGTTTAGCTTGGAGGGCAATTCTTGGTATACGCAGTAAGTTTAGCTTTATAAGAACGATAGCTTGTCCTTCAACATTCTTTAAAAAACTGCAGTTATCAATGCCGTCTTTGTTTATTTTACAAACTTCCCCGTTTGGTTTTACATAATCTAAATTTTTCTTACGAAACAATGTAGAAATTAACGCAATGTAGACTATCATGTATAGGCCTATATTGGGTTAAAGATAATCTTGTTTTCAGTGTACTGTAACAATGTTTGGGACATGCAGGTGCAGCAGACAAAGCGCAATAAAATGTTTATTTCATGCATATAATTTAAAGCGGTAGAGAGGTCTCCGTTCGACCGAGAGTAAATACCTATCGCTCCTACCATTGATTGAGAGTTGTAACTGTCCTGTCACGTCGTTTATGTGTAAGTGCACATATACACACCTACAACAAGATGTCACCACCACCGGGAGGGTATATGCACGCATTGTGTATTCACACAATGCAGGGCACGCGTTGCACACATAGCCTAATTTCTTGCCATCAATTTATTAGCCAAATTTCTATTAGTAGGCCTACATGTAGCATTCAGCGGCAGTGTAGGTCTATAAATTGTGTATACCTCCAAGTGCAGTACACTAGGCTTGAATGTGATCTGAAGACCACTCATGAAAAATGCCCAAAGCTTTTGATGATTGTTTACATACAAATCAATGCATTTATATATTTGCATAAGGGTGTGCCGGCCACGCCACTATTAATAATAATATTTTATTATAATATATCACATTTTAAAATTCGCATAATACCTAGATTTTATTCCCTAATCCAGATTTTTGGCGATGTTTCCAGATAGAGAATAGTTGCGAAGATAGAGTTTTTATTCAGTGGAAGGAACGCAAAACGATCAGATTATTATAGTTGGTGATAGAAGAAACCATGTTCCAGGAAAAGGCTTTCTTCGAATTATTTCCCATCTGGCGAACAAAGAAGTATGGTAAGGTCCAAAGACAGAGCTTAATGTTGTCACTCTTTTTAAGGTATATCGGGCCTTCTTACTGTATATGGAAGAGAACAGATCTGAATGCTAAGGGCAGTTGGAGTAATGAACAACCATTCTCCGTTGTTTAATAGAAGAGGCAATGCGCTGCAGGGTAGCTCTGGATATCAAATTTGGCTGAAGTCGCCTCGAAAAATCCAGGGAACGCAACCGCCTTATCTATAGATTCCGATAAATGGTAAAATCGACATCTTTATCCATAGCGCAGTTCAAAATAACGCGATGATAATTATGATCAATTGCTAAGCTTATGTCATTTTATGGGAAAAATTATTTTTCACTCAATTCAACATATTTGGAGCAGGATAAATAAAATGCTCTCTTTAGCGGAAAAGCTATGTTCACCTCTAGCGTGGTAGGTCGGTTTCGCCATATATAGGTCTATTCGTTTAACTTCTTTCACCTCAAGCAAATATCGTTTCAAACCCTGCGTAGGCCTTTTAGAATCGTGGTGCTAGGAAGTCAGTAGATGAAATAGAGAAGGGAAGCAGGCCGACTGATTAGAACAGGTGAGATAATGTCAGTAGATGAGATGAGATGAGATGAGATGAGGTTAACCACGAAATGCAACTGAATACTTTAAAGTAAGGCTGAATTTCATGCAGGCCTACTACAACATGCATGCAGCTCTGCGATTCATTGTGTTTATTTGATTGGCAGCTCTTGCTGTCGCATTCAACTTTAGCTCATCAGTTCTATTCTGATAATTTCAATCTGTTATGGAGACCCAAGCAAATGCTCAGAATTGACAGCGATATCTCCTGCACTGTCATCAACTTCATGCATAATTTCCTACAATGCTTTCCTATCACAAGGAGCATTTAAGATTATAATTTCATCCTGTTATAATGCAGATCTACCCAAATATCACATCGGGAACTAGCATATGATTAGGCGCTATGTTTTTTCTGCCTTGGAGTTCTTGGCCTTTTTATAACTTTGTTTCCCCATCATAAGAAACATTTATTTATTTTATCTCTAATCACGGGTTCTGCAAATTTTAAAAAGAATTTTTATTGGAAGACAATATAATTTCAAATAAATTCACAGCTGATTAAACGCTTCGAATGTTGAAGGAGTATTTGACATTCTAAAAGCTCAAACTTCTGCATGCCAAGGACTGTACACCTAAACACCATTTGTCACAATAGAAATTCAGTTTCATATCAAGCTATCCAAGATCACAGATAAATTAAAAAGAGATTATTTCTATACGTCGACAACAATCGAATTTTCTCCAAATATCTTCGGTGCCCATATTTGTTCGCTTGTCATCTGCAACAGAATACAACTGTACAGTCCTTCAAATAAAAACTTTTATTGTGTCTCTGTTTCATCCATGCCTGAACGTAGGCTATCTTTGCTCTGCTGCACAGAGGACCTGGTTGTTCCCTCCAACCAAAACATCCCCAATAGGCCTATAATACATGAGCTTCGCTGTCGTCGGTTCAACTTTCTGGAATAAGTTACGACATGAGCTTCCTGAACCCTTCTTTACTTCTATTTGGCAAGGGCTTGAAAACCTGGTTATCCGTCGTTAGCGCCTCTGATGAGTTTGTCTTGAAGAGGCTCTATGTAAATATGTGATTACTATAACAGTTACGACTTCTATCAATGCAATACGTAACTGCCAAAGTAATCCACTGGAAAGTTTACGAATACAATACGATTACAAAAATGATGATACTGCAATTCCCATGAGACACGTGGCTTCAATTTAATTGATTATGTAAGAGAACAACTTACCGGGTACATGAAACTTTTGTTTCAGTCTCACCTTAACTGGCACAGATTTGCTTCACCAGGTTTTCTCTCACGCCGTCGATCGAAAGGAAATTAGCCACAAGAAAGTAATTTTCATTAGCCTACATCAAGCAAAGCATTCCGAATTAAATCTAGTAATCAACCTTAATATCCTACACATAATTTTTTTTGCAGTAAAGTGCAATTATAATTCCTTTGGAGAAATTGGCAGAAATCAGCCGAAGGATAAATCACTACATCTGGGATGCCCAAAATACTATGATGTAATATAAAAAGTGAGGCATGATTTCGATATATGTAATCAATGAAAGTAAGACGTCTGAACAATATTTTAAACGTCACAGCTCTAATAAACAAACACAACAGCTGTTACGAGAGCTTCATGAAAAATTATTTTGATTAGGTCCTTATCAGTCAGGCATCTGGTATAATTAGTTTACCTGATGGCGATCCAAAATGTTCTATGCACTATTTAAAATGTGTGTGAAGTTCAAAGTTCAACTAAGCATGTAACACAATACGTTGGAAACCAGAATTAGCGGAGTAAGGTGAGATGGATCTTGCCACCATGTACACATGGAGCCCATACTGGACCCATATTCCCATATGGGACCCGTAGACAGCTCATATAGGTGCCATCTAATGCCACGAGACCAGACGATGGCGACGATGGCTCCCTTGTTCGAGAATTTCGACAACAGTGTTGCGACAGTATTCCACAACTTGGTTATCAAAAACCAAAAGGACCTCAGAGCAGGGCATATTTTAACTGTATAACTAGTGGGACAAATCTCCCAGTAGTCTTAGGATTTGTCCCAGTAGTTTGGCTGATTTGTCCCAGGCAAAGTATGTTGAAAGTATAACTAGTGGGACAGATGTTGCAGGAGTTTTAAGATTTGCCCCAGTAGTAAAATGAGAATTATTAGTAAAACGCATTGTCATGAAATTCCCAAAAAAGGTTATCAACATTTTGGAGATGAATTCCTAAAAAAAGATCATGAATTAGACCCATGGCTGATTTTGTCCCAGTGGTCTAAATTCCTTAAAATATGCACTGCCTCAGAGCTGCCCTCTGCCCCCATCTTGCGTCTCTCTATGGCTTCGCAGCGCATAGTTACATGTACTGATCCCCGACTTTCAGGACGCCGGAGCTCCGCTATCTCGCATTCCGACAGGACGCCGGAGCTCCGCTATCTCGCATTCCGACAGACTATGAACTCCAAAGTGCGCTTCCCGCTTAACTCTTGTCGCGTTTGAACTAAAACATGTCCGTTAGACTGTCAAAACTGTCAAGACCGTAAAACTCGTAAAACTAAAGTCCTTCTGTACTTTTAGGAACATCGTCATCAAAAAGCTCTATTCGACATTTTGCTATGTTCCATAAGAACTTAACAAGACTTTTTAAAATATATATTATTTACTTTAAGTGTAAGGTATTAAAGGCCCTTAGACTTAAGGTTTGCCACCAGTTCTTTTCCATTGGCAGAGCTGGATGATGAGTCATGCTGCAGGCGCGAACAGCAGATTCTGCTGCCTATCTGCTGCAGCAGCTGCTCCCGCCCTTCAGGCGTCTAGCGGGAACCTGATGCTATATAAACAATCGATGCAGCACAGTAATCGCAAGAGATCCTGAGTGGCCGAGTGGGTTTGTAGCCCGCTAGCCACGCCGGCGGCCCGGGTTCGATTCCCGGTCGGTCGGTTTCTCAGAGATTAATTTCTCGGATCTTTACTGCGGGTGGCTCGGTCGCAATATAAACGTGGAGTACGAGGTTGTACTCTGCCTCCGACACTGATCATCTTCGATATGAAAAAGTGTCGTTAAGCCGATATACAACAGTAATCGCAGTCCTGATTTGCTGTTCGTGGAGACGTAGTTAAATTGCAGCATTGACCACGCTCGTTGGAAGCAGGTGCAGCCGCTGTCTTGATTGGATGCATAGAGCAGTATTCGTAGTCTGAAGTTAATAGCGTGTTCGATAGCTTCTATTGCGACATCTGAGGAGTAATGTTACTACCTAGTCTTTGCGATGTCGAAGTTATTGTTCGTATTATATGCAGATACTAAGGAAATTAGAGTGAATTAGGTTATCGTGTTTTACCGAAATGTCGTTTAGAATTATCGATAGGCCTAACGTCTGTGTTGGATGTGGAATTCAAGTGCGATAGAGAATTAGCTAGTAACGTAGCAGAACTAAGACGTAGCCAAGTAGATGTAGCTTGTAATGGAGCTGGAATAAGGGATCATCAGGCTGAACTTCTTGGACGCTTAGAAAGGCTTGAATCTGCTAATTCCGTAAGTCACAAACGAACTCAAGACCATGATAGCCCCTCGTATAGTTGCTCAGCCGCTGCCTTACCACTCGCGCCAAAAGTTTCTCGGGACACTGGAACTGCTCGGAGTAAGGTCCGACAAAAGATCCACGCAAATCCACCTCCGTTCAGAAAGAGTGAACGATTGTTGATGAAAGCTCGTCCTAATTATAGGGAATAAAGGAAACCGCTGGATCCGAACCCTAGCATCTCTTGTAGATGACCGTCGCTCAGACCACCCCACTGAAATAGAGGTTCTACCTTCCATAGGCTTAGAGTATGAGGAGAAAGCGAGCCTGTCCCATTTCAACAGCCTGACTTAGCACCCAAAACTGCGGTTGGGCGCCGACGTAACAATTTTAGTCCATTTCTGTATAGTCTTGTCAGCGGTAATCACCAAGAGGCGACACCATGCACTGCCCTGCGCCAGTCAGGGAAAAAAGAGCATTCCGCCATATAAGCCTCGGGGAGAGAAGTGACAAACACATATAACTTTAAATTATAGTACATGTACACTAGGCCCTACCAATCAATTTAAATCCTATGTAGCAGCATTAATTCCGGTGTGCAATGACAACTTAGCACCTCCTATCTATGCATTTATACATCGATGTCTAAATAAGTGAATGGAACTGAATAAGCTTACTTCATCAAGAGTACACTCAGTGAATGGCTCACTGCACAGCACTAATTTTTTAATCGGGAAAGTATTGAGGATTGAGCTAAATACCGTTAAATTTCTCCATCAAATGCAGAATGTGTTAATAGTAAGCATTCAGTCTATATCTCACCTGTTTTGGGGGCGAAGTTACAATTTGCGCAAAGGATTCAGAGCATCTTTCCGTTACGCAGACCATGAACATTTTAATTCCAGCCATTTGAATTGCAATGGACGCATCACCGGCAGTTTTAGCATCAATATTCTTAACACCATCCGAGATCGCTATTAATACTTTGGGGACACCAAATCTTTTCCAGGTTTTTGGGTTGAAGATATTTTCGGTGATGATTTTGGGGTCAGCACCTGTTTTCTTCAACTCGCCACCAGTATACGCGACTCCGTCAATGGCTGACAACAGCGAAGTCTTATCTTTGTGTCTACAAAAACACGAAAGTGGGAAGATGAGACATCGAGAAGTAGCGATCTATGAGTGATGGATCACATGGCATGGTTTATATATGTATCCTGCTGTATGACAGTTTTAAGAATCACTCAAAGGCGCTTTCAATTTATAAGAATTTAAAAAAGGTGCATCTTAACAAATAAATAATATATTAATTAAGGCGAAAACACAGGACATCACAATTGCTTCTATAGACAATGATATATGCTTCCACACTTAAAAGTCTAATTATAAATGTATACATGTATATGTCCATGTATATAATTATACATACATACATACATACGTACATACATACATACATACATGCATACATGCATATACATACAATACATTACATACATAAACTCTGAGCAGATCTCGCTCGTTGGATCCATTGATTCGCTGTTGCACGATCTCCACTCTTGGATGTCATCAGTTCTTCTAAGACCCAACTGCTCTGGTTTGGCACTTTGCACCGTCTATCTAAACTTGATCTCCCACTTCAGTCGTCACAATACCCTGGTTTTTCATTATCATCCAGTGTTCGAGACTTGGAGTCACCCTCGATAGTACTCCCTCGTTTTCTGAACACCTATTGCATCTGATGAGCTCCTGTTTCTATCACGAGGGCCTTCAGCAGATCAGTTTCTCCTTCTGTTTTTACTACTATGGTCCACGCCTTCATTTGCTGCCGCATTAACTATTGCAAGTCATTGTTCGTGGGCCTCCCTATGGCGCGCCTTTAGTCCCTACAGCTTGTTCTGAACACTGCTGCCCGACTCATTGCCCGTTTCCCTCGCTTCTCCCACATGACTACCTTTATGACCGATGTATTCACTGGCTTCCTTTTGCTTCTCGCAGCCAATACAATTTTCTCTTTCTGGTGTCTCTAGGACTCAGCATGGAAAAGCTCCTATAAGTATCGATATACCTATGTGGCCTTATGCGCAAACCTCTCTCTCCTCTCTATTCCCTCCACCCTCGGGCTAGGACATCGATGGCTCGGCATCGTGTTTTTGCCATCCTTGGCCCTTCTTTATGGAATGACCTACCCCCTCTCTCCGTAGCAAGATATTGTTTGGGATCTCGCCCTATTCTCTCCACTGCCTGACGACCTTCCTTTTCCTTCGGGGTTGTCACGCGCCATGCGAGAGTCTCTGAATAGTCCACACTGTGAGCGGCGCTTTACAAATAGCCATGTAATAATAGTAATAATAATAATAATAATAATAATAATAATAATAATAATAATAATAATAATAATAATAATAATAATAATAATAATAGTAATAATAATAATAATAATAATAATAACAATAATAATAATAATAATAATAATAATAATAATAATAATAATAATAATAATAATAATAATAATAATAATAATAATAATAATAATATCTTCGTTTATTAATTCAAACTGACAAGTACACAGTAAGATTACATGATGTAGTAGTAACAGACGATAACAAGTTTTACTGGAGTCGAATTTAGCCTGCGGCAGCCATGCAAGGCGCCCATCTGTACTACTGCTAATTTTACAATCGCCACCTATAGGGAATGAAGGCTCGCGCATGATATGACATACATACATACATACATACATACATACATACATACATACATACATACATACATACATACATACATACATACATACATACATACATGCATGCATACATACATACATACATACATACATACATACATACATACATACATACATACATTATACATACATACATACATACATACATACATACATACATACATACATACATACATACATACATATGTAACGTTACTCTGTCGCCCGAATCTTGCGGTTTTGTCCACCGATGACACACTGCTCTTCTTAATCTGTTTGTCTGTTTGTTTGTCTGTCTGTATTTCTTTTTGTCTGTCTCTCTTTTAATCTGCCTATTGTTGTTCCCAATGTGGGTCTACACCCTTCCCTACAGTCTACACACTATACTACACTACACATACATGCAAATACATATGCAGTTTTGGGGTTCAAATAGTAGTATACTCTAAATATTGCCGAATATCTTTTCTGTTCCACGAGAGAGCTACAGTAAACTCTAAAAAACTATTCTCATCCTACTTGTCAGAGCCCCACTCCACGTGAGCCTCATCAGAGAACGTGACGAAAGCGACCCTTGAGTCGTCCTGTCCAATGTTCAGGCTGTCAACTATGTTCTTGATGAACTGAAGACTGGATTTCCAGTTTCGACACGGTTCAGTACCGCCACAGATAGTTGAAGAAACATCAACGATGAAAACAATGTCCAGCTTTCTTGTACAAACTGATTAAAGGCAATGAATTCGTGATACATTTAAACTTTGCACCGCGCTATCAATATTAGCATCGCTCTAGCAAAGTTCTTCGTGTATACTGTGGTGTAGACGTGCACGTGTAGTGTATCATGAAGTGAGTAATGTGTCGCAATTCACACCTTAAATAATCAGTAAATTAGGCCTGTTATTTAGCAAAATGTAATATGGAAGATTGAAGTTAACATATGATTCATGGTAATGCTCGGTTGTCTAATTATCTAATACACATATGCACCATTAGCGAGCGGGATTATGAACTCTTAGGCATGGGTTCAAATTTCCGTTGAACCATGAAGATGTTTCTACTTCACTTGAGCCACTACCGGTGGGAACTCAGCTATTAACCAATATTAAACTGACCATGCACTGTCGGTGGGAAGATAAGACGGCTCTTTCATATCCCAGGCCTAGGAAGTGAAGTCGGTATCACTTCATACATCTCCCTGCCTCTCGAGTTTGACTTAGGCTATATATGTGACTGCTATTTTTCTTCTCCTCTGTCAACATTATCAAAATGAATTCAAATACATACCGGCGGTTCCCTCGATGTGACAAGCCGTCAAGAGAACAATCAACAGGAGAATGGTTGACATTGTGCGGCTGTCCCGTAGTCAGCAATTACAGCAACAGGTCTCTCAGTATAAGTTCAAGTCAGTTCAGTTGGTGCGTGCAAACGTCAAAAGAATTCAGTCACGTGTTCAAAATTTGTGTCATTCAAGGGGGCATGCTTTACCAACAGGAAAGGACTCGAAGTGGTCGAAACAGCTGGTGCTTTGCACCACCTTGCGATTATTCCCATTTGAACCCTCTCGCCCGAATGATTTTAAATCGTTTCTAGTTATATGCACACAAGCTGCTCTAAATCACTATAGTCAATAGTTGTAATTTTTTTCTCAAGTCTTCTTCTTCAAGTTCTCTGCCCTTGTGCTGGTTCAAACATCCAAAGGCGCCACTCCTCTCGATGCTGGGTTTTCTGCTTCAAGGGGTTTCTGCATCCATCCATCATCATCATCCATCTCCACTCCATTCTTTCATCCATATATACTAATACTGAGCATAATAGTGCCATGTCAAGTATACAGGATTAAATTCAAAAGTTGCATAATTTTAGGTGCGTGGCCAGTCGAGCCTTGTGTTCCCATCTTGAACCATGGCAAGCAGCTCTGCTATCATTTCAATCCGCAGATGGAATCCTGTTCGTTTCGTTCTGCCGTTGAATGTTGCAATCATATCGTGCTTATGGTGCCTTAGAATATTATGTTTCGACTTTCGACTAATCGTCCTTCTAGCTCTATAGACGTTGATTCATAGGCTGCTTTTACGATTTGTTGTGTTATCGTGTTTAGAAACGACTTCTTGCACAAAACGATTACATACATGAAACGAACAAATAAAACAGACATAGGCCTACATGCACACATAAATATAGCTAAAGATGCTTCGGTTCACAAACCTATTTTAAAACAGTTTACGTTAAAGAGTGGGTAAGATGGAAGGGACCAAGGGTATCTTTTCTTTCCAAGGGAGTACCTAAATATACAAGCACGAAGAGAGCCCTGAGCTAGTGAAGGCAGTGGCCATGCAGTACGCTGCGACATCTGGAAGAGCTTTCTCTAAATCTGCTCGAGCAGGTATGTACGTCCTATAAGGCTACGTCCATCTAACATCGAGTGCTGACTGCAGCTGTGTGTTTGTACACTTGTACATCGACAAATACATACACATAAAGCACACAGACGGAAACAAGGACATATATGATGCCCTTTGTAATCATACACAGCATGCATGCAGACTGCAGAGTGCGCACCAGTCCTATTCACTTTGATTCACTATTGTTGGAATGATTCATTGCGTTGCAACATATTTTGGCAATCAAATTAATAGGCCTGTTTCACCAATATTTCGATCACGCCACAAGCTTTTTAACAATGACATTTTATTTAAACCGAACCAAAATAATTATAATATATCGTATACTTAAATTCGCATAGTACCCAGATATTATTCCTTAGTCCAAATAAATGGCGATGGTTACAAAGTTACGAGATATAGAATAGTTGCGACGATCAAGTTCGTTTACATTGGAAGGCACACAAGACGAGCAGACTATTGTTTGTGACAGAACGAGCCATGTTCCAGGAAAACGCTTTCTTCGAATTATTTCCCATCTGGCGAACAAAGAAGAAGTACGGTAAAGTCCATAGACAGCTTTATGGTGTCACTAATTTTTAAGGAAACGGCGTTTTTACATGAAAGAGAAAAAACCTGCATGCTATCGTCAGTTGGATTGCTGAAAGACACATGAGCCGTCTAAGGGAAGCTCGAACTTGTAGTCCCGTACTCTCTGAGTTGCAACCTAAGTGCTCTAACCAATCGGCTACCGTGACCCAGCTAAATCGTTCTGAAACTCCCATGTTGTAAAAGCCACAAAATTAAAATTTTTAGCATCAGCACGTTTATGCAAAATTTATACAGTTTACAGCGAAATCGACCACGTAATAAAAGAGAATTCCACAGGCATAGCAATACGGTTCCCATTTAACAGAGGCGCTACACGGAAATGTGCTACAAGCTCTTAACGAGTATACAGAAAATTAGGCCGCGTCAATAACCGTGCCTCCAAATGATATTGTTTTTTAAGCGCTGTATTTAGGGCCTATTATATGCTACAGAAGGGAAGAGCTGGCTTTGTGAAAAACCACACTTAGCTGCATGTGGCTCTTCAGAAAACTAGGACAGTAACGACACACACACAGGACAGTAACGACACACACACACACACACACACACACACACACACACACACACACACACACACACACACACACACACACACACACACACACACACACACACACACACACACACACACACACACACACACACACACACACACACACACACACACACACACACACACACACGCAAGCACGCACGCAAGCACGCACGCACGCACGCGCACGCACACGCACACGCACACGCACACGCACACGCACACGCACACGCACACGCACCCGCACACACACACATTTGCATACATACATTCATACACATGCCGCTTAACACTATTGAAACAGCTTGGTCCAGAGTCTCTGAACATCTGTCGTCCATGGATGGGAATCTGTTGCAATGGTTGTACTACATGTGTCTGCGTGGGCGCGTTAATGGTTGCGCTTCTAAATTTCTATAGCAAGTGTTCACATACATACATGCATACATACATACGCAGATGCATACATGCACACATAGGTGCATACATAAATGCATACATGCATACATATATACATGCATACATATATACATACATAGGTACATACGTACATACTTGCATACATAAATGCATGTATATATATACAGACATATACATGCACACAAACATACGTACACACACATATGCTACTTAATGCAATCATACATGCAAGTATACGTACATAAATACATATATACACACAAACATAAATATACACATGCATACATGTACACAAACATACATACATACATATAAACATACGTACATACATAGACATATAAAGGCATACACATACACATATGCATATATACATGCATACATACAGAGTTACAGACGTAGGCCAACATACAGACATATATTCAGCAACAGCGCCTTAGGCCATGCACTTTTGTGATCTGCACTTGCACAATTTCGCAATAAAAAACCTGTAAGATACGCCACATCTGGCTCACTATCCTTCAAATCCGCTTTCTCGGAGTCCCACTGCAAATAAATCATCCAAGTTATTGTTAGGATATTTCAAGCGTTATCTGGGTTACCAGAATATAACAACATAATTTCCAATGTACGTCGCGTAACTGGGCAATAGGCTAAAGCGGACGAAGCCCTCCCCGCCAGTTCCCAGCTGCCGGGCATAGCTCCCGGGGCTACGCACGGCAGGCCAGGCAGGTAGATGGGTCTAGATGACCTATCGACCTCTGGACAATGCGCATGCACGCAGAGGGCAAAATGGCTAGCAAAGAGATACAAGGGTCTCTCTGTCTCTGTCTCTCTGTCTCCCTCTCTGTCTCTGTCTCTGTCTCTGTCTCTGTCTTTCTCTCTCTCTCTCTCTCTCTCTCTCTCTCTCTCTCTCTCTCTCTCTCTCTCTCTCTCTCTCTCTCTCTCTCTCTTTCTCTCTCTCTCAGTCTCAATCTAAGTCTCTCCCCCTCTCTCTCCTCTGTCTGTCTCTGTCTCTGTCTGTCTGTCTGTCTCTATCTATCTATCTATCTATCTATCTATCTATCTATCTATCTATCTATCTATCTATCTATCTATCTATCTATCTATCTATCTATCTATCTATCTATCTATCTATCTATCTATCTATCTATCTATCTATCTATCTATATCTATCTATCTATCTATATATATATATATATATATATATCTATCTATCTATCTATCTATCTATCTATCTCTCTCTCTATCTATCTATCTATCTATCTATCTATCTATCTATCTATCTATCTATCTATCTATCTATCTATCTCTCCACTCCCAAGGGTAGGCCTTCCCTCCCTCTTTTCCTGACGCCAGCCAAACAATTATTGCAATGAAAACAATTTAGCTTACGTATTTTCTTTAAATGTTCACATTTAAATTAGCACATAAAAGTTTCTAGACTAAATTTACATACAGAGAATTTTCTCGGGTTACAGCTAGTATATCAATAATCAACTATAAATGTTACGCCAATATGGTGAAGTACATAAAGGGCCTTGCACGGCTGCATTTATCGCACACTTGGCTGAACATTATGTGAAAGATAAATGCGTTTTTGATAGATTTTGTAAGCCTTTATGTCCTATGGATTTCCGTCGGCTTCATGAGTCTCAAATAACGCAATCGATGCACTACTGGTAGCGTATGGTCGGGTCATTTCAAGTTAGTCGAGCTGAACGCCATTTGTCTACGTCCTCTTGTCCTTGTTTTATCTCAAAAATGGTAAATCACTGTGTGTTTTGAACGGTTTTTCCCAATGGTTCACTTCACTCGTCAGTCTCCAGTAAGACCTTAAGCTGAGACAGACGTATGTTCATCTGGTTTGCAAGCTAGACGAGAGAATTAGCTATAGACCTGAACAGGTATATCGTTGAGTTCCTGACTGGTTGACAACCGCAAAATGCTAGCCGTTCTCTTGATGCTTGCCTTACTGGCTGCTGGTCACACCGAGGTGAAATCAGGTAAATATACGAACTCATTTCTCCGATGAATTGCAAGCGAATCGAAATATCGCGCAGACCTATCTGCATTACAGTAGTCTTCAATTGTCAACGTTCAATTGAAGGGCTTGCCTCAATAACCAGGTATGTCGACATACCTGGTTTATGTGAAAAAGTATGCCAGCGTGCTTGGAATATTGTATTCTACATACCCTGCAAATTTTGTGCAAATCTGATTATTTTTTAATTGGCTTATGGATAAACCAGTTTGTCGACATATGGTATTTGGCAGCCGGCAGCATTACTCCAATGCAATAACCCGGTATGATAACAAAAATTGTCGTTTTTTCTTGTAATCTTTGTATTAAAACCGGTGCAATAATCAGGTAATTTGACTTAGGGCCTACCCGGTTATTGTCTCTTACTTACTCTACAATTCACTGATTTTGCGTCATTTTTTTCTTACTGTAATGTCAACCTACTTACCTTCTTATTGCACGATTAATTTGTACTGTGTGCTAGTCACCATTTGGTGCAAGAATAAGGTATGTCGACTAACAGCAGACGAGTTTTGCTTCATACTGGGTTTTTGAGTGTCAATAACCAGGTATGAAGCAAAATGTCGTGAAAAACATTAATGTTATCTTTTGCATTGCATTATGTAACAATATCGTGAAAGACAGTAATAACTCACACATGGGCGTCCGCAGGAATTTTTTAGGGGGGCGCAAAAAAATTTGGGGGAAAAAAAATTTGTTGGGGTGGGGAAAAATAACGCAGAAAAATTGTACATAGAAAATTTAAAAAAAATAAATGATGATCAAGGACTTTACATAAATAACTAAGTGTTTCTTCGCATTGAAAATCGTATTGGGACTGTTGTAATAATCATAATAATCAAAAGATTTTATTTTTATAAAATAATTGCAAATTCCAGGGGGCGCAAATGGGCCCCTTGCGCCCCCTTCCGGACTCCCATGAACTCACATGGTGCTTCAAACAGCTTGTCGATATCTCGTAAAATGGCTTAGATACAACAGTTTGAAGTGTCAAAGCCATTTTCCCAAAACTCCAAAAATCCGATATACCTGGTTATTGCTGCAAGCCCTTTAATTGTCAACTCGTTCTCACTTGCTGTTACTTCTCGCTGTCTGAAGACTTTTCTTTTCTCATGGGGGCTCTTTCGAAGTGGGAGGGCCTCTGATTAGGTTGCACTGCGAGAGGCGCTATGTAAGTCTGTATACAGTAGGCCTACAATATAACTGTAGTCTTTATCTGCAACCATTACTTGAGACATGTCTCTTTCAACTTCCATGTCCACCGCCTCCTGGCTTCATATTTCCTTGATCTATCGGACACAGACCGGGTTTTCCAATAGATTATGATTTTTGACTGCGATTTCCCTTAAAGCGACCACCGGAATCATGATAACGGCGCTATAGAAGTCATGATTAGATTAGATTAGACAGCAGCAGGGACGTCATTTTGGGAGGGGCATTTACCCCTTGATTTTTGAAAAGAGGGAAAAGGATGGAACAAGAAAAGGAGGAAGAAGAAAGGGGTAAAAATGATACTCAGGTTCAGGGACGTCATTTGAAGGGTGTAGGCCTGCACTGCAGGGGGCTAGCTTATGGGCATATATATAGGTACACAGTGTTGGATTTACCATGAGGCAAATGGAGCAGTGCAGAGACGCCATTTTGGAAGGGCAGGCGACCTTTCTCCTCCTGAATTGGAGGGAAAAGTGGCCAAGTTACCCCTGGAAAAATACTCGACTGACGTCCCCACCCCCTCCCCCTGAAGAAAGCTGAAATGACGTCCAGGTGCAAATTATTATTACGTCCGAATTTCTCAAACGGCAATCAATCTATTCGCTAAGCACCTGAACATATTAAGGAAATGCTGAAGGTCCACAGACAGTGAGTGATCATCTCTTAGAAAGGAGGCTCAAACCTGTACACTTTACGCTAAAAGACAAGGGCTCAAATCAGTCGGCTGTACTGTGTCTTAGAAATTGCAATAGGGAAAATAGTAGAAACGTAAACAAGTATACACCTTTGTCTATACACGTCTCATTGTAAATTCCTAAGACGCGTGGCCAACCGCATCTATGAGCAGAGCAAACAAAAATAGGACAGCTACTTGACCGTCCGACTTGAAAGAGAAAAAGAAAACAGAAGAAAAAGAAGAAGAAGAAAGAAGAACAAGAACAAGAACAAGAAGAACAAGAACAAGAAGAACAAGAACAAGAACAATAAGAACAAGAACAAGAACAAGAACGAGAAGAACAAGAACAAGAAAAGAAGAAGAAGAAGAATGTGGGGATGGAGTTAAGGGATTGAGCTAATTCCTATTGGTATAGATATCATAATCGTATAATTATTGTCGCATATTTTTATATCAAAGAATGCGAAAAATGCAAGCTATAAAGATATGTACACAAAGTGTTAGCGACTTCATTTTCTTAACTTCGGCGCATGGACAACCCTCTCCCTCGCCGTATGATAGTATGCGGTCATTTAACTCATTTTATACCTGTATCGCTAGCTTATACATTATGAGTTTATAAGCTTGTCATTAACCATCCATCTTGTCCTTATCAGAATGCCTAGAACCGCAGGACTTGGTTGTCGTTCTTGATGGATCGTCAAGTGTCTGCGAGAATTCTTCTGATTCTTCGTGTCCAAACTGGGACCTCTACCGCAAGTTCATCCACAACATCGTCGACACGATGACCATTGGACCGGATGACGTCAGGGTCGCTCTGGTCACCTTCTCTGATAAGGCACATGTTGAGTGGGACTTCAGCAAGTAGGTTGCTCGCAGTGTCCTTAGTATACTATGTCAATTATCAGCGCAAATACTTAGTACGTAGTAAGTTTACTTTGTACTTAGTACATAGTACTTTTATTTAGTACGTAGTACTTTACTTAGTATCTTAGTATCTTAGCTTCCTTAAATCTGAATTTATTAGTTTAAAATGTCCTAGTCACGTGGAAGAGTTGTACTATGACATGGTTTATTAGTAATCATTTACTACAGTTATTTTAGTTGTGCTAGCTTAATTGGTGTTAAGTACTTAGCACATTTACTTAGCACTTGATTCCTAGTAATTCTACTTAGTACTTACTGCTTTTACTTAGCACTCAGAACTTTCACTTAGTACTCAGTACTTTTACTTAATACTGTGTACTTTCACTTAGTACTTTTACTCGGTATTTTTTTTTGCTTAGTACTTAGTGCTTTTCCTTAATACTCAGAACATTTACTTAGTGCTTAGTAGTTTAACTTAATACTTAGTACTTTAACTTAGTACTTAGTCCTTCCCGTGCAGGTCAACGCATCTGGCAAAGCATCTTCTCCAATCGTCTCTGTCCATTGCTAGTCTTTCACCCTCATCCCACGACATCTCCAAATACCTCAAGTCGTCTCCGATAGTCTCCGGGCAATTCTTCAGCGACCTTCCCTCTCCTTTTTCTCTTCAGAGTCCATACCCCTATACTTGGTTGGCTCTTTTCATCCTTCACCATTCGAACCTGAGTATGTTGCGTTGTTGCCAGAGGTTTCTGCTCTTCCTTTATCTTGGCGAAAACTCTGACGTAGTTTGAGGTGAAGTCCAGTAGCGCAAGTAGACCCATACACTATAGGAGTTAAAACACAGGTTGAGTTTCACATGTTTCTCAAAGCGCGATCATTCTCGGTTCTTTGTTAGCTCCCGAGAGGTTGCTGGCATTTGAGATTGCTTATCATATGAATGTAGGCCTATGATTTTGAAACAGTAGCGACCATCGATTACATGGGGCATGATGATGATAATGAGTTCTGTGAATGCCCGAAGGCAAGTCCATTGCCTTTCAGTGATGGGCACTAAACTATTTTTTTAAAGTTAAACTAAAACTATTTTCCAACTAAAAAAATAGTTTAACTAAAGTTGGCAACTGATTTTGGAAATTAGTTAACTAAACTAAAAAAAGTAGTTTAACTTTTCCAACTTTTTACGACAAACATTTTCACAATAAAAGACGTTAAGTGAACTGTAATAATGAAAAGCGTCAATGACAATTTCACCTTCAAACTATGCAATGGGTACTGTTCTGGAATACAGTTACATGTGTTCTGTAAGTAGTGTATGAATTTGAAAACACAGGCTGTTAATGCTAAAACCATGTAGTGTTAAAATGTTTTTTTGCTGACAGTGTTCAATGTTCACTGTGGAAAAACATAGTTGCATATTGCTGATTTTTTAAGTTACACTTTTTAGTTAGCAACTAAAAAATTGTAGTTAAACTATGGTACTGAATTATTTTTTTAGTTAAACTTCTTCCTTAACTAAACATTTTTAGTTAAACTAAAATTTAGCAACTGTTTGGTTAACTATTGCCCATCACCAGGGGCGTCTACACCATAGAAACCTTGGAGCAAATGCTCCATCCAAGAAATAGGGGGGAGGGAGATCTGTTAGTGTGTATGTGTGTCACCATTTTAGGGGGGAAAGGAACGGGGAGGGGGAAGAAGAGGGGGAAAAGGGACGTTGCTCCAATGACTTAAGGGGGGGTAGACGCCCCTGCATGCCCATCACTGTTGGCTTTATGCCACCGGGATAAGATGAGTGAGGTGGTTTCCCATTGCAACGTTTCCAAGATCGCTACGCAGTGACTTGAGGTATATTCAAACCTGCGACCCTCCGGTTACAAGGCACAGAAGTTACAGAACATACCGCTACACCATCGCGTCCTACCTATAGAGGCATAAGCAATTAAGCATCATTATATAGGCGCTGTCGAAGCTCTCGGATCATTCAATTGTTATAATGATGATTTGTTTGTTTGTTGCATGTTCATGCTTCTAAGTGTTTTTTGTCACGCCCAATTAACGCTCTAATCTATATATATAGGTCAATACACAATACACATGCTACAGCGTCTCTTTATTTCTTTGAAGTGGCGCTATATAAATAATCAATTATACAGTTGCAATAGTACGCGATATGATCCAGCACTTACTTCTCTGGTGTTTCTGTAGACACAAGAATAAGAAGTCGCTGCTGTCAGCCATTGACAAGGTCCCCTACCCTGCAGGAGATGAGAGGAACACATCAGGCGCCTTAAGAATCCTTCTGGACGTCTTTGCCTCATCATACGATGAACGACCAAACATAACGACAACAGTCATTTTAATCACCGATGGCAAGCCGACCGTTGAGGGCCGTCGTCTGGCATCAGCGATTATCGACCTGGAGGACGCTGACATCTTAACTTATGTGGTCGGTGTCACGAAAGCCATTCCCAGAGATCTTGCAAAGTACTTGTCCTCGTATCCTCAGAAGGTGTGTAGCTTTATACAGTGCTTTTTTCTAGAAAGAAAGGTTCCGGAACGGAACAATAGGTTCCGGAACGGAACAATTATGGACGGGCTAAAATCCCGAGAAAAACTGGATTGGAGGTTGGGAGGGATCTCAATAAACACTGAAAACAGTTCAAAACACTGAAATTAAATTAAAATAACTAACTTATTGTTTCTATTATTAAAATAAATAAATTATTTTTAGCAGCTGAAAAAAGGTACCGGAACGCCGTTCCGGCTGAAAAAACACTGGCTTTATATCTCTGAATCAATTTTACTGTGACCTCGTTCGTCTGCCAGTTTCAGTTACTTCCCTCCGTCCATTATGATCGCTTAATCGCCATGATCTTTTTGTGCCACGAGCCAGAACCACTGTGGCCAAAACTCGACCCTTTTCTTGCATTGGTCCTGCTCTATGGAATCAACTCCCTCCATCGACACTTGCCTCTTTATTAGCTGGTGGCCCAAGTGCCTCGTTCCGCTGTCTTAAAACCACTTTCTATTCACTGGGTCTTTCGCACATGGGAGCGCCTCTGATTAGCGAACACTGTGAGAGGCGCTTTATAAATGTTTAGATACAATACAATACAATACAATACAATACAAAGTCGTCCTTGCTTTTGTGGTGGGATGAAAGTCGGCAATGCGTCTTTGGATAACGCTGCATGGCTGATCATGTTTTTAAAGAACAGTTAGAAACTATAGCTTGCTGTCTAAGCGTAACTCTTAGCATTTTCGATGACAGTTGACTGTAGGCCTATAGTAAGTAAATAGCCTTCCAATAGCATCCTGAAAGTAGGTGCAGAAATCAAATAGGCGTGGCACCCATTAAAACGGGCAGCAGTGTTGAAGCATCTCACCCGATTAATTCATTGAAATATGATGCATGGTCGAGGCCGCTCGGTCGCTATATAGAGAGCGTTTACAGTTATACTCTCTGCTTTAAAATCTGAAATGCTTTGTTTGTCTTAGCTCGGCGTCAACTACTTCTGGGTGAAAAATTACACTTCGATTAATAAAGTCCGCGATGATCTGCAAAGGGCAGTCTGCAGCAACGAATAAGGTTAAACTGACACGCCTGCTGTTTCCAAACTGCAGTGTGAACGCACAAATTGAAAACATTTGGAGTAATGTTATAAATTAAAAAATTTTTTAAATGATATCCAAATTGTATTGCAATTGTAAAGCGCCTCTTCAAGAAAAAACTCATCGCTGGCGCTCCCGACCCGAACCAGTGAAATCAATCTTTTCTAAATATCGATAATTTACATCAAAGGATATATGGTATACGTTACAGGTCAATGATACTGAAAATTACACACACACACACACACACACACACACACACACACACACACACACACACACACACACACACACACACACACACACACACACACACACACACACACACACACACACACACACACACACACACACACACACACACACACACACACACACACACACACACACACACACACACACACACACACACACACACACCTACACACACACACACACACACACACACACGCACGCGCGCACACATGCACGCACACGCACATCTACATGCACACACGCACGCACACACATTCATATAAGCTACATACATACATATACCCACCTATACATACTTATATCCATATATATATATATTTATATATCCATATATATTTATATATATATTATATATATGATGTGTAGGCCTACTGGTCAATTCATAAAGAATAATAAACACCAATGTTGTTACTTACACAGCGCCTTACTACATATTCTATGCAGAGAATATACAGTAAGTATACATAAGTAAAATGTAGCGTTCAGTTGTTGACAGTGTTCACTGCGGAAGATAGTTGCGTTGCTGACTTTGTTAGTTACACTTTTCAGTTAATAACCACACAATATTAGTTAAACTTTGGTTTTAACTAAACTATTTTTCTCTAATGATACGTCATCATTAACAAACAAATGTAACTTTTACTGAAAGTTATCAACTGTTCAGTTTACTTTTACATATCACTGCATCTATATATGTGAGGTTCTTAAACGGCGCTTCATAAATAGCCAAATGCATACATACATACATGGCAAAGGATTTAACAATTTAATCAAGAATTGTAGGCATAATTATATGATGCTGAATTTTAGGAAACTGGAGATCTTGCCGAAATTTCGACTCGAAGTTGAGAAGATTAATATAATAAACGTGCTCGGTTGAATCCATCAATCAAACTCATCGACCGCTTACTTGAATTAACATTGCATAGGCCTTTACTGTTCTTACTGTGGTGCCTGGTTTTGCTTGGTTATCTTCTCATACTCTCTTGCTTCAAGAATCTAGTTCAGAATGGTTATGGGATATGATTTCGGTTGCTTTATGCCCAGCGCACACATAACCAGATGTCACTGAGGCCCAACGTGTGGATTTATTACCTCCATTTAAACACTTTAGAAGTCTTATAATTAAACTCTGGCTTTTGTAAAGCCACTATACTGAATATTCATTTGCTACTTATAGGTTCTGATTTAGTGCATTTGTGCACATGTATGTAGGCTAATATAAGTATTAATTTGGTTGTCGCTGCTTTTTGCCATGCACTGCGTACTTGCATGGTGTCGAGATTTTTAAACAGTTTCAGACTGGAAACTACCGGGACGCCGTGCAATTGGCAAACTACCAACGGCGTTCATTCGCACCGAACACAGTTAAAATGGCTGATGACGACGATGACGATAAAATCATGATTTTGACTATGACTAAAGGCATGTATATAAATTCACCTCATTACGGTTGTAGTGTGTATGCATGCATGCATGTGTATATGTATGTATGCATGTATGTGTATGTATGTACACATGTATATGTATGTATGAATGTATGTATGTATTTATATTTGTATGTATGTATGCACATAAGCACGTATCATAAATACATACATGCATGCATACATACATGTTTGCATTATACATGTATGTATCTATGCATGTATGAAAATGTGTATGTAGGTATGTATGCAAGTATCTATGTATATATGTATGTATGTATGTATGTATGTATGTATTTATGTATGTATGTATGTATGTATGTATGTATGTATGTATGCACATTGTTTGAATGTATGCCTTATGCATGTATGTGCATATATGCATATATGTATGTATGTATATATAATAACATATGTACGTATGTGTCAATGTATATAAGTATGCATGTACGCATGCATGCGTACATGTGTGGGTGTATTTACTTAAAACAGACAAAGATAAGCTATAAGAAGAACAAAGTAAACATACAGATCAGCTTATTGTAAAAGGATTGGTTGACAGCGACAGAACTAAATATATGCTGCGCCACGGAAGTTTGTATGTGTTCTACGTATACGAACGTATGTATGCATGTACATTGTACGTACATACGTATACATGTATGTACGTATGTATGTATGCATGGGACCATGGACGGATTCCTTCATTCCCCAATGCTCTCTTTACTATGTAAAGACCGGGGCGTCTATCCCCCGAAGTCATTGGAGCAACTCCCCGCCCCTCCGCTTCCCTCTCTTCTCGCTCCCCTCCCCTTCCCTCCACAGGCCACCAGATTGCAAATTCCAAAGTAGCCAGTTGAAAAAGCACGGATCATTTTTGACAAAAACAGCGTTATTAATTTTAATAATTGCACGAACGATAACATCAACAAATTATGCAATGGGAATGAGAGTAGGCTTATAACTTTGGCAGTTGTGTTGAATCTCTTGAAGTAAGTTAGCAATTTTGACGGGCCACAACTGGGCCCGCAACCTGGAATGGCCTTCCTGTTGCACTTCGCCTGGTCCCTATGACTCATTCTACCTTGTTTCTTGCAAACTTGAAAACTACTCTCTTTAGCCGTGGTTGGACTAGGAGCGCTCCTTAGTAGATAACCTTGAAGGGGCGCTATATAAAAGCTCCTTAATAATAATAATAATAATAATAATAATAATAATAATAATAATAATAATAATAATAATAATAATAATAATAATAATAATAATAATAATAATAATAATAATAATAATAATAATAATAATAATAATAATAATAATAATAATAATAAGAGGGGTAGTCGTTCCAGAATAGTCGTTCCAGAATAATTACACTAATAATTTCTAAGTCCCTGAGGGAATGAAGTACCTCAGGGCAAAAAAAAAATAATAATAATAATAATAATATTATTATTATTATTATTATATTATTATTATTATTATTATTATTATTATTATTATTATTCAAGGAAGAATCATATTATATAGAATGTACCAATTAGTTAATGACGGCACGTATACACACAGAAAGATCCACCTCCCCATTTCTTGAAAGGAGCATTTTCTCCAAGGTTTTCTTGGTGTATAGACGCCCCTGTGTAAAGGTCAAGGTACGGTCAAATAAATTAATGGCAGGCTATAGCACAAGTATATAGGCAATGTTCAACGACATTGCTATTATCATTATGGATTTCTTAAGCGCCACTATCTGATGACCAAGCACCAATCGATGGCTCTGATAAATTGTGAGTTAAAGACTTGCTCAAGATCCCAGCAGAGTAGATGGAACTCGAACCCGTTGCAAGGCGAACGCTCTAGCCAATCAGCTACAATGTCTCCATTAGGCGAAATGTATCCTGTCCTGATATTTATGTGCCAAAGTTCGTAGTTTAAAAAAATCCAATGTTCAGTTTTTATTTTTTTTACGTTTGTAGCCCTCTGCTATGAGCCTCCATAGAATCTGGACCCCTTTGTTTTTTAGTGAGTACGCCTCTACGTTTTGAGATTGGTTGAATTACATCAGATAAGAGTAGGCTTGTTTAGTTTACGATTTTTTATCTTCAGAGTGTAGAACATTCTTAAAGCGTATCCGCAGTTCTTACACTCTCTTCGGGTCTATGTAATCCACCCTCTGGCACCGCTCCAACCCATCCACAGCCGTCGACACTCTCCAGCCTCGCCGAACCAATTATCGGGAAATTCCATTTCTTTCCAGTGCAGCTGTAGTAGATCACGTGCCCACTAGACTCTTGCCAGATGTGCTAATGATAGGCCTATCTGCGTCCTCCAAAATAAACAAGTTCAGCTCGGCACATCCTGCAGAGCGGTTAGCCACGTCGCAAATCTAGGCTAGCAAATCTAGCCTATTTTCGAGAGGTACACTCTTAGAATTACTACGCTGGAGCATAACGTATAAAGATACGTTACAGTTTTTTTGACGTATTGATCTGCTGTGATTGAAGTAGGACTACGTTGTCGACAGAAAACTAAGCCAACTCCTAACGTATTAAATATACGTTAAGCTGTTCCAACGTAGTAATAGGAACTGTGGGCTACGTTGGTTGCCACAGAATTCATATAGGAAAATAGACTACAGGCCTATATATACCGGGTATACCCGTACATGATGAGACCCCTTAAGTCAAAATTGATAGTATATTTCCGAATCAATTAATACATACTCTAAAATAGGAGCACAATGATCTTTAGAGATCATTTCTCTGCGTTGGAATTAAACTCTAAGTCTGCTCGTGAATCCTAATATTTTTAATCGTCATTTGGTTTGGCGGATGTAGTAATTCTATTCTGACGAAATCTCAACTTAACAACAAATACAATCCACCTTTAATGGGAATGCATGAAGTTGTCTATCTTATTAACAAAGTATACCACTTTGACACTTGTTGTAAACACCAATAAATAACGAGATATACATCAGATCATTAATCACTGCAGTATACGGGCCTAGTTTCCTGTACCCACACTTCTGCACTGTGAACGAACGATGATCATTAAGTTTAACATAAGCTTGCACAAATGACTTTCTGTGATCTTAGTCAAACATGAAATGTGCGCGAAAGGAGAGAAATTAATTTGTGGGATATGAGGGTTATCCGTACCCCCACTTTTTGGGCGGGGGTACCGTACCCCCACTTTTTGAAAAATGCCAATCAATATTTCATTATTGTGCCTTCCCAGATATCGTAGTCTCCGCCTTGCTCCGTGTATATGAGATATTGGTACCCCCACCTTTTAAACCAAAGCTACGCCCCTGGATATTGCCACCATCCAGACTAAAATAACACAAAATTGTGCCTGTAGGCCTACCGATAGACTGACAATTTATCAAATACTGAGGTTCATGTGTCAGGTTTGAAAGATGAAAATATTTGAACTATCTAATTTTAGATTCCAACAGCTTAACGAATTTCATGGCCGTTGTACCACTAGAAATAAGTGTGTGTACAACAGTATTCGCTAGTCGTATTTGGCACTGCGTGTGTATACTCCTGTGCAAGAAGCACTGGCTTGGCAGAGCCGGCCAACCAGCGCTCTGCCAAAAAGGGCGGAGTTACAGTGTCAATGGGAGCTAGAGATACGCTGCGCGCGCCAGTAGCCAGGTGTCTACAGTCATCTGGGCGCTAGCGCATACGCTGGCCTACGCGTGCAGAGGCAATAGGGCGGGACTTAATCGCGCCTGCGTGCACACCGTGGGCTGACTTATTATAATATATCCAGCACTGGCGCAGCGAATCATGTGACCAGTAGCTTCGGCGCCGACTGAATAATTTTGAATAAATTATGGAGATTACTGATATCGACTCGGGCGGAAAGCTGTTTCCAAGCGATAGTGCATGCCGCTTCCCTCATCTGCATCCGTTCTTCTGCTCGGTCGACGAGTATTGATTTCATGCCAGACGTAGCCAGGGAGCACAGCTGCACTTGGCCCTGCTTTGTATAAACACGAAAGCTGATCTTGTCTGCTTACTGAGATGTAAAGATAAATGCATTAGCATACGCAAAGCAGATGGCTTCGCGGTAGAACAGTTCCTTTCATAGGCGATGTTGGACACAGACAGACAGACAAACAGACAGACAGACAGACAGACAGACAGACAGACAGACAGACAGACGACAGACAGACCGATGCAGAAATTTGAGGCAAATAGGCCTACTCTTGACGACCTCTTTTGTCAAAATGTCTAATAGACTGTTAAACTGTTCTGTGCCCTTGCTTGTAGACTTTCAGTTAGAAAGTGGGCCTAACCCCTCACGATGGATGACAGCCTCTCACAGTGGATGACTTTTCATACTTCTGATTTCCAATTTCCCCACGCTTTAGACCTCACCCGAATCTAAGCAATCTGGAGCACGTTTCTCAACATTTACGGTTGACAGTGTTTATTTTGACGGGGGGGGGGGGGGGGTAAAGCGTTCGGAGGAAAGCATCTCACATTTTCGAATGTATACAGGGATCTCATTCATTTCTTAGTTGAGCTTGCTGTGGAGCGCTGTTTGACAGAAATTGTGCTATATTAACGTATTTATAAGTGTATTATAATATTCAAATAGATTTACATATTCATTCATACATATCATGCATATTCATGCTGTATGTGTAGGCTATGTGGCTTCATGGCTTTTTAATGCATATGGCTTTGTGGCTTTATGGCTGTGACATAAATAATGGACAGTGGACCATTGTAGGACTGACCCAGCGGGGTGCTTAGGGTTCTGGTCCAGTTCGGACGAAACCTGTCAAGGAGTGGGACAACCGTAATAGTATGAATTATAGACCCCAAAGAGTTCAATGTCTGGGTCAGGGAGGGAGGGACGGTCCGGGTGGAATAAGATAACCCACGACTGATTTAAGAGGTCAAAGGTTGTAGGAGGCGGTGACTGACCGCGCTGGAGCCGGGGCAACGCTGTAACGGTGCTTGATTTCTTATCCACCCTATTACGCAGCAACGGCCTGGCTAGGGTGAACGACCTCCGGTATACCGTTCCTGTACGCCCAAAGCCAAAGTCCATACTGTATGTACGCTTGTATCTATGATATATTTAGCTACGGTGGATGGTGTTTAGAATTGAAGCGGCGAGGCAGGTATAAGGGAAGAAGAAGAATAAGGATAGGATTTATGAAAGAGCAGTGTTTTCACTTTTGAGCAAAAGGCTGGTGTAGAGAGAGGGCAAGAGGCGAGGTTCTGGTGAGTTTGTACGATGGATCAATGAATATCATCGTTCTAAACTATTTACTGCATATAATTACGATAACAATGTGGTCAGGAAGGTCACTGATATTGATAAATACGGTTATACAACATTTAGCAATGTAGGCTACCATATGCTATAGATCCAATATTGCCTCCAGTCACTTCTGAACGACTACAAAGTTCAGTGCCCTGGATTTTAATTAACCTTTTTCATTCTCGAAAGTTTATTTCCCCCTTTTCTAGTTTCCCCCCGTGTCCGATCATTTTTTAAGGTTACCATGTTCCGCTTCCCAGTTTTAATAATAACAATAATAATAAATAATAATTAATATTAATAATTAATATTAAATAATAATTAATAATAATAATAATCTTTATTAATTCAAACTGACAAACGCAGTAAGATTACATTGAAACATGACAGTTCAATCAAATCTTAACTAAACACACGGTTTGGCAGCTATGCAAGGTGCCGCCCTAGTGGAGGTTACGGGCATCGAACCGCGAATCTAATGCTCTCCTGGCCGCGAGTGTTACCATTACTCTATCGCCCTCCCCCAGGCGAATCTGATCTCGCATTTTTGGGGAAACTCGACGGCTTGGCCCTAAACCCACCTTCATTTGCCTCAGGCTCCTCTATTTATCATCCCATTAGCTTTCCACTCTATATTACAATCCTGCCTCTTCAAGGAAATTGAGTTTACAACAACGGCTATGAACTCTGGTGGGGAATATGGCCCTGGGGCCATCCATGGATTTAATATGTACGCATGGAGGGGGGATTAACCGACATGCATAATTGCATACGCTTGCGTATTGTTGCATCTGATAATGTACCTACGCATAGGAAACGTGACTGTGGGAGACGTCACTTGCATGCTACCTTATGTTCAAGGCCGTAGCTAGGGGGTGTTTTTGGTGTTTAAACACCCCCGAAATTAAATAATGTAAAAATGAAATAATGCATTTACTAACTACAAACTTTACTCGGTTGCACTTCGGCTTGATCAAGGACGAGAAAACACCCCCGAAACAGAAAACACCTCCCGAAACAAAATCCTGGCTACGGCCCTGCTTATGTTAGGCCTTTGTTCTTTCTGCGCGGATTAATTATAGACAATTCTATAGGATATGGGGGAGGGAGTACGTCAATGGTACGTACGCAAGTGGGGGTGCAAAAAACTACGCAGGGCGGGGGCCAATTTGTCCTCACTTCTGCATGCATACGAAATGGATGGCCTCATTTTTTATGGATTCACTCATGCAGTATAGGCAACACATTAAATAATTTGCTCTGATGTCGTTGGCCTAAAATACAATGACAAAGTCTTTGTCGCTTCAGCAAGTCGAAAAGTTAAAAGTTGTAGTGAAAATCAATTCTAAACAATCTCTTTCCAAATCCAGAATACAGAAGTAAGCCACAGTCACTGTTAATTAACGCCTATCTAATCGGCAGATAGCCAGCCAATAAGTTATTAGCTCGTCACTTCTTTAGCACCGTTTTTACCCATACATCCTTAATACATCAGAGCTTTCACAGTCTACATCACACATTGTCTTTTTACCCAATATAACGACTAGAAATTCACTTTCGCGTCCAATTCAACAGTCATCGCCTGTTGTCGAAAAGCGGAAATGACGTACGCAAAACGTCACCGTCCGATTTCTTGGCCGTCGTTTCGCGCCGCTTCCGGTCACGTGACTCCTTGGTCGTTAGTTCAAGAGGAGCGTCGAAACCATTCGCCGACGTCACAGCCACAGTCGGATATCGTCTGCTCATTGCGACACAGGCGTGATTGTCTTGAAAGGCGGCTTCCGGAAGCGCGGGCAAGCAGTTAAACCCCAACGCCCTAGTGTCCCTGATCGTCAAAGTAGTGGCCGACGTTGTTGGGATGCTCTGGGGATGACGTCTGTTTTCACCCCTCGATACTGGACCGTTCAAAACGGAAGCGTAGCCAGTGGAGTCCAAACCGTCAAACATGTTCTTTAGTTTCTTGATAGGTGGCGCTGCGAAACTGTATTGCGACTGATTACCACCAGACGGCGCTATGTGAAGCCTCTCTTCCGGTTTGGGAAATCTCCCAGTGGGAGCCGGGAAATGTCTACCGGAAATCGTCAAGGCCCTTCTAAGTATGGACTGGTTTTCTGTGGGCAAGGAACGTCCCTGACCTTCGACATTTGGCCTCAGCGCCAGGTGATCCTCAACGATGGACTGTTCCTTGGCAATAGGTAGAGTCCTTACTGGAGTCTCATGTATGACTGGTTTCCGGTTGAGAGAAGGCGAAGGTGGTGCCTTTGGCGACAGCTTCAGGGAACCAGCGCCCAAAGCCACTGGCGACATCTGCCGGGGCTGAAGCTGACGAATAATGGACTCGAGGCTTTTTTGTTTTCGTCCACACTTATTTCCGGTCAGCGGGGCACTGGTCATTGCTGCCACCGCTGGACATCTGTCGCCCGATGACCCTGCCCCGGCGGCTTCGGAGCCTGCTGCAGCCGGAGATGAGTCAGCGGTGGAGGGGTGCATGACACGTGATGGGGAAGCGTTAGAGGGCATGATCGACTGGTGGCCCGATTGACACGTGGTCTTTGTCTGTAGGCCAGAGAGGTCATTGGGGTCAGCAGGTGGTTGGCAGTGGCGTCCAGTTATAGTGGACGCTGCCGAGAAGGAAGAGGAGGATAAGGAAGGATGCGCTTGCTGGGAACAGGTCGTAGTATCCCAGTGATTGCGAAGACCACAGTTCAGTTCTCTTGAAATGAGGTCGTCGTCCAAACACTCAATTTTCGGTACAAGGTCTGCGCGAATGTCTTCAACACTTTCAACGCTACCACCACCACCATTACCACCAGGGTCGTTGATGTGGAGTGTCGGTACTTCGGGAATACAGGTTCGTTCTTGGGGTTCTTCGTACGGCACGTGACTCCTTGAGAATTCGATTCGATCTTCCGGATTGATTCTTCCCTGTCCGTGGTTGATGAAGAGCGTGATGGAGGTGTTGAAGGAGAGGCAGTTGTGGCATCTGATGCTGCTACTTGTGCTTGTGACGCTGGTACCATCCACGAAGCCAGCCTTTCGACCACACTGTGGGCACAGGACTGCGTCCTTCTGCCCAACTCCAAATTTGTCGCTTGCTGCCGTTTCGCACAACCCACTCACCATCTGACTGCAACTGGGTGGACCATAAATTCCGGATGTGCAAGGAGTGGTGGGAAGCATTGAGGAATCTGCTTCAAGGAATTGTGTCTTGTCTTTCGCGAGGGTCGCTGGTAGGGTTTTCAACACGTGGGGGACCTCGGAACCACAGAGTTTTGCAGAGTCAGTAATAGTCTTCGTTTCGATGGTAGAGGATACTGCATTGATACTATCCAAATTCTGAGACACAGGCCTGGAAAGGATATCTTTAACGCTTGAGACTGAACTCAACTCTGAAATCAGTTCTCGCTCGCTACTTGATGACAGTATCTTAGCATCATTTGGCTCTAAAGTTTTATCATTTTTAGCTGGGGACACAGTTTTAACCCCAACTATATCACCCTCAAAATCAGTCTCATTAACCAACCCCAGTGTCAATTCTACCCTATCTGTTGATAACGAGATTCTTTCAATCACTGTATCAGGTGCAATACTATCCTTTGTGCCCTCAAACACAACACAATTCTGACTATCCAGAACAGCGTCCTTGGGTGTAGTGTGGCTTTGACTTAGGTCTGCATATATCGACCTGCACGTATTTACACCGACAGACTCCTGTTCAGCACTTACACTCATCTTCGAAGCACTTCTGTCCACAGGATCGAGGTTCTGAACCATGTTTTCTTTAGTGCTGTCTGTAACAAATGGAATGGATGTCTCAACACAAGAAACACTGGAGGATTGTAGATTCTGCTCTGACAGTGCAGATCCAGCACCAGGAGATTCTCGAGGAGGTCGCGGCTCTCCATCCCGATCCTTCACTGAAAGAAATGTCTTTATGATTCCTGGTCCATCGTCTCTCACACAGAATCGTTTCCTAACCGGAGAAGGTGAACTGGAACAGCGTCTGCTTTTCTTTCGTTTTCGCCCTCTTTTACGACCACTGCCCCCTGATGTGGAATGGCACTGAGCGACCTTCACACCAACCGAAGAACTATCGTCAGTTTCTCCAGTTGCACTTGTGATCGTGTTTGATGACGAAGCTGTTGTCAGTGATGTTCTGCCACCTGGTGAAGACGAAGATGCAGACACCATGGCAGGAGAACAAGACTGCTGGGATGACTGAGATACGGAGGTTGACGTCGATGATTCTCGAAAAGGTTTCGTTCCTGCTGTGGATTTCTTGGCGTAGTGTTGCATTGTGACAGCAGATGCGTACTCGATACCAGAAGCATTTGGGTTCAACTGCAGGATGCTGTAACTTAGCATCATTGGGTTCACCTTTTAAAACAACAATACAATAGATGTATGTTTGTCTTTTATGGAGGCTATTTAGTAAGGCAACACAACAAAGTGGAGACTAGTTCATTTTCTGCTCATGAGCCAGTTTAATTCCTGGCTTACACCAATCTACCTTAGATCCATGGATACCTTAGATCAGTGCTGTCCAACCTTTTTGACACGGAGGGCCACCGAAAAATTATTCTTGAAGCCAAGGGCCAAACCATTAAACTCAAAAGCAATGACTAAAATGTATTGAAAATTATTAACTGTATTAAAATTTATTATGGCAATAATTATGCAATAATCAGTGAATAATAGCATGTATGTATGGCTTGCTTTATAATAGTTCAGCAAAAAAATATATCAATAAACGTTCAAGGACGTTTTTAGTGAGATATTTGGCTTTCAATTGTGCTTGCATTTTTTTATTTGTGGTTGGTATTTACCTAGGAAATCTAGGTACCTAGGAAACATATATACTGTCACCACATTTTGTACATATGTAACTCATATACTGTCACCACATTTTATACCCAGTCAACTCATATACTGTCAGCACATTTTATACCCAGTCAACTCATATACTGTCAGCAGATTTTGTAAGTATGTAACTCATACTGTCAGCACATTTTGTACCCAGGCAACTCATATACTGTCAGCACATTTTGCAATACGTAAAATGACTTAATGTGATATCGTGTGGTGCTTAGTGAATTTAAATACACGACAGCCAAATCAATTGGGAGTACTATTTGAACTTGCGATAACATTTGTATATATTATATTATAATATTATACCTACATTACTGGTGTAAACAGAATATTTAACACATCGGGGAGTAAGCACTAAAAAATATTTAGCACATCGGGACCATGCCTGAGATTCGCATTTCTGCGAGATTTTGCACACGTTAAAAATTTTTGTAATAAATAAGTAATAAATAGGCAGACGGTTCTCATATTAGGCACTAAAACACTCAGGGACTAGAAAGCAACACATAATCAGAGCCAAATGAAAGCTCACAGTTGTGGTCAGATTTCAGAAGGAAACTTGATTGATATTTAAAGAGTGATAAAAGTAGAAGGCCCAAAGGTCATATAAAAGGGTCATATACAAAGGTCACAGATAAAGGTCATAACCACAGGTCATTTTGCTACTCAGGCAAACCTGTTTTGAGGAGTTACAAAAATTTATATGGAAAACAACTAAAGATGACGAAAGCTTAGAAAGCATAGGATTCCTCCATAGGCTGGCTCTCTTTGTCTTACGGACTGATCTTCTCGATATTGATCTGATTATGGCTTTGTTTTTGGTGCACCATTGGTTGGTGCCTTGTGTATTAGACACCGGCACAATAGAAGCTACTAATTACAATTCTGTGTCAAGGACCTTCACTGGTTCAGTCTAAACGTTTGTCGTTTCCAAATGATTCAGATTAGATTAGATTAGATTAAGAGATTAGTCAGGTCTACCTGGTCCCAGCCGTAGATGTATGCGACATCAATCAGTTTGTAATCGTCAAGAAGCAGATGATCCATGTAGAAGACATTCACCTGAAACATATTCATTGTCGTGGTCAACACATGTAATTCTTATCTAACTGAGTTGGAAATCATCTATCTGGAACTACCATGCTACTCATGGGTACTCAACAGGTGCTACACAAGTCTCTTCAAATATTCACACACACTTACATGTACACATACATATATGCATACATTAGTCGGGAGCACCTCTTGAGTGCCTCCCTTGAAGAGGTGCTATATAAAAACTCGAATGAATACATACACAGATAGATGGATAAATAAACGAATAGAATACATATATACATAGATACAAACATGTATAAATACAGACATATACCCATATACATTCCTTGTCTATTTATTTTATATTGATGAATTTTATTGCCTTGTTAAATGATAAACATAAGGCAAGAGCTACTAATATGAAACTATCTTTGCTTGTTACAAAAGCCTTTTGTGAAAGTGTTAAATCGTGGTCATCCACAGCAATCTTACATATTGAGTGAGTGCATGGAACTGTACCTCCATCTTTTGGCCGAGGCTGAATTTATTTTCGATGAACCTCTTCAGGATTTCGATTCTAACACGCGATGGACACAGTAAGTAGCGCGGACCCAGGTCCTGCAAAATACAACAGCAAAATAAGTATTGTTAAATCGTAAAATGGGGGTGTGCGATAGCATAATGGTCAGCGTGCTATACTGTCAACCGAGAGGTCTGGGATTCAAATCCCTGCCAGGGCAGAAATATATTTAGAGATTTCTGCCCTTTTTCCTCCTTGTCATCATCTTCACAATCCTTCAAGATGGACAATCAACAGGATATCCATTTTTAAAGAAATGTTTGGTTACTTGACTTTTACTTCGATCCCTTAGTTGTTGTAACCATTTCAATCACAGCCATTTCTACTGTTTACACTGTCATCATCAAACATTTATTAATATTTTCATCAGAATATCGTACGTAAGAGTTAAACGATGACTTCAACTTACTTGCTGTGTCTCTTTATCATTCTCAATGGTAGAACTACAAATAGCAAATCACAGGAAAATGTAAAATTGTCTCAGATATGTTGGCTGATTGGTGAAATTGGTGAAATGCCTGGCAAGTAGCACAGAACAATCAGGTCTAAAGCTCTGCAAAGATGATCAATTTTCATATCGGTAAATGATGGTGAAAATGGAAAATAAATACGAAAATATTTATTATAGCTAAAATATATGTAATGTGTGTGTGTATGTATGTATGCAACAGCGCACCTAACACTCTAACGACGACAAGCTGCATTGGTGTCCCAGTCGATTTTAGTGCACTGTCGTTGTTAAAGTGTCAACAAGTGCATTTTAAGCACCTCACAAAAGTGTTGCAAGTAGCTCACTGTTTTTTTCTCTACGAAATAGAAATACTAAGTGAATAATATTTTATGTCTAAAAGACTCAACGTTTTATGAATGCACATGTCTGAACACATACTGGTAACCTTAAGAAAATTTTATGGAGTTTTATGGAGGTAATTAAGTGCTGTACTAAATATCAATTTGAATTCCATTGTGGCATAGTCTGCCATTAAAACATTAATTTTTATGCCATTGTGAACTGTTCAATAAAACGCATTATGCGTACGCTTAGCATTTGATGCTTGTCTTATGTCGATAAATTCATGTTTCAACATGTTCCATGTTCAATATAAAACTAGTGTTTGTACTGCACGCAGTGAGAGGCCCAGGAACAGGTTAACTTCGGGTGTCCCCATAAATGCGTTGAGATATTGGTTCTAAGCAATACAATATGGAAATGTCTAGCATTTAATTCTGTTACTTTTAAAAATTTGCAAAACATACAAACTCTTCCTTAAGGCGTTATATAAAGAAAAAAATAAAATTTAAACAATGCAACATTGTTAGTCTTTTCTTTCTAGGCTTTTTTAAATCCTGGGGATCACTGCTATCTTGGGCTAAATAATGAGAAATATATAATACTATTAGTTTGTTCTAAATAATTCTTTTAAAATCGTTTTATTTCTGTAGAAAAAAGTTTCAGTAATAATAACAGCACGAGAAGTAATCATAATGACCTTGGTCTGTGTTGAAGACAAATGCTGACATTTTCATATCCAGTAAATATGGCTGAACCTTTGTCAAACTTCTTCGTTCTTGACTTTCCTTGAGCCAAACCTGAAAGAAATTAACCTGACTGATAACTTATTATCGAAAAATCGGTAGGTCTCATCTGCTGGAAAATTCGTAATTATATAGTGCACATTCCTTTTATACATGTCAGAGTCCGTTAAGATCCTAAATGTTTCGGCTTTTGGGAGAAATATTGAAGATGGCAACAAGATGATTGTGATGACGTTACATAAAGCTTGAGATAGGCCTACATGCATACTGACGAAGTTTTCAATCCCGATTTTCAGTAAACTCCCACACGGACTAATAGGCCTACCTTTGTTTTTCTCTGATGCAGCAAGAACTTCTTTTTTCCGTCTTTCGAGTTCAGCTGTGCATTTCAAAACAAGGACGTGTTGATGTAACAGTCACAGCACAGTGTAGCAAATAATGTGAATTACACTTTTCTTTGATTTGCAAGTGAACGCTTGAAACTCACAAAACCACATGTAGATCATGCAACATGATATTATATTGAAAAGTGCCTCTTGTAAGTTTATAGAAAGACTCGATAAAAATGTCACAGAATATAATATAATGCTGAGTTGGCCATTTATTATTTTTATTTTATCAATTACCATTTACTATCTCATCTCGGCTTCAATTCCTGGTGTAAGTTTACAATTTGCTGTCAGAACTTGGCAATGCAGTCAATTACAACTATTAAAATGTTGTAGAAACAATATTTATATTCATTTACAAATCTAGCAACTACTAGTCACAAACATGGGATAGCATATTTAGCAGTTCTCAATAAGCTAAGAGAAATGTTTTTTAAATGCATAACTTGGAAGAGGAAAAAATTTACTGCCAGTTAAGAGCCATTTAAAAATAAATGCCAAAAAACTTACTTTCAAATAATCCTGGCAACATTTTATAGACAAGCCTTTGCAGGACGAGATCTGTTCTGAAAAAATATTAATAATAATGAACATCAAAATCATTTAAATATTACTATGCAGATTCGAAATGTGCAATGGCATGGGCTACAAAAACCTCCAGAAAAAGACATCTTGTATGCATGGTTACTTAATTTCCAGAAATAGACATCCTGTGTGCATAGTTCCTTAATTTAATTGCATCAGTTAATTCATTTGTTTATTGATTTATTCATTCGCTCATTCATTCATAGGCAAACTCTGTACACAAATACATACCAATGCATAGACAAGAACATACGCAAATACAAAAATACGTACATACCTACATACATAAACATACATAAATACATACATACATCATACATACATATGTAAATACATGTATATTTACACATACATATGTATATATGTATGTTTTATATATATGCTTGTCATTAGAGCAGGCACACAGAAAACAATAACACAGGTATATGCCAAAACATAGGTGTGAGCCCAGGTACGAGTTGAGCAGCAGCACAGGTATAAACCTTCAGCAGGAAAGTAGATCATCACAGAATAACATTACGATAAGCCGGCATATTATTAAATAAATGTAACGGTGAGCCATTGTACCTGATGTTTGTCAAAGGCTTGACAGGATGGATGAGACATAGACACTTGGGACAGGCCTTGCTCCTTCGAATGTGTCTCATCAAACACTCTCTACAGACTGCAACATCATATCATCATCATCATCATCATTATCATACCAAGTCATCATTAAATGTCATCATGACCACCATATCTATCTCTGTCCCCATAATCATTATCCCTTTGTACAATTTGAATAGGCCTACAATACAACTGCATTTGATATTGCCCTCCTTCCAAAGTTCAGAAATGCAGACACGACCATACAACAGAGGATCGATGGCGCTGAGCAATTGTGATTCAAGGACTTGCTCAAGGTCCTACACAGACTGAGCGCTCTAACTATGGGCTACCGTTCCCCTTCTAATCATAATCATCCCAATCCCCATTCCCAAAAACACCATCCTCAGCAAAAAATAATGATTTAGGGAGTTGTGGCTACCAATGCAAAATCTTAAAGGTTGGAGACAACAGTTCGTAAACACTAAAAATTCAGGTCATGAGGAAACGAACTTGCTTGGCAGAAAGTTCTGTTAAGGAATCTACATTGTTCAACCATATTTATTATTTATTCATTATGAACATTTTTAACATGCACAAATAGTCACAGAGAAATGTGTGGGGTGCAGGCCGCCACAAAACTGCAGGGACACTGGCCGAAGGTGCTTTTGGCTCCTCTTTTGCCCAAGTTCACTAAAGTCAAATTTCTTAAGAGAAGTTGGGAGACCTCCACAGAATGAAAAAGAAATCTAAACAACTTAAGATCCACCACTCTCAAGAGCTGTGCCAAATTTCTTAACAATCACTCCTACCTTAGTAAATTAAACAAACACCGTCATCACATGACAGTGATGATAGCAACTGTAATGATATTTGTCGAAGGTAATTCCGAGGCATATTTTCAAATGCCGTCATTGTTAAGAAAACAATTCCTCTCATGACGATGTGCATAAATTATCATCAGTTAATACCACTATGGTGATTTTCATTACTGTGATCATTATTATTGCCATCATCAACATGATTATTGTCATCATCAGTTCAAAAGCACTGTGTAATCATGATCATCACTGTTTCATAATATCATCTCACCACCTACACCACCGTCACCCACCACCACCATCCCCAGAACTCAGCAAAACCATCAACCGTCACCATCTCAACCACAGTCAACCACTACCATAACCCATGGAAAATTTCCACTGCTATTGTCAACCACCGAGTGCACCACTGTCACCAACACCATCCCCATCACCACCACCAACACTTTCACCACCACGTCCACCAAACCTATTGACCCATATCCTTAGAACATGATAAAACACATTGGAAACTGATACAAGTCACATGAACTTACAGGAGTGCATGCACAGCGTAATCGTGACCGCACTTCGGAGATATCCAGAGCAGAGCGTGCAAGTGATGCACTCCTTGAATTCACCCGCGAATCGTCTGCAGGGCAACCGTTTCATTCTGTAAATCCATTCAACAAATGAAACTGAATCACACAAAATTCTAGCAGAAAAAAGAATTACAACAATAATATATTCATTTTTACTTTAATATTTTTTAACCAAGGTATAATATTACTATTATAATAATTTTAATTGCCAACAAAAATTAGTATAACGTTGTTTAAGAATAACTGTTTCTCACTCATGGGTTGCTTAGTGGGGAAAGTGCCATGGAAAGCAAATGCACTGAAGCACTGAAAGATGACAGGGCCTTAGACAAACACGGAGAGAAAAGCAGATAAAGAGGACGTCTAGCAGACAGACAAAAAGGCATCCATACGGTTACAAAAAAATAAAGTACTCCAACGTGCATGATACTCACACATGCACGCAAGCATACATAAACAAACACGTGCAGAAATATACACATGCATGCATTCATAAACACAAATGCATACACACACTGACAGACAGGCACAGATAGCCAAGCAGAGATAAATAGAGGCACAGATGAATGAAAGACATGATGTTTTGTTGGTGAGTGCATAGCTCATGTTTCAAGAACATTGCATACACACACACACACACACACACTCATTCATTCACTCACACTCACTCACTAACTCAGTCACTCACATGCTCATTGCTCACTCACTCATATGCTCACTCACTAACTCTGTCACTCAAATACTAACACACTCACATGCTCACTCACTCACTAACTCAGTCACTCACATGCTCACTCACTCACATGCTCACTCACTCAATAACTCATTCACTCACTTCCTCACTTGCTCGCTCACTCACTCATTCACTCACTCTCACCCATACACACTCTACAGAAGCAAAGAGCCATTTGATATGAATAAACAATGTGGAGAGCGGATAAAGAAGGGACAGGGAAACCGAGGAGAGGGGCAGGGGTGGAGGGGAGAGAGTCATATGTGCCGAGGACAAAAGACAAAGACAAATGATGGCAAGGAGGGAGGAAGCCTGGATGATGGAAAATGCCTGTCAAGGGTATTGGATTGGAGAGATGCTGGGCCGGATAGATGGAAGAGATGAAGAATGCGTGGAATTAGGTGGTCGGAGAAATGATTGAAAGACAAATGAAACTGGAGAAGTCTTACTGAACCACGGAACACAGCACCAGGTTTATTTCAGGAAGAATGGAAACTAGCAGGAAGAAGATAGCAAGACACAAGTCAGTGGAAAAGATAAACAAACTGGGAGACAGACAGCAAAAGACACAGGTGTGTGGATACACAGACATGCAGGAAGACAAACAGGCCGGCAGGCAGCTCGAGACATAGGCAGAGAGACAGAAATACCAGCAGAGTGACAAACAGATAGGCAGGCAGGATTTTCTACACAGGCACATGGAAAAACGCATTCTTTAAGCACACAAGAGAAATGGCAGTGAGATACAGCAAGAGAGATACTGACACACAGAGAGATAGAGACAGTCAAAAGAGAAACAGACAGTGACAGACAGAGAGACAAACAGAGAGGAAGACACAGACAATCAACACAGAAACCGACAGTGCGAGACAGAGAGACAGACGCAAACAAACAGAGAGAGACAGAGACAGTCAACAGAGAAACAGACACTGAGAGACAGAAACAGACACACACAAACAGAAAGGGAGAAGAGACAGTCAGCAGAGACACAGACAGGAAGTCAGACAGAGAGAGACACAGAGAGACACACAAACAAACAGAAAGATAGAAGAGACACTCTGAGAGACAGATAAAGAGACAGGGAGAGAGATAGGGAGAGACAGCAAAGCTAAGAGATAGAGAGACAGAAACAAAGACAGAGAGTGAAGGAGTGATAGAAACAGTTACCACAGAAAAAGACAGTGAGAGGCAGAGACAGACAGACAGACTCAGAGAGATAGAACAGTCAACATGGAGGCAGACAAAGAAAACAAGAAACAAAAATCAATGACAGATGCAACTACAACACCTGATCGACGTGGCGACGAATTGAAAGAAGGAAAGAAGGAAGCAAGGAAAACGGAAAGGAAGGAACAGCGGAAGGGAAAGAAGGAAAAAGGGATAACGCAATAGCCTGAATAATTCGTTCACACCTTCCTTCTCTTCATTAACCTTTCCACATATCCATGGAAACAATGCATGGCATGGAAAGAAAGGCGACATTCTACCATAAATTTAACTCCCTTCCTAAACGTCAGAATCTCCTGCTGCTAATAAATGACAGTTTTCTCTTCATGCTGTGCGGTTTCTACAAGTCTACCTACACTACAATAGAATTCCATGGACTTCCATAGACTGCCCGTAGGTGGTTTGTTCTGACTTAGGCACTACATCAATTCTTAAATACAATACATATACAATTCGTCACCAACACCTCCACTGTTCCACTTCCCAACATGGTTATTGTAGCGAGTCCCGTATTGCATGCCATGCAGCAATTAGCATCCACGCTATTAATAATTAACAATTCTTTGACGAGCGCGTAGCTTGTAATTAGCACGAAATATTAATGACACCATAAGGTTATAATTGGCCTAGGGTCAATGGCTGACATTTTGCCTTTTTAATTTATCACCCCCTTGTCGTGTAGTTCCATTCGGAAAAAGTGACTAATGAGAAAGTGATGAATTAATGGATTAAAGAAGAAAAGCGAACAAAATATGCTCAGCTCTATGCCTCCCTCTCCACACAGGACCAACTACTGCTTAACCTCTAATCCACCCATCCAACCACACACCCATCCATACATCCATCCAATTCCATCCATCCATCCAACTCTCAGCCCACCCATCCATCAATCAATCCATCCATCTATCCATTCATCCAACCACCCATCCATTCACCCAATTCCACCCATCCATCCCTCAACCCACCAGTCCATCCGTCCATTCACCAATCAATCCATCCATTTCCATCCATCCATCCCTCAACCCCCCTATCCATCTGTCAATTCATCAGTCAATCCATCTATCCATTCATTACTCCATCCATCCATTCATCCATCAATTTGTTTACAGATTCTGTTCTACCTGCGCCACCTAGTCAACTCAACCGCAACGAGTACACCGACTCCACACTGTCATTGAGAAGAATAGACCGTGAGGGAAAGGGCTGACCACCTACCCTCATATGCCGAGGGTCGAGACTTAGAAAAATTAAATCTCCCTAAACTTCATACCCATGGCTGCCTCATGGGACTAACAAAATATACTCTTCTTCTCTCCTTCATCCAACCTTCCATCCGTCCACCCATCTATTTTGTCGTATATAGATCCTTCTGGCATCTCTCATCCACTCATTCATTCATTCATCCACCGATCTACTACTTCATTCGCCTGCTCATTCATTCATTCATTCATCCATTCTCTAGTCCATGTTCTATCCATCCTTCCACTCACCCATTACTCATTCATCCATCCATCCATCCATCAGTCCACCCATCCATCCACCCAGCCAACGGTCGTATCCACCCAGCCAAAGCTACCCCCTCGATTCCCACCCGTCACTTCACATCCCTTCTCCTTCCCCTACCCTCAGCGCCACATCTAGCCACCCACTCCACGGCCCTCAATCGCCCCAGGAGACCGCATTGTCCTCTCGCATCTCATTAAGTCCCTCCAGCCACCACGCACTTGCAATTCTCTGCACACCAGATAAATACATTTCCCAGCGCTAACCTGTCAATCAAAGTCAACCCACATTCAAACGCAGTACATTTGAATATACATATACATACGCATATATATATATATTATATATACATATATATATATTACATGGTGGTGTACATATATGTATATATACGTATACATCCATAACATATACATATATTAGGTTGGACATTGATGGATGGCCCTCCATATACAATAATAGCCAAGCCCTCATAAACGTCCATTAAATGCAAACACCTAGCCATGCATTGTGATCTGTTCGCTCGTAAACCCACCAGCAGCACCCCCACGTAGTCAGACGTGCACGCACGCATAGACATATATATATACACACACACACATATATATATATAGGCCTGTGTGCGTATAGTTCACAGGCTTGCACCGCACTATATATATATATACATATATTATACACATACATTATATGAGGCGGTAGTATGTATGGATATGATTATTATTTTTATGTGACACTATGTTAGGAACCCGCGGATTATGACTTTCTTCTATGGCTAAACCTTAGCGTCATCCAACACCGCCGCATGCCTTACACGCTGAAAAACTAGTACATATACACATCTACACGCCAGTACTAAGTATATACATATATATGTATATTATATATGTATACTATAATATATATGACCAATATATGTACATAGAGGATTAATGGCTAGAGAGCCGGCGCAACTTTGAAATCGAGTATTAGTCTAAGAGTAAGTTAAACATAATCTCGGCCGTTGAGTCAAAGCAAATAGGTTTTGATAGAGAGATTTCGAGATGACAGCTGTAACTCTAGGCTCATGTGTAATCGGTAAAGTAAGCACTTCGTCATAGTCATAAAGAGTCAAGTCATTGAACCAGCTTATTCACAGTCTCTATCTTTCTTCCCCTTTCCTCTCCACTCCTCTCTGCTCTTTCCTCCTCTCCCTGTGTAAATGTCGACCCTGTCACTGCTATGACCTGGGTTAAAAATCTTGGTTATGACAAGTAACAATGACCTCAAACATTATGAAATCCTAACTGAAAATCGCAAGAGATTTAACACAACAGTTGCTCAATTGTAATAAAAACGTGAACTGCTATTGTTTCTGTAGTGTATACTGTTGATCCCATAGTTTGAGAATTCGCATTTTACGAATTTTATGAATTTAAAAAATTCACGAATTTTAACGAATTTTAAAACTGTAGTTTTAAAATTCGTTAAAATTCGTGAAATAATAAAAGAAATAGAATTCTTTGCCATGGTAACGAATTTTATTATTTTTTTACTTTTCAACTTAATAAACAAGTAAATGTCAATGTCATAGGCAATCAATCAACCGTAAAAGAAAGCTGACTAGCAACACAATAGTACTGATATTCAGTTACTGTTCTACTCGGAGTCTTGATCTTCGATTTCTATCATAGTTGACTGTGAGTCAGCAGAACGAAAAACCACCAGTGCCCAGCTCCAGTGTGACCAGTCAGTCACTAACACAGCTTGCAACCAAACATGTTTCAAAAGGGCTGGTAACGTTGACCGAGCTGTATCTTCTATGTCATCGTCTTCTGATTCTGAGTTAGGAACAGCCCACTGCTCCCTCTCAACTCTTGTTTCTGTATTTTAGCCATGCAAATGATCCCGAATTCGGGCAGAATAACCAACAAATTCCTTGTCACAAAAAGAACACTATATTTTTATTACCCTTTCCTCCTCCTCCAAAATTACTACATACTTCCACTCCAGTCCATGTTCTTTCATCTTTAAGAAATTAGATTTTAACTAAATTAACTCGTTACGTAATAAACTTTATATTGAAGTTTACATTAAATTCTAAGCAAAAGGTTAACACAGCAAATCATTACGTCATCACATTTGTTGTTTTTGCTTACGCTGTTTTTGCAAAACGCCACTGTCAATGTAAAAAAGGTCCAACAATGGCCCAACGAATTTATACGAATTTTTACGAATTTTAATATAGGCCAAAAATTCGCGAATTTTTACGAATTTTCAAACCGAAAGTCACGAATTCTCGAACTATGGTTCATCCTACATCCTACATTATAGAATTGGCCTCTGATCAGGCTTATCCATCCAAAACATCAACCCATTTTTGTCACTCACTCACTCATTCACTCACAGATTCTGTCTGTACATTCAGTCAGTCACTGTGTCTGTGTGTGTGTGTCTGTGTGTCTGTCTGTGTGTCTGTCTGCGTGTCTGTGCGTGTGTGTCTGTCTGTCTATCTGTCCAATATGGACTTTTCTGCACAACTAAAATACTGTCTAATTGTTTGGCTGCCTATCACTTTTCTCAGCCCACTGGATGCCTGCCAACTCTGCTGTCTGTGTGTGTGTGCGTGTGTGTGTGTCTTTCTTCTTTCTTTCCCTCTCTCAGTTTGCCCGTCTTTCTCTGCTATCACCTTCAGTTCCTGTCTTTCTTTGCCTTCGTGATCCCTTCACACGTATGTCACATCTGGCCTGAAACAAGCACCAGAACACTCCACCCAAACTACTCCTTAACAACGTACAGGACAGAAGATATTCGTAGAACTTCACTTACCCTGAGTTAACCGAATCCAACGTTGAGCAAGAAGACATTTTCTCCATTTTCTCACGCGCCTATAAAATCCAGTCAACACCGATCCACACAATCCGAATGCTCTCTGACCACACCACGCTGGCTTCTCCCGCTCCCCTGTGCTCTTCCAATCTCCCTCCAAGCCCGTCTCCCTAGGTTCCCTCTGTTCCGGCTTTGCTAGCGCCTCCAATTTCTCTAGCCTCAGCCAGCAGAGCCGGGCAGAGCGCAGCCCAGCCGCGATAAAGCGGTGCCCTGGGGCGGTTCGCAGGCCACGTGATCTCCTCTGGCCGCAGTAGCTGTAGGCCGGCTAGCGGCGTTGGGGAGACGTGGCGGTCAGGTGTGGTTGAAAATAGACACTCAGGAAAATAGGACACCGCCTTAAACAGTGGCTTAAACAGTTAATCGAATGGGTCTGTGCAGACGGTTGGCGCCATTGTTTAAATGATTTAACGTTGAATTTGGCGTCGTAAGACGTAAGAGGATCGTAAGAAACTCTTGAAGGCTACATTTCTTATAACTATAATCTAGTATTACAGACATTACATCACATAACTTATAACTATAATCTAGTATTACAGACATTACATTACATCTTCTTACTTCCTGCTCTCTGTCTAACCAGCTTTATGCTGATGATGTACAGGCTTACACTCATTGCTCTGCCTCTGATGCCGCCACTGCAGTCCGTCTTATGTGCCTTTCCACTGACTCATTGGTAGCCTGGATGTCTTCTAACCGCCTCCGTCTGAACCCCTCCAAGACCCAATATATATGGCTGGGTACTCGCAGGCAACTCGGTAAGATTGATCTTGCTAGCCTTGCTACTGAATTCCCTAATGTCGTCTTCTCCACTTCTGTTCGTGACCTTGGTGTCACCTTGGACTCTGAACTCACCCTCTCCCAGCATATTTCGCAGCTGAGCCGGGGTTGTTATTTCCAGTTACGTCAGCTCCGTGTGGTTTCCCGCTCTCTCTCTCCCAAGCACGCAGCTACTCTCGTTCATGCTTTCATTACCTGTCGACTTGATTACTGCTGTTCTCTCTATATTGGTCTCCCTCACACTCGACTGCATTGCCTTGAACGCGTTCTACGCTCTGCTGCGCGCCTCGTTGGGCGCATCCCTAAGTTTGGTCACGTGTCTGACTACATGCGTGACGTCCTCCACTGGCTTCCTTTTTCGCAACGCATTGTATACCGGGTTGCTTCTATTGTCTGGCAGTGTCAGCTTGGCCGCGCTCCTTTCTATCTACGTGAGCTTTGTTTTCCAGCGACCGCACTTCTTGGTCGCCGTTCACTCCGTTCCACCGCCCGCGGTGACTTACATGTTCCTTTCGCTCGCACTGCAACCATGCAACAGCGAGCATTCTCCGTTGCCGGTCCCACTATCTGGAATGGCCTTCCCGTTGGACTGCGGTCTCTCCCTCGAGACTCATCCACCTCTTTCTTCTCTGCTCTTAAGGCTGTTCTCTTTCGTCGAGGTTGGGCTGGGAGCGCCTCTGAATAGTTGCCTTGAAGAGCGCGCTATATAAATGTCTAATTGATTGATTGATTACTAAGCGCACTGTACAATTTTGTTGATTTATGCTTGGGCCATATTACTGAATAACTAATTTTTATACATTGCTTGCAATGTGCTTATCTAAATACAATTCTGGGCCTGTGCCTCTGTAGCTGGGTTAGTCGGTGCAGACAATAATGCTCAGCTATTGCGAGCTTTTGATTATTATGTATGACCATGTCATTTAATATCTACAGTGTAACGAAATGAAGTCGGGAATTTAGATTGCGCCACATTGGTTAAATCCCTGAGGGCGATCCTCGGTATCAAACAATATTACTCCTTGATGCACGCATGCTGTATGGTAACCAGGCATACGACGAATCTTACTCATGTATATAAAATACTTTATAAATATCAGATTACAATTACGATTACTATAGACATAGATATAACTTTGTATTGTGACGATGATGTCCGGCAGTGGTTAAAGTGGTTTGGGTGAGCAGTGGGAATGCCAAAGCAGAGTTTTATTGGAACGCATGCATTACCAGGGTTCTTGCCTTGTGAGCAGTGGGAACGCAAGCAACGAATTTCGAGAGCAGTGGGAACGCCGTTCCCACGCGTTCCCACCCACTTTAAACCCTGAATTTGTCCGGTCTTTTTTAACCTTGCACGTGTGCTGAAGTATTTTTCTGCTATATGGCGGCATTAATTTGGTTCGAAACAAGTTCAAGCAACGACCAGTGTTTAATCTATACGCCTTTTGGGGGAAAATTCCCCCCACCCCTGGATTTATGTTCCCCCCAGAGGCCAGCAATATTATAATGGAGAGACCTGTTTTGGGAAGAAATCCCCCCCCCAGGATACATGCTGCGCTCCCCCCAGAGACGAGTAAACGAGTAATAGAAGAATAAAATAAGAGTAGAAGATACATGTTTTTGAGAGATGAATTCCTGAAAAAAGGTCGTCAAAGTTTGAAGTATGGAAGAAGTCAGGAAAGTGGGATGAAGTACTAAAAAAAGGTCATCAACTTTTTTAGAAGATGGAATCTCTCCAAAGCTAAGCACAGAGCACGCATGAACCAGGTTGTTCGTGAGTGCTGCGTCATGTCAGATGGGTTGTCGAGAGATGTTAAAGCCCTAGGTTTTAGGTTTGGCGGTTTCCCTCGTAGAATGAAGTGACCAACGACTGTAGGCGGTTCAAGTAAGCATCTGTCGGCCAATGGGCGTTGATTTCATTTTGGTTTACACATCTTACAAGCATAGGCTGCTGAATTTAATTATATGCATAGCCTAGGCAACATCGTCCGCTTTGTGGAATGGAGGCGAGGCGCAGGGACGGTCGGTCGATCGGTGGTAGCCCCCACCCTAGGCCCTTCACCCTCCCTCTGGCCTACCCCGATCAATTGACCACTTGTATATATAACCGAGCTTTGGGTCGTAAACCTGTATATAAATGCCAGCTGTTGATGCTGTCACCGTTGCCTTATTATACCCGGAACACTAAAGACAATAAGCTGTATTTCATATTCTAAGAATTTGCACCAGTATCAGATGCTAATATACAGCCTAAGGAAGAGAGACTAGGTCACATGCCAAATTATGCTAATGAACTTAGGAAATGAACTTAGGAAATGTCCTTTCACAATTGAGTCTTGGTTTGCAGTACTCATTCTAGTTTGAATTTCGCTGCAGCAGAGTTGAGCTTCGTAATTTCTTCACTTCATAGCCATTTTAAATCGCATAGTCGATACAGCTTATATCTCGTGTCTGTATATTATATTATTATCTTATTTCAGTAGTGGACCTTATAGTAGTATAACATTGTATTTCGTTAGTGGACATATATTAGTATCATTATATCGAACTATTTCCAAAGATGGATGGAGACTACGCTGTACCAACGACACCGACTTCAGGTGTTGCAGTTGGCAACATGCGAACATTTAAAAAACGGTTGTCTGATGGATCTACCAAGAGTTATAGCTACCCTTACGTTTCTGTAAGGAAACATTTTGAATTAACTTTTACAACCGACAGTGATAAACTTAAATTTGAGCAAAAATGTGAGGACATTCGCTTGGCGTTGGGAGTAAAAAGTTTGAGAGAAGTTCTGGTGAAAGTCATAATGGATGTTGACACCAATAAGCTCTCTTCTGCAACTCAACATCCGCAGCAGACACTCACGATGTCTTCAGTCACGGAAGAAGTAAGTGAATCAACTTCACTGACTGATCCAGCATCTGTCACAGCAGCAATATCAGCAGCTCCAGCAACAGCTTTGGAGACTGCACATGAGAATTTTGTTGGGCAGTGCTCCAGCATTGCCCAGTTGATCGACACAATCTCACAACATTCATCCACATGTGTGACGCCGTATTCAGTGAAGTCATGGACACACAGTGGTCATGTGCTGTCGGTGGATATGGAGTGTGCGAAAAAACACTCCTTTCAGTGGAGTTCCTCATCCACAATAGACAGCGAGCGGAAGGAATTTGAAGTCAACCACAGAGTGATGTTGAGCTACCTGGCCTCTGGTATGACACCCATACAGTACGAGCGCTTTAGCGACTTCAGTCGGTTTGGACTATTGTCAGACCTTTTCCGCAGGAGGAATATGGTTACATTTAGTGCCATTTCTGAGAACCTGCGAAAGCAATCTATATTTGGCGCTAGAGCGCAGGAGTCTTCACTGTCGCCTGATGGAGCTATCTCTATAATGACTGACGCACGACATCATTGTAGACGAAATAGTTATCACACCGACCATGTTGCTATCGGGTTGAAAACTCACAAAGTCGTTGATATTCAACACATTAACGGGAATGATGATAACTGTTCACAGCGTCACGAGGCAGTGGGATTCGACAGGATGTACGAGAGCCTGGATCTCAGCAACATTAAAGTTGCCCATCATGTGCATGATCGAAACATGACAATCAACAAGCGCCTACGTGAGAGGAAGCAAGCCAGGAATTCCAATGACCGCTGGCACTGCACCCGTCCTATAACAGCCGGGGTGAAAAAAATTGGGCAAGGAGCACAAAAAAACATTGGAAAAACATGGCATCCCGAGCTTTCTGACAAGGGTGCTGCCATTCGAAACCACGTCTATTGGTGTATGGACAATTGCAATGGAGATGCCCAAACCCTGCGTAAGCTCATAGAATCATGCATCCCTCATTTTCAGAACAACCACAGCAAGTGCCATGAAACTTCCCACTGCAAAGAGCCGGGGCATATGATTGAAGTTCGAATTGTTTCAAATGAGGCTGCAATTACAATGCTCCAGGACTTTCTTCGGTCGTTGGTAGTGTACAAGCACGCTGAAGATTATGTCAAAGGCCACGACACATTTTATGTGGAAAGTTTTAATAACGTTTGTCTGATCTATCTGGATAAACGGATACACTACGGGAATTTAATGTACGAGCTGCGGAGCAATCTGGCTGTCTTGGACTGGAACGAACACGTCGACAGACCATACACGTCTATATGCACGACTGTTCGTTCGAAAAACCCACGTCGCCAAATCGGGAAAAAAGTGTATCGGCGCAAGACCTACGTATTTGTTGAGAACATTTGGAATTTGTACATTGCCGTGTGGTCAGCATCTAAAGCAATATCGGAGTCTGTGACAGAAACTTCTGCAGATAAGGAGACCTGCCAGAGTGAAATCTCTTCGGACGAATCCGATGACGACCAATTAGGAGACAGTGAGAGCTTTTCAAATGAAAGCAATGCACCCTACACAGTAGAATAACCGTAAGAGCTGTGACAATATTGTATGATACACTAAAATCAAACATATCAGTGCTACATAACCATCAACCGTCATTACACATAACCACCTTAGCATTCTGCTGTCTACTCTGCTTGACCTCCCCGGATTTTGGCCTGGCATAGGACAGAGAGATGTGTGGCAGAGCTGATGTGTGGCAGAGCTGACTGCTATCACACGCGTCCACAGGTGGCGGATAGTGGAACGACCTCTAGAAATAGAGGTCAGCTGCGAAATAAGCAGGGTTATATCTGACGAATAAGCAGTCGCGGACCAACAGCGGCAAGGCTAGTAGGGCACACTGTAGAAAAAGAGTGGCATTTTGCTTGACAACTAAAAGCTGCAAATATCCAATAACAGCCTTGTGACATGGGAGCACATGACTCAATTTAAATAAGCCTGATGACCCTCTGCCTAGCGGGCATGTGTTCATCACCAAGACTAGGTCCACAGCGGAAAACTGTGGTTGATGCCACGAAGGGCATCCGATCTGTAACAAGATGCTCCAATCTGTATAAAAATGAATCTGTGGCTTACCCCCCCTCAACGAGGTCCTAATCCAAGCAAGAAAAAAAGAAGATTGAACGGACAAGGGACTGTGGCCATTGCAAAATTGATTTGACATAGCACTTATGAAAAACCTAGTCTCCGTAACGTGGTTTTCGTGTGGCGCCGAGCAATTGAGGGCAATTCAGGTTTAAATCCACCTCTGAGTAGGAATCTTGAAGAGGCGCTATATAAATTTAAAATGGGGGAATGTTATGTTACATTGAATCATAGCTATGACAGGTGTACATAAGCAGCTCACAATCGATAAAATTCTGCTTTATGTCAGAAAGTAAGTGTACAATAAAAATCTCTCTGTCTAAACAAAGTCCGGCGAATTATCCAAAGTATCAATGTTACTCCCACTTGTGGCCCATGTAAGGCGTGCCTGTTGGATTCGGATACAACGATCTCACTTTTCGCACTACGCAATCTGGCATTATTTCCCGCATGTGAAGTACACCGTTCGATTCCGTTAGTTTCTTGGCCAGATATAATGGGCTCGTCCACCCACCCAAGTTGCAAATGATCTTCCAATATTTTCCATAAATTACTCTTCGTATTGGACTGTTAGCTGCATGCGCTGCTTGTCCTCCGCCAAGCCAACCTGGAGATGCAGAACCCACGCACGGAGAGAGAAAACAAAGAGGACAGGCGCCTTCCGATTGATGATTTTCACCCTGCAGCTGCAAATGATCAGCTGACACTTGAATGTCATGACTGTTTTGAGCCTCAATTTCTGACTCTGTACTATTTCCATTGGACGCGACCAAGACCTCCTTCGAAGCGGCATCCATACAAGATTTTCTTCTCTTTGGTGGTTCCAACTCTGCAATTGGAACAAAGGCAGTTTCGATTGGTTGGAGATATATTTATAATGTCATCAACATACAATTAGCTCTTTCGACTTGACTTGAACGACAGCTTAGCTGGGTTATGCATATGTTTATTGTCTTATTACATATCGTAATAATAATAATCATGGTAATTTTAATAATTACATTTTTAATTGGCCATTTATTATCATTACTGCTGTTACTGCTGTTCACATCAGTTGTCATTATACTAACATTGCTGATGTTATTATTACTATGTATTTCTATAGCATGGTTTGAGCTAAATATTTGCAAGGATAATAAATGCAATTTAATTTAATATTTATAAATCTTAGTTCAATCTTATTTGCGCACGTATAGCGCTACCTGAAGAACAATAGGGCCTACTTGTACAGGGTTCACCACACAAAACAATTTATACAATTTCAGTATATATATATATATATATATATATATATATATATATATATATATATATATATATATATATATATATATATATATATATATACGCATCGTCTTCATAATTACCAATTTTTTCAAAATTCCAGTTGTTGTGAGCAAAAAATGCCCGTATGGCTTCCTCTTGATCGCCATCTACCACAATAGTAAGTTCGTATTTGTTCATGGCAATCTAATCGCATATAGAAACTACAGACTTGTTTCTCAACCCTGTAAGTATCTTCATAGCAATGAACTCCATAGTAATATGAGTGTATGGGGGGGTAAATTTGGATAATTGGAACAACTTGTATACATTCTAGAAGTACAGGTATGACCTCTAGCCAGCTTACCTGGCTTTCGTATACACAAATTAGTCGACCCACAGCTCGGTTATATATATACAAGTGGTCAATTGATCGAGGTAGGGCCTGTACGGGGTATGCCCTGTCGGGTCTAGTCTGCCCTAGCGATGCATCTCCATCCATCCGTCCGACCGCTAGAGGGCCAGAGGGAGGGTGAAGGGCCTAGGGTGGGGGCTACCACCGATCGACCGACCGTCCCTGCGCCTCGCCTCCATTCCACAAAGCGGACGATGTTGCCTAGGCTATGCATATAATTAAATTCAGCAGCCTATGCTTGTAAGATGTGTAAACCAAAATGAAATCAACGCCCATTGGCCGACAGATGCTTACTTGAACCGCCTACAGTCGTTGGTCACTTCATTCTACGAGGGAAACCGCCAAACCTAAAACCTAGGGCTTTAAGTGGAGATTCGAGTCCGGTTTCTAGAAAGATCAGACAGAAGGCTCAGGAGCCATACATGGACTCCTCGACCAGAGGGGAGCTCTTGGTCCCACGTGCTCGTTCTTCTATACTGGGCAGCGCCGGGCCTTCTCAGTTGTGGGTCCCTACACTTGGAATGGGCTCCCACTGGAACTGCGATTACTACCTCTGAATAATTTGCCTGCGTTTCATATATAGATCACTCAAATCTTTCTTTTTTGCCGTGGCTGGACTGGGAGCGCTCCTCATGAGTAGGTATCTTGAAGGAGCGCTATATATATTTTCAGAATGAATGAATGAATGAATGGGCGTCCGCAGGAATGTTTCGGGGGGTAAAAATTTTATAGAAAGCAAAATTTTTGTAGGGGAGCAGTTTGACGTCTTTGCTTGCTATTCATGAACACAGAACATTGTGACAACTTTAAAAATAAATACTTGTTAAGGACTTACCTAAATAATAAAGTGTTTTCAGCATCGAAAATCGTGTTGGGACTGTTGTAACAATCATAATAATCAAAAGATTTTATTTTTGTAAAATATTAGGAAAATCCAGTGGAGGAAAATGTCTCCCCCTTACCCCCTCCGGATTCCATGTGAAAAGCTGCTAAGGCGGCCTTCGTTGAGGACTGAACTCCGCCACATGCACGTCCGTGCCCAATAGCGACATGCAGTGCCAGTCCCATACATGAACGTAGAAGGGCGACGCTAATGATCTTTGTTATCACACAGTGTCGCTAAACTGAGACTGTACGTTGAAGACTCTTAGGCTCTTTGGAATATGCACGTGAATACAAAAGCGGAATTAGCGAGTGCATGCACGAAAATCGACAACCGCTTTTTGTATACATACTATAACTTAAGTAGGCCTATAAGTAAATTAGTTACTATATCATCATCCTGCGTCCATCGCTTCAAGCCCTGTATACACACTCAACATATTCCTCATGAATACACTTAAATGTAACGTAAATATAAATCATCAAAATATATCCGCGCGCTACATGAAAGCCGCGTCATGAAGGCAGACTAACGCACTGATCAACACTATCGATTCGAATCTGCAAGAGCCATGCATGTCATGACCGATTGTCTGATCATGCAGATTTGGTTTTCAAAGAGATGCATGGATAATTTTGGAATTATAGATTCCTAACCGGAAACTGTTTCATGTGGTTACACTGCTGCACCACGCTATATAAGTGGCAAGCTATACATATGCACACACACACGCACACACACACACACACACACACACCTACACACACACACACACACACACACACACCTATACACACACACACACACACCTACACACACACACACAACACACACACACACACACACTCATATATATAGCAGTTGGTATGCCTCGACGTTTATATATATATATATATATATATATATATATATATATTTATTTATTTATTTAAAGAGTCCTTAAGATTCACTGTATATATTTTGCGTATATATATATATGTATATTTCTATGTATATAGCATTTTGTAGCGATAGCTGTAGCTGGAAACATGCACAATCATATTAATGAGTACAGATTAAGTGTTATAAAAATACATGCTTAAATGTTTATCTCTCGTGGACCGATGGCAGTTTTCTATATTTAACAGCCGATGTCGGCGGTTATCCAATGCTTAGAAGATAAATAACACACATATCAATGCATGGTCCCGAAATGGAAACGTCTTTCAGCCGAGGCACGAGACGTCACACATGATCTTATAACTGCGGGAACTTTTTGATCTCTAACCTTTTCGTTGATATACGCCTACATATACTTAGAAATGTGCATGGCAGGCTCATGAGTTGGCCAATACTCAGCCTGATATATTAAAGAACGACCTGTAGCTCGAAGTATATATATAATCGCGAATCATGTACATCAGTACCACTATATATATACATATATATATACAAATACATTACTAACGCAATATATGATTCAAAAGGACAACTTCTAATATATAAAATTATACTGCCATACTAATATACAATAGGCCCCAGGCCCCTATACTGAGGATAATATATTTATTGGAAAACAAAAATCGGATTCGACTATACTGGTATATATAGCTTGGACTTTTCAACGTTACAAGACTCTCGTATATAGGCCTATAAACGCGGCACTGCAGGGCTTGCCAGCGAAATAATTAGAGTCACGCGTGAAGTTTATGCAGGATATGACTCTGATGGCGAAGAAAAGAAGAAACACCGACGATTATGAAGGACAGTGTTCTATAACACCGGGAAGAATGGCGATCCTTTATTTGTACCTATCGTCGCCAAGTATATATAAATATCTGGCGTCATGGAACTGGAGCTGATGATGACGATGATGATGACGATGATGATGATGATGATGATGATGCTGATGATGACGACGATGACGATGGTGATGATGATGATGATGATGATGATGATGATGATGATGATAATGATGGTGATGATGATGATGATGATGATGATGATGATGATGATGATGATGATGATGATGATGATGATGATGATGGTGATGATGATGATGATGATGATGATGATGATGATGATGATGATGATCGATTGATTTAATTGATCATATGATTGATTGGTTTGATTTGTTGGATTTTTTATTGATTGATTAACTGACTGAATACGTGACTGATCGATCGATTGACTGAGGCGTTTCTGAATCATTAACAACCGTAAAATGACTAAGATGATGACGACGACGACGACGATGGTGATGATGATTTTGATGATGATGATGATGGTGATGATGATGATGATGATGATGATGACGACGATGACGATGGTGATGATGATGATGATGATGATGATGATGATGATGATGATGATGATGATGATGATAATGATGGTGATGATGATGATGATGATGATGATGATGGTGATGATGATGATGATGATGATGATGATGATGATGACGACGATGACAATGGTGATGGTCGTGATGATGATGATGATGATGATGATGATGATGATGATGATGATGATGATGATGATAAAGATGGTGATGATAATGATGGTGATGATGATGATGATGGTGATGATGATGATGATGATGATGATGATGATGATGATGATGATGATGATGATGATGGTGATGGTGATGGTGATGGTGATGGTGATGGTGATGATGGTGATGGTGATGGTGATGGTGATGATGATGATGATGATGATGATGATGATGATGATGATGATGATGATGACGACGATGACGATGGTGATGGTCGTGATGATGATGATGATGATGATGATGATGATGATGATGATGATGATGATGATGATGATGATGATGGTGATGGTGATGATAATGATGGTGATGATGATGATGATGATGATGATGATGATGATGGTGATGGTGATGGTGATGGTGATGGTGATGGTGATGGTGATGGTGATGGTGATGGTGATGGTGATGATGATGATGATGATGATGATGATGATGATGAAGATAATTCTGGATTGCACTCGTTATAGCTGAGTTGTGTATAGGATAGCAAGTGGAGTCGAACACAATAAACAAATTTCTGCCCTGGCAGAGGTTTGTACCCCCAACCTCTCGGTCGACAGTCCACCCAGAGGCGTAGCTAGGGGGGGAGCAGAGGGAGCGGCCGCTCCCCCTGAGACCATTTTCCAAGATATGGGGCCTTTTCACAGTTTATTCCAATCGTTCAAAATTTATTTATTCCAATTGTTCGAACGACATAATTTGTCTTCTGGAACTCTAGAAAGTATCTATACATTTTTCTGGCAGTTTAACTCGTCTTTCAGTATTAAAAGAAGAACATTGCAATCGTATAGAATCTTTCGCGTTGACTCTAAAATACTTTGGGATACCAGATGGGCATTCAGGATCTTGCAGAATTTATCATCACTAATAGTTGCCCTGCACAGAATCGTGGGTAGTGAGATTAAAAGATGCACTACGAAACAGTTGGCTGAGGCAAAGGATATGCTTGTAACACTTAATTGATACCTTCGAATTCTTAGTTCTTCTAATATTCTGAAAAAGTGCTATAGATCGAAGACTTTCAGTTTATCCACATATTTACAGAGAAGTAACATTGATTTGGTAACAGCTTCTCATTTGATTCAACTATTTGAAAACGATATTAAAAACATGCGAAATTAATTTAAATCTTACTACAAGCAACATGTAGTGTTCGAAAAAGAAAGAGATTCCATGAGGAAATGTCATTGGATGATGGAATATCTTATTCATAGTTGAAACCTAAACAGTGTCACCAGACTGTGTCATTATCTTGACTTGACTACTGTTCCTCACTCTACTATGGCCTGCCTTCTAGTTGTTTGGCGTGCCTCAATCGAGTGAAACGCTCTGCGGCGTGCCTTTTTGGTCGAAAACCAAAATTTGGTCAAGTCTCTGGTTATAATGCTGTAGGTCCTGCATTGCTCCAGCCAACTGTCAGACAGCGTGTAGTATAAGAGTTGTTTCCCTGGTCTGAAGGTGCTTGCTGGGAATGGGATGCGCTTCAGCTCATCTGCGGATCCTTTGCCGCCCCCATGCTGGAAGTTCAGGGTAGTCGCCACCTCCGATCTTCGGACAGAGGGGTACTCATTGTGCCTTTTGCCCGCACAGCCACCATGCAGAACCGTGTTTTTCAGTGCTGGCCCCGAATGCATGGAACGGATTTTCCCCGGATCTGCGCCTGTTCCCCAGAACTCCCTGTAATAGTTCTATACTCGATTGAAGCTGTCTTTTTGGCCGTGCTGGAGTCGGGAGCACCTCTGAGTAGCCCCCTTGTAGAGGTGCCATATAAATACCCTAATGAATGAATGAATGAATGAATGAATATCACAACTAAAAGATTTAGGCATTTTACAAATTTGGCTTCCAAATTTAGTTGTTTTAATTAGATCCAAAGGATGGTTACAACGTGAATGCCGACAATGTGACCATATAGAATTTTTTGCAAACACATAGGCCTACTCAGATGTCATTGAACGTCGAAGTTAAATTGCTAGTGAAATGGCTATGACGAAGAAGTCGATAACTTTGCTAAAATGAAGCCTAGACGAAAAAGGCTGTTGTTATTGGTTTTTGTTTGTAGGCCCTATTGTTATATTATAGTGTACTACAGTAACTACACTATTACTCATTTCTATACATATTGCTTTTGCTATCTTTTGAGTGTTTCACTGTTTCTAATGAAAATACAGAAATACATACGTATAATGATAATTAATGTAATTAATTGAAATTATTTATTTTGGTAGTTGGGGCCTTTTTTATGTGCTCGCTCCCCCTGGTGTTAAAACCTGGCTACGCCACTGAGTCCACCCTGCCAACCATATAGACTATCGTGTGATTAAAGGCGCTTTCTCGCATATGGATACCCTTATTTCAGCTATGGCAGGACTTTCTTGTTACTTAGGCCTATAGTCTATAATCTATAGATGCAAATTCCCTGTCAATGTTACTTCAAACCAGATGTGACCTCGGCCTCGACATAACGCTGTTTCAGTTGGATCATTAAACGCTTTGTTTTAATTAGACTGACTTTCTGGGTTTGACCTGAATAGGGGTTGATTTCTAATTATTATTTCATACCTACTTCCTGTTGCTTCAGGCCAGATACTATAGCTTGTTGTTAACTTCTGGCTATTTAAGCTTACAGCGATTTTGAGAGGCCCTCACAAAATGCGCTTTATAAAGCTCAGATACATGCATACATACATACAATACACATACATACATACATACATGCATGCATACATACATACATACATACATTCACACACATACATACACATACACATATACAATTTTATACATACATAAATACTGATGGGATATATCTAGCTGTGCTCTGGCCACGGATATCCTGTTAATGCATGCGTGCATTGACAGGGAGATAAATTCTAGACGTGTAATTTACGACGCTCACACCCGCGGTCGAAGGCGTGCGTGGCGCGGCTGATAAGAAAGACACAAAGGCACGGACAGAGAGAACGACAGAGAATGACACGAAGACGGGATCAGATAGCAACTGAAAGACACACGGACAATGAGACTCACTAAAAGAGACACACAGGCTGGCAGACGCATAGAATTAGACGTACGCGGCAGTTCCATTTTTGTGCTTATTTAACCAACGAAGATTGTGTGGGGAGTTGAAACCGGCGTGGGGTCGGGCGAAGGGAACGACGGCGAGAGCCAAGTGGAGGAGGGTAAAGGGAGGGGAATGGAGGGAGGTGTGCAGCGGCATAAAAGGTTCCGTGATGATGAATGAGTCGGGCGAATTGCGACGACAGATGCGAATCGGGTTCAACGCGCGCAGACGACCCATCAATCAAAGGACGTCACCGGCGGGACTATCAAAGGCAGAGGCCCGGATGTGGGTTGGCGAGAGACGGAGGGAGGGAAGCGGAGTGAGGGAAGCGGAGGGAGGGCATGAAGATGTGACGGAGAAAGAAGCAGAGACAGCTAGGAGGCAGGAGGGAGGGTACAGGAAGCAAAGGGGATAGGGAAAGAGAGGGAGTAATATGGGAATCGGACGATATCAGTAGGGTTCGGATGACTCAGGCGGAGCAGATAGAGGGAGACAGGAGGGTGGGGTACAAGAAGGGTACCAGGAGCAAACGGGGCAGAGAAAGAGAAAGAACAGGAATCGGAGGAAAGTGGTAGGGATAGATGACTCAGAGGCGGAGGGTGAACAGAGTAAAAGGAAGGAGTGAAGGAGGGAAGGGAAATAAGAATCGATTAGAGAAGGGGGGTGAGAAGAAACAGACGAAGAAAGAGGGTGAGAGGGTGATAATAGGCCTACGAACGGGTTTAATCGAAAGCTGCCCAGCTGCGTCGCAGCCAGTTGGATATGATTGGCGTTTACCGACAGCGCTGTTTGGCGGCAGCGGGTTTTTTGCAAAGACGTAACGTTTCTTTGATGTGGCCGCCAAGCGTGTCAAGTTGCCGCGGAAGAAGTGCGTATGCGGTGACATCAAAGAGAATGATTAAGAAGAAAGTTCGGCGTTGATTATCCTCAACTGAACAATTAAAATTTATGGATCAGGAAAGACACGGGTTGGGAAAAATTAAAGAAACAAAAAATCATAATAAAAAAATGCACAATGCACGCGTTGAGTGCAGAAATTAGCAAAATATCCCGAGTCAATGCAGAATATTAACAATCATAAATGCACGATAATCAGCTTCGTGCATGCACGAAAATAATATGATTCGCTTAGTGCACAAAAAATTACTACTAACTGAGTTAATGCATAAAACATAACACGATTGATTCATTTAATGCACAAAATAACATGCAATACTTAGTTAATGCACAAACAATTAAACTACCCACTGAAAATGCACGATTAGAACATTGTTGCAGTTCGCGATGCACAGTCTTTATAAATCTAGCCACGTATCGACAAAATAAATCTTCACATTTAAAGAAAATACTTAAAACCAGAATTAATTCCTACACCTTTGAAAGAATATTAGTCAAGCTCAGGCGATATATAAATGCTTTATTGCATTGTGTTATTTATATAGCGCCGCTCAAGCTCATTTCAAAAGCGTTGCTTGTATGGCTATTTAAATGATCTGAACAAGTGTAATTTTCGCTAAACAGAAAGTCTGAATCAATTGTTCGCGTAAGCCTAATTAACACTTTAATTAACGACGAGCGCGTTAAAAAAGGGGGTACGGTACCCCCAGTCCAAAAGGTGGGGGTACGGGTACCCCTCGTACCCCTCACAAATTACGCCTACAGACACGAGGCCAGTGATATATCAGGATTTGCAGTTTACTTCCCAGCGTATACGCCGTGGAGTACCAAATTATACTGCTTGGTGACAGAGGCACGGTGTGCGAAAACAACATGCCCAAGGTCGTTGCACGGAGTCGAACCGGCGACCGCATGATCATTGACCAAACGCGTTACCGATATATACTCCGCCGTGCCGCAGTACAAATGCTAAATGTTACGTATAGCAATTACTTTTTAAACTGTTTTCTTAAATATAGGCTTTTGGCTAATTGTGATTGCAGTTCTATTCTAATCCATGGACTATAGAGCCGCTATCTGCTTCAAGTCAAACTGCAGTCTGAGTCGCTCATCAGACTGTTTGTGCTTCGGATGTTCCTCTTGGAGTAAATTTTCATTTAAATTCACGAAACTGTTTCAAATGACCAGTGCTGCTTAACCTCCTCCCCATCTGGAATGGGAGAACAAATCCCCCACTCTGGCCGACTCATATAAAAGAGGCTCAGCAGTCACTCGGCACTGTAAATTACTCCAAGATGCATGTGTTTTCGATAACATACATGACACATAAATTTAATATATATTATCTGAAATCAACAACGACCCAGTATACCCAGAACGTTAAACCCCCCTACTTCTGGCAACCGCGGGAGATCGTTCTCACAACCTCACCCCCACCCCACCATTGGTTAACGCCACTCCAATTGACTTGGCTCAACACGAATTTTCTGTTTACCGAAAGTTGCACTATGCTTAATTTTACTTCTGCTGCTGCACGTGAACAGTTGCATGTGTGGAACCTTTTCAAGTTCTTTTGCGCTGTTTTCCTTCTATGAGCTAATTGGCAAGGGTTTTTCTGCAACAGAGCAATTAAATAGAAAAGTGCTTAATTAAATAAGTTTAGTTTAAATAAAAGAAAACTTGCATTTAATTAGCGATCACATTCAGGTTCATATTCGAGCTCATGTGCCGCATTTGTGAAATGATCTGTGGTGAAGCGTGTCAAACGTAAGAAGATCAATAGTTATGATGCACGTAACAAGTCATGATTAATAGTTAATCATGTCTGTGCATGTAACATGATCTGTATAGAATTATTTGTGACATGTAACATGATCCGCATTTAATCGTGATATGGTTAACATGATCAACGTATAGAATATAGCTTGCCAGGTGAAACATGGCCTGCAACGATGTGATAAACGACTTTTTTTTATATAGAGGGAGAAGTTATATAGAGTTAGCATGATCGACACGTTAAATCAAAGACATGACATTGTGAACTCTGACATTGAAAAATTGGACAAAAAGAGCATCCATAATATGATATCATGTATATATAACGCGACAGGCTTTTTGGACTATTTCTCATTCTTATAAGCCTATACGTTTTAAGCCTATATAAGCTGCGAATACTATATTATTATTATAGGCCTACTATAGATCTACTACTACAACGACAACGACAACTACTACTATTACTACTACTGCTAATAAGTAAGAATATTCATCATTATCACTGTCTCACTGTACAAATATAAAAATAGTTATATTACCCGTTTTGATGATTGCTTCGTTATCAATCCTAGCTGTTAGATTCAATTCCAATCGTAAGCCAATGTAAAGTTTCATGTTGTTAGTTCGCTTTAGAAATAATATTTATGTAGACTTTTAATATTGTTTATAATATTACATCGGTTTTTTCCTACTGACTTTGTGCTACTTTTTCACTATTGTATGCATTGTTGCTGTAAATTGTATATAGGCGCGCTGGTCTCGCGCTAATGAAGATTACCTATAGGCCGTACTTAATTAATTTAATAGAGCCCATTGATTAGGCTAAATGAATACAGAGTATAGGCCTTTAAATCTTAGTGCTGATCTCAAATAACTGGAATTCAAATTCTGTTTGAATGATCTATGCAATACAGGTGTGTTTTGGGGTCGCGGTGATGTAGACTGTGTAGTGGTATGCGTTCGGTGCTTTGTATACACCGGAGAGTCGCAGGTTCGAATCCGCCTCAAGCCGCTGCGTATAGGGACCCATGCGCCATCGATGTTCTGTCGTATGGTCGTGTGAACTTCTGAACTCTGTAAGGAGGGCAATATAAAAACACAGTTGTATTGTATTGTATTGTATTGTATTGTATTGCATTGTATTGTATTGCTAATTCGATCATTTGCGGTTGAAATGGCGAGAAATCAGCTTTTGCGATCACGAGGTTCGACATCTGTTGAGCCAAACACAGTTCATTAGCAGATCCGCCAAAACGGTCTTGAGCGCCGCCTGAGTTATACCACAATTATAATCCCCCACTGCATTTAGCGCGCATCGACCGAAATCACCCCACCCACTCGCTTGCTCATTCGCTCTTGCTCATTTGCTCATTTATATATTTACTCACTCACACACTCGTGAATAAGCTGGTGCTTTGCGATTAGCTTTAGAGTAGCATATATGTAGTGCCTCAGAAATTTGAAGTTTACGATTACATTTACTCTCGCTGAAATGGTGACTGACTCATGACTGACTGGATTGATGACTGGCTTGCTGGATGGCTATTGCATGTTAATTCACTGACTGATTTACTGGATTGATGACTGGCTTGCTGGCTGGCTATTGCATGTTAATTCACTGACTGATTTACCGCATGCATGTCTGACTGCTTTACTGAGGCCAGCCTCCCACTAGCTCGCTTACTAAAAAATCCTTGCTGTCGCAAGTTGTGCACGACACTCTGACATATGACTCCATGTCAAAAACAAACAATCCTTCGGAAAATCGTTCCGCTCGATTGAACAAAACAAACCAGTCCCAGCTGGACGCTCTATCTACGGCCTTTAGCCTATATATAGACCAAAGACGAAGGCATCCGCAACTGGGGTGGGGGGAATCCAATAAATCATATCCTCACCTTGCCTGCAATTTGCCTTGGTCTTGGCCCCTCCCCATTACCAAAAGTTATCACTAACTTCCAGGAAAGGCGTTTTCATCTGACTATCGAGTCGCACTTATAGATTAGATGAGACTGACCTGGATTAGATTAGATTAGATTAGATAATAAAAATAACAATATTCGTGTTTGTTGACAAAATCACTGACAAAGTTACATTGAAATCCTGAAACATGACGGTACAGTAATTATTAAGATCTTATTGAACATATATACATGTGTGCACGTCGTGGCAGTCCGTTAGGTGCTCGCTCATTTTACTGCTGCCCCCTAGGGAGTGGAAGGCTGAAGGCTGAATCGAACCGCGTCTTTTCAAGATCTTGTGTAAAAGTATTTCCATTCATCTATACCCCCCACCCTGAATCCGACTTAATTGCATTGGATTACATCAGACTGATTTCAAGTTAACTATAGATGAGCCTATATCTATAGTTCAGGCCGAATTGTTTTACATTCAATCAATCAATCAATCAATCAATCAATATTCGTTTAATTCAACAAATCCAGTTGACAATTACGCAACAGATTACAGAAGCATGATAATAATAGAATGGCCTAAAGAGGAGAGAATAAAGGGATGTGTTAATTAATTAGCATTTTTGACCAACAATCACGAGGAATAAAATTACATTTATCTTTAGCTGGAAGGGTAAAATTGTGAGTTCTTGTCCTTAAGTCGTAGTTATTATGTCGTGGGGGAGGAAAATACCACGAAGGACATGCTAAGGCTGGCAACAGATTCTTTTAAATAATCCAGCATCTGCAGGATCAATCATGTTATCCAAACTTGGGATGGAGGGCAGAAGGAAACCTCTACATTGGATTTGATTTGATTAGAGTCTAATCTAATTTATTCCAATCCAATTCAGTCTAATCATTAGACTGAATTGTATTAGATTAAACTAGATTTGTGATATTGCAGTTATGTGTTTTTCTAAGTGCACGTGCACTTACACAAACGTGCATCAACTAATTGACGTTGATATATAGGCCTACACTGGAAATCAAAGCAGACGTCTTCATAATGTATACATATAGTATATCTACAAAACATCATCATCATCGTCGTCGTCGTCGTCGTCACCATCATCTTCACTTCCACCATCATCACCATAACCACCATCACGTCCAACATCACCACCATCGTCATCACCTTCACCATCAGTTCTTGACGTTAGCTATATATGGCGTCAATGGTTTCGACAGAAATACACTTTCTAAATTTACGCTAAAATTACTTTCTAAATCTGTACCAAACAGACATATCTTTATTAATATATATATATATATATATATATATATATATATATATATATATATATATATATATATTAAACTATCATTGTATAGTTCTTGTATACCACGCATACTTTGGCATAAGATCGATCATTGGCAGTGCGCTTGGATGCAGTTGACTCGACCTACTAAAAAACAGTACACGACCGTATTTGATATTGCCCTCCTTACGAAGTTCAGACGTGCACACGACCATACGACAGAACATCGATGGCGCTGGGTCGCTACGCAGCGGCTTAAGGCAGATTCGAACCTGCGACCCTCCGGTTACAAGGCACAGAACATACCGGTACACCACCGAGGGACCTATAACATAACGTATATGAGAATTTGTAAAGCGCAACTTCAAGGACAAACTCATCACTATATTATTTAGCGCTCGTGGTCCAACAAGGAGAGGTCTCGTTGAAACATGCAATATAGACTTCAAGCTTTTTCAGATGCACATAATTATATTTTATGCATGTATTTTAGATAATAATCTGTGCACAACTATATGCATTAAACATGCATCATGAATATCTCTCATACACGTGGACGAACAATCGACAAAAACACAATCTTACGTCACGTGTGCCAGGTCTTTCAAAGGTCATAGGGCCCTGTATCATACTGTCCAGTGAATGCGCTCATTCGTGCAAGTGTACACATGCACAGAGTCGGTATACAGAACGACACCACACGAATGTGTAATGTAATGTAATTGTTTATCAACAATCATACACTGCAGTTGATGATTTATGTATAACTAGCTGTAACCCGTGAAAAATCACGTTATACAAAACAATTATTGCAGTGATAACAGTGAAGCTTACTTCCCCGTTGTATATTATGACGTCATATTATAGGCCTATAGCCGTCGTTGGTTAAAATGCTCTAAACGCCGTCGTCATGCCCGTCGTCGTCAAGACAGCCGTCGCCAAGGCGACAGTATATACTGACGTCACAATAGTGTTTGTTACGGGACAGACAGACGTACAACCGTTATTATGTTGTTTGATTGTATACGCCATCCTATTATTATTTATTTTTTAAAACCTGACACAGAAAACACGAATCGTTTCTAGGCGATCTAGTCCCATTGCAAGTTCAAATTCGATCTGATCAAAGCTGCTCAAATCGTATCTCATTCGATCCAATCAACTTTTCCTCTACAATTGACAATTAAGTGCGTTTGTATACACATATATGTGCACGTGTAGCTGTGCGAATAGTTTTTTTACACGACTTGATTTTCTTTGTGGTGCGTGGAGGCAAAAACTTCTTAGCTTAGGCCCTCTATATATGGACGCCTGCTTCCAATACAGTCCAGCATATATACCAAGCCCTGGTATAATACAGATATTTGTACACAGTACTACACATTAAATATTATGTGTGTGAGAATCGACACTATAGCTATGCATAGTAATTATAAAAGGCTGACATGCTTGTATATATCCGATGATGCGATGTATACAGTTATACAACGGTGAGAATTGTCGGAGGAGTGGGGGTTCAGAGGTTCAAGCCCCTACTTTTTCTTAGGATCCCATACAACTTAATTTCACACACCAGGGGGGTCGTTTCCAATCCCCTCAGTTGTGTTAGTGTGATGATATTGAGCATATAATCACATAATACATTTTAGCATTTTCTTTCACAATTCACTTTGTGGGTTACTAATAAAGTATACAGGCTAATGCTCTGGTTTATTGTTAGATTTGTGACCATGTGAATTGCATAGGCCCTACTAATAAATATGATGATGTCATCACTTTAAGGAGTTTAAGCTTTCTGTCCGCAAAGGTTCACCAGTCACTCTATCACAGAGTAAAGCAGGGAGGCGACCTGACCGACGTCTCTCACGAGCGTAGACTCGGATCCGACCTGGGCTGGTGAACCAAAGTCCTCCGTGCCCACCTTCACGTGGTGCGGACTGTTGGTACCCTTCCAATGGAAGTACCCTTCCAATGGAGGGGGGACGAACGGGCACGGCAGGCAAAACCAGGGGAAGGCAATGGCAAACCACCCCTGTTAACATGCCAAGAAAATCGTCATGCGACACTTCAAACCGCGCCGATCGTCGCTGATGGTTGGACTCCCAGGCCGGAGCGCTGATGGGACTCCCAGGCCGACACGCGACTCAAGGGCTACTAGTACTGGGGAAGTAGCAAGACGGCAATGGAGACGGTGTTTCATGGCGATCGCTAGGGCTCCTAGAGCCGACAGCACAAACAAACAAACAAAAAAAGCTTTCTGTTGTTAGAATTTTCTCAGTTTGCAAAATACGGATAAAATACTCAACTCCACATGGATCAAACTCATCAAAGTCTAAACTCCCCAGTCTTTTTTTCTGCAATTCTCACACTGAGTTATACAGGACGCTCGCTTGGTATTTCATGTGATCTGCACGATCCACTGAGGAGGAGAAGGAAGAGGAGGACGAGGAAAAGGGTAAGGAGGAGGAGGAGAGAGGGCAGGGAGGGAAGGGGAGGGGAGTGGGAGAAACGTGGAGCAACAGAGGATTTTCTCCATGAGAAAAATTTTGCCGAGTTGGTTCGAGGGTTCTTTGCGCGGAACAGGTTATCTTTGTTTTAGAATATTCAGAGGCCGATGTTATAATTGTTATAACTTTATAGCACTGATTTATTAACTTTCTGTATGTACGTACCAAACGGTTATGTAACGCCTTTTGTGGAGAGCTTTCAAACATGGAAGAACGTCTGTTAAACTGATAGCCATGCATATATATATATATATATATATATATATATATATATATATATATATATATATATATATATATATATATATATATATATATATATATATATATATATGCCCATTGCTCAGATCATATATATATGCATGGCTATCAGTCTATTATATACATATTATAAAATATGTTATGTTATATATGTATATTCGAATATATATATATATATGTGATCTGAATGCAATGCATATAGTAGTAATTTAATGGAAAATAAACATTTGTTTAGCGCCAGAATCCCTTGCAGGCAGAGCTTCTCATTTGACTCGAGCGATCGATCGCTCTCCTTGGTCGCTCGCCTATAGCGAAGGTTTGGGCGAGCCGTAAATCGCTCGCCTAGCCGAAGGCGTCGCACCGTCGGTCGTCGCTCGATGAGTTTGAGTTATAGACTCCAAGACGATAGACGGAACTGGAGCCAGAGTGCCAGACCATTTTATTTTATTTACCTAATTTATATTACTTTAATTTACTTTCTGGCGACAGCGGTGAATGCATGCCGTGACCTAATGACTGATGACTGATCACTCCAATTTCGTGCAATATGACTGGCCATAACAACACTAACTATATGCGGCTATACGATTACGATACACAAATTACGCTGTACACGGAAGCTCCCGAGGTCGACTGCGCATCGCTCACCTAGGCCAATACTTAATACAGCGCGATCGATTTTCAAAACGCGTCTACTCTTTTCAAATGAGGAGCTCTGCTTGCAGGTGGTAAGAGCATCTGGAATAAATAGTTTGCGAGCGCAGCTTCATTCTTTCTATCTACATGTTTTGTTGAAGGAAGAATGTTCGATTACCAATTATAGTGACGATGAGGAAGATATATGACGCATACTGCAGCATACACACCTGGATGCTAAGTGTCACCGAGGCGTGCTCTCGACAGGGCTTGTCATTGGAGCCAGCAAGACCTCTCCTCTTTGTGAGAATCGGGCCCGAAATAGTTTTTAAAAAGTTTTGAAATATTCTATTTTTTTAATATTAAAAAGTCTATTGTGCCATTCTAGGAAACTAATCAGAAGCGCTCCATATGAACTAGCTTAAATTATTTTAGATATCATTAAGAAAAGAACAATCGTTTGTGGGGCGTGGTGGCTCAGTGGTAAGTTCGGCGCCTTGTGACCGGAGGGTTGCAGGTTCGAATCCCACTCTAGCCGCTGCGTACGGACCTTGGGCAAGTCCTTCATTCGCAATTGCTCGTGGCGCTTCGGCGTGAAAATTCCGGCACAGTATCAAATGCTGTAGTCGGGAGCGCCTATGAGTAGTAGTTGACTTCGAGAGGCGCTATAGAAATATCCGGAATAAATAAATAAATAAAATAAATAAATAAAATCGTCATGCAGTTAAATACCATTGCTCAGAACACTATAATTATAAAAGAGTCAACAATGGCAAGGCACACAAGAAGAATCGAGAACGAGGAACGTCGATGGTTGATGGTATCCGCCGATGTTGGCGCACGGTTGTATCACCGTCCAACACTCCCTCGTAGGTTGACGACGATGCTGCGCCCGGAAATCCCTCGAACACCCAGGCACACGTGGGACAAGTATCCATGCATGACCCGCCGAACGGTATACATGGTGCATTAAGTGATGGTATTTGTTAATTAATTTATTAAATTTTTTTCGACGAATTTCAGGCCTGTGAAGAAGAGCAGACCATTTAGCTAGCCTCAGATGTATAGTGGTACAATTTAACCCTATACTGCATAGGATTTTTTCGCTGAATAAAATAGATGTGCTAGCAAGTGCATATTGTAACCAATAGTCACTGTTTCAAGGTCTAAATTATTCACAGAATTTGTATAGTTGAAGAAAGAATAACTTAAACCAATTGGTAACTGCATGCATGCAACAGCCACAGAGGTTACCGGTTGCCAATTGGCAACAAGATGCACTGAGTGCATGGATGTGCAATGCGTTACCGTTTGGTAACAAGATCCAAAAGTTCACAAACTACATAATCGCCGACTTTTGAAGCTCCAAATGCAATATTTCATGACTAACGGTTTCAAGAATAAATGCTATGCCACGGTACAAAATGTTGCCACTTGGTAATTATACCATCAAAAACTTATTTCCTGCGGTGTTGCAAATTTGGCTAATATGCTATAAAATACTTATATTCTTGGTGGTTGCATATATTGTTGTCATTTGGAACCACGAGATTTCGTTAGAAATGCAATGAAAGTGCATGTTGTTGCCAATTGGTAGCGTTTTTAAAAACCCGCAGTTGCACGTTGTAATCAAGCGGTCGGTCCTACAAATGTGTGGAAATTTCTTATTTTAAACTGTCTTAGCTTTTGATTAAAACGGACTTTTAATAAAGATTGATTTAGCCATGGGTATGATTTTTTCAGTTCTTGAAATTATGTATTAATATTCATACGTGCCCTGTGAATAAGATGATTTTCTTCTTTTGTAACAGATGACTTTAGGAAGAACTTTTTTGTTTTTCGCCCCATATACGACGCTCTTGTTTAGTTCTTTGCACAGAATAATTATTTTAGATAGTTACTGACCACCGCATCATACAACTAAGAGGTTTGTTTAGGTGTGAATCTTGATTTTGTAAGTGTTACCAATTGGCAACAAAATGCAATAAAGGGTTAAGTATGCGACTGAAAATGCACGATTAGAACATTGTTGCAGTTCGCGATGCAGTTTTAAAAAAAATAAATTTAACCACGTTTCTACAGAATAAATCTTCATACTTAAAACCAGAGTTTGCTTAATTCTTACACCTTTTAAAGAATTTTACTAAAAGCAGAGGCGATATATAAATGCTTTGTTACGTTACGTTGGCGTAATGCAATTAAACATTTATAGAGCCTATTTTCTTCCTTTCAAATCCATTGCTTGTATATATAACTGATCTAAACATTATCAAATATATATATATATATATATATATATATATATATATAATATATCATCCTATTCAGTGTTTTATATATATATGTATATATATATAATACCCTATTCAGTGTTATGTATATAACATGTATGACATGTAAGTATATATCGATTAATCTCCAAATGTTAACCTCGATTAAATTCGAGTAATTTGGTATCTATTATACTTAAAGCGTGAAAAACTTTTACAAATGTAGTCACTGAGTCAGTTACTACTTTCTTTCACGGTATAAGCGAACTGTTTATTGCAATTAACGAAGACAGTTAATTTTGTCGCCATCTTCAATTTTTCCATCAGCACTTATACCTCAAATGCAAAATGATAGCTTAACTTTCCACTCAAACGTTTCACAATATCATTGTTCGACATATTGTTGACTCCGGAAATAGGCCGTTCGACATCATGCAATAAGTAAGAAAATTAATCGAGCAAGACGAATTTAATCGATTAAAATTTTAACGATTAAAGCCCTAGGTTTTAGGTTTGGCGGTTTCCCTCGTAGAATGAAGTGACCAACGACTGTAGGCGGTTCAAGTAAGCATCTGTCGGCCAATGGGCGTTGATTTCATTTTGGTTTACACATCTTACAAGCATAGGCTGCTGAATTTAATTATATGCATAGCCTAGGCAACATCGTCCGCTTTGTGGAATGGAGGCGAGGCGCAGGGACGGTCGGTCGATCGGTGGTAGCCCCCACCCTAGGCCCTTCACCCTCCCTCTGGCCTACCCCGATCAATTGACCACTTGTATATATAACCGAGCTTTGGGTCGTAAACCTGTATATAAATGCCAGCTGTTGATGCTGTCACCGTTGCCTTATTATACCCGGAACACTAAAGACAATAAGCTGTATTTCATATTCTAAGAATTTGCACCAGTATCAGATGCTAATATACAGCCTAAGGAAGAGAGACTAGGTCACATGCCAAATTATGCTAATGAACTTAGGAAATGAACTTAGGAAATGTCCTTTCACAATTGAGTCTTGGTTTGCAGTACTCATTCTAGTTTGAATTTCGCTGCAGCAGAGTTGAGCTTCGTAATTTCTTCACTTCATAGCCATTTTAAATCGCATAGTCGATACAGCTTATATCTCGTGTCTGTATATTATATTATTATCTTATTTCAGTAGTGGACCTTATAGTAGTATAACATTGTATTTCGTTAGTGGACATATATTAGTATCATTATATCGAACTATTTCCAAAGATGGATGGAGACTACGCTGTACCAACGACACCGACTTCAGGTGTTGCAGTTGGCAACATGCGAACATTTAAAAAACGGTTGTCTGATGGATCTACCAAGAGTTATAGCTACCCTTACGTTTCTGTAAGGAAACATTTTGAATTAACTTTTACAACCGACAGTGATAAACTTAAATTTGAGCAAAAATGTGAGGACATTCGCTTGGCGTTGGGAGTAAAAAGTTTGAGAGAAGTTCTGGTGAAAGTCATAATGGATGTTGACACCAATAAGCTCTCTTCTGCAACTCAACATCCGCAGCAGACACTCACGATGTCTTCAGTCACGGAAGAAGTAAGTGAATCAACTTCACTGACTGATCCAGCATCTGTCACAGCAGCAATATCAGCAGCTCCAGCAACAGCTTTGGAGACTGCACATGAGAATTTTGTTGGGCAGTGCTCCAGCATTGCCCAGTTGATCGACACAATCTCACAACATTCATCCACATGTGTGACGCCGTATTCAGTGAAGTCATGGACACACAGTGGTCATGTGCTGTCGGTGGATATGGAGTGTGCGAAAAAACACTCCTTTCAGTGGAGTTCCTCATCCACAATAGACAGCGAGCGGAAGGAATTTGAAGTCAACCACCGAGTGATGTTGAGCTACCTGGCCTCTGGTATGACACCCATACAGTACGAGCGCTTTAGCGACTTCAGTCGGTTTGGACTATTGTCAGACCTTTTCCGCAGGAGGAATATGGTTACATTTAGTGCCATTTCTGAGAACCTGCGAAAGCAATCTATATTTGGCGCTAGAGCGCAGGAGTCTTCACTGTCGCCTGATGGAGCTATCTCTATAATGACTGACGCACGACATCATTGTAGACGAAATAGTTATCACACCGACCATGTTGCTATCGGGTTGAAAACTCACAAAGTCGTTGATATTCAACACATTAACGGGAATGATGATAACTGTTCACAGCGTCACGAGGCAGTGGGATTCGACAGGATGTACGAGAGCCTGGATCTCAGCAACATTAAAGTTGCCCATCATGTGCATGATCGAAACATGACAATCAACAAGCGCCTACGTGAGAGGAAGCAAGCCAGGAATTCCAATGACCGCTGGCACTGCACCCGTCCTATAACAGCCGGGGTGAAAAAAATTGGGCAAGGAGCACAAAAAAACATTGGAAAAACATGGCATCCCGAGCTTTCTGACAAGGGTGCTGCCATTCGAAACCACGTCTATTGGTGTATGGACAATTGCAATGGAGATGCCCAAACCCTGCGTAAGCTCATAGAATCATGCATCCCTCATTTTCAGAACAACCACAGCAAGTGCCATGAAACTTCCCACTGCAAAGAGCCGGGGCATATGATTGAAGTTCGAATTGTTTCAAATGAGGCTGCAATTACAATGCTCCAGGACTTTCTTCGGTCGTTGGTAGTGTACAAGCACGCTGAAGATTATGTCAAAGGCCACGACACATTTTATGTGGAAAGTTTTAATAACGTTTGTCTGATCTATCTGGATAAACGGATACACTACGGGAATTTAATGTACGAGCTGCGGAGCAATCTGGCTGTCTTGGACTGGAACGAACACGTCGACAGACCATACACGTCTATATGCACGACTGTTCGTTCGAAAAACCCACGTCGCCAAATCGGGAAAAAAGTGTATCGGCGCAAGACCTACGTATTTGTTGAGAACATTTGGAATTTGTACATTGCCGTGTGGTCAGCATCTAAAGCAATATCGGAGTCTGTGACAGAAACTTCTGCAGATAAGGAGACCTGCCAGAGTGAAATCTCTTCGGACGAATCCGATGACGACCAATTAGGAGACAGTGAGAGCTTTTCAAATGAAAGCAATGCACCCTACACAGTAGAATAACCGTAAGAGCTGTGACAATATTGTATGATACACTAAAATCAAACATATCAGTGCTACATAACCATCAACCGTCATTACACATAACCACCTTAGCATTCTGCTGTCTACTCTGCTTGACCTCCCCGGATTTTGGCCTGGCATAGGACAGAGAGATGTGTGGCAGAGCTGATGTGTGGCAGAGCTGACTGCTATCACACGCGTCCACAGGTGGCGGATAGTGGAACGACCTCTAGAAATAGAGGTCAGCTGCGAAATAAGCAGGGTTATATCTGACGAATAAGCAGTCGCGGACCAACAGCGGCAAGGCTAGTAGGGCACACTGTAGAAAAAGAGTGGCATTTTGCTTGACAACTAAAAGCTGCAAATATCCAATAACAGCCTTGTGACATGGGAGCACATGACTCAATTTAAATAAGCCTGATGACCCTCTGCCTAGCGGGCATGTGTTCATCACCAAGACTAGGTCCACAGCGGAAAACTGTGGTTGATGCCACGAAGGGCATCCGATCTGTAACAAGATGCTCCAATCTGTATAAAAATGAATCTGTGGCTTACCCCCCCTCAACGAGGTCCTAATCCAAGCAAGAAAAAAAGAAGATTGAACGGACAAGGGACTGTGGCCATTGCAAAATTGATTTGACATAGCACTTATGAAAAACCTAGTCTCCGTAACGTGGTTTTCGTGTGGCGCCGAGCAATTGAGGGCAATTCAGGTTTAAATCCACCTCTGAGTAGGAATCTTGAAGAGGCGCTATATAAATTTAAAATGGGGGAATGTTATGTTACATTGAATCATAGCTATGACAGGTGTACATAAGCAGCTCACAATCGATAAAATTCTGCTTTATGTCAGAAAGTAAGTGTACAATAAAAATCTCTCTGTCTAAACAAAGTCCGGCGAATTATCCAAAGTATCAATGTTACTCCCACTTGTGGCCCATGTAAGGCGTGCCTGTTGGATTCGGATACAACGATCTCACTTTTCGCACTACGCAATCTGGCATTATTTCCCGCATGTGAAGTACACCGTTCGATTCCGTTAGTTTCTTGGCCAGATATAATGGGCTCGTCCACCCACCCAAGTTGCAAATGATCTTCCAATATTTTCCATAAATTACTCTTCGTATTGGACTGTTAGCTGCATGCGCTGCTTGTCCTCCGCCAAGCCAACCTGGAGATGCAGAACCCACGCACGGAGAGAGAAAACAAAGAGGACAGGCGCCTTCCGATTGATGATTTTCACCCTGCAGCTGCAAATGATCAGCTGACACTTGAATGTCATTACTGTTTTGAGCCTCAATTTCTGACTCTGTACTATTTCCATTGGACGCGACCAAGACCTCCTTCGAAGCGGCATCCATACAAGATTTTCTTCTCTTTGGTGGTTCCAACTCTGCAATTGGAACAAAGGCAGTTTCGATTGGTTGGAGATATATTTATAATGTCATCAACATACAATTAGCTCTTTCGACTTGACTTGAACGACAGCTTAGCTGGGTTATGCATATGTTTATTGTCTTATTACATATCGTAATAATAATAATCATGGTAATTTTAATAATTACATTTTTAATTGGCCATTTATTATCATTACTGCTGTTACTGCTGTTCACATCAGTTGTCATTATACTAACATTGCTGATGTTATTATTACTATGTATTTCTATAGCATGGTTTGAGCTAAATATTTGCAAGGATAATAAATGCAATTTAATTTAATATTTATAAATCTTAGTTCAATCTTATTTGCGCACGTATAGCGCTACCTGAAGAACAATAGGGCCTACTTGTACAGGGTTCACCACACAAAACAATTTATACAATTTCAGTATATATATATATATATATATATATATATATATATATATATATACGCATCGTCTTCATAATTACCAATTTTTTCAAAATTCCAGTTGTTGTGAGCAAAAAATGCCCGTATGGCTTCCTCTTGATCGCCATCTACCACAATAGTAAGTTCGTATTTGTTCATGGCAATCTAATCGCATATAGAAACTACAGACTTGTTTCTCAACCCTGTAAGTATCTTCATAGCAATGAACTCCATAGTAATATGAGTGTATGGGGGGGTAAATTTGGATAATTGGAACAACTTGTATACATTCTAGAAGTACAGGTATGACCTCTAGCCAGCTTACCTGGCTTTCGTATACACAAATTAGTCGACCCACAGCTCGGTTATATATATACAAGTGGTCAATTGATCGAGGTAGGGCCTGTACGGGGTATGCCCTGTCGGGTCTAGTCTGCCCTAGCGATGCATCTCCATCCATCCGTCCGACCGCTAGAGGGCCAGAGGGAGGGTGAAGGGCCTAGGGTGGGGGCTACCACCGATCGACCGACCGTCCCTGCGCCTCGCCTCCATTCCACAAAGCGGACGATGTTGCCTAGGCTATGCATATAATTAAATTCAGCAGCCTATGCTTGTAAGATGTGTAAACCAAAATGAAATCAACGCCCATTGGCCGACAGATGCTTACTTGAACCGCCTACAGTCGTTGGTCACTTCATTCTACGAGGGAAACCGCCAAACCTAAAACCTAGGGCATGTGACCTAGTCTCTCTTCCTTAGGCTGTATATTAGCATCTGATACTGGTGCAAATTCTTAGAATATGAAATACAGCTTATTGTCTTTAGTGTTCCGGGTATAATAAGGCAACGGTGACAGCATCAACAGCTGGCATTTATATACAGCTTTAAAGCCCTAGGTTTTAGGTTTGGCTTTAATCGTTTAATTAATCCTTAAAATCCACAGCCCTAGCATTTATATACATATATATATATATATATATATATATATATATATATATATATAACATGTAATTAAGTTTCATCACTCTATAGTGAAGAAGAAGAAGAAGAAGAAGAAGAAGAAGAAGAAGAAGAAGAAGAAGAAGAAGAAGAAGAAGAAGAAGAAGAAGAAGAAGAAGAAGAAGAAGAAGAAGAAGAGGAAGAGGAAGAGGAAGAGGAAGAGGAAGAGGAAGAGGAAGAGGAAGAGGAAGAGGAAGAGGAAGAGGAAGAGGAAGAGGAAGAGGAAGAGGAAGAGGAAGAAAAAGAGGAAGAGGAAGAGGAAGAGGAAGAAGAAGAAGAAGAAGAAGAAGAAGAAGAAGAAGAAGAAGAAGAAGAAGAGTCCCAAAGGCTAGTCCTGAGACTGCCACGGGTAATAAGTGTTAGCGGCTTCATTTTCTTAGCCTCGGCATATGAGGGCGGATAGCCAATCCTCTCCCTCACCCTCTTAACTTCCCACCGACAGTGTACGGTCAGTGTACTCATTATCGCTGAGTTGGCTATATATATAGGGAGCGCAGGTGGGGCCGAAATCTCGAACCAAATTTCTAAGTGAGCCTCGGGCAAATTCTAAGTGCACTGCACTTTACTTAACATCAAAAAGTCGACTTCCATTAAGTTTGCATCCTAGCACCATGCACATAGCAAACATCAGCACCTTCTCATCCCCTTTGTTGTCGATAATGAACGCATCATCCACCCTCACCGTATATCCATTATCACTGTAATTATTCATCACCGTTGTTGTCCGCATAGTCTTAGAACTGTCATCGCCGACTACTAAACCTGTAATCATATATATATGGTCGCTAAACACGCTATACGGAGTAGTTCACCAGGTGCATATGGTCCCGGGCAAACGGCCCGAAGTGTTGAGGAACAAGTGGTTGTACAGGAAGGATGATTGATTGACAGGTTAATGGCTGTCCTTACGTCATGGGAAGAAGGATTTGCCTCAAATGGCTTGGGCGCGTCTGGTTTTGTGATGCCTAAGCATGCATGCAGTGTGTTTGCATGTGTATATATATGGATATATATATACCCGATTCATAGTTATATATATACATGTATATTATACACATATATATATATATATATATATATATATATATATATATATATATATATATATATATATATATATATATATATATATATATATATATATATATATATATATATATAGATGTAATATATCTATAGAAGGTCGAATTTATTGAAGTCTCTTCTCTTTCTCTGCTTCCTTACATGCATGTAAACAAGAGTAAGAGACAGACAGATAGAGAGACAGACAGTCTGTGTGCATTGCATGTCTGTCTCTTACTCTCGTCTATCTCTCTGTCTCTGTCTCTGTTTCGCCTTGCCTTTCTGCGGATGAAATCGATGCATTTACGCCGAATTTATTGAACTCTCTGCGTATATCTTTCTCCCTGCATCTCTTTCCCTCTGCGCCTGTGTCTCTTTGTTTCTCCCTCTCATCACTGTCTCTCTGTCTTGCATTGTCTTTCTGTCGTCATTGTCTCCCTCTCTTCTCTCCCTTTGTCGTATTTTGACAGAACGGGTATGCGGTAACTGTTCCACGTATATACATGTATTATTCCTTCGCTCACGATATATAAACGAGGTCTCAAAATATTTGCAAAATCTCCTTCTCTCCCTACCTGTCTGTCTGTCTGTCTCTGTCTGCCTGCCTGTCTTTCTGTCTGTCTGTCTGTCTCTGTCTGCCTGCCTGCCTGTCTGTCTGTCTGTCTGTCTGTATATCTCTGTCTCTGTCTGTCTGTCTGTGTCTGTCTGTCTCTGTCTGTCTGTCTGTCTGTGTGTGTGTCTGTCTGTCTGTCTGTCTGTCTCTGTCTCTCTGTCTCTGTCTCTGTCTCTGTCTCTGTCTCTGTCTCTGTCTCTGTCTGTCTCTGTCTCTGTCTCTGTCTCTGTCTCTGTCTCTGTCTCTGTCTCTGTCTCTGTCTCTGTCTCTGTCTCTGTCTCTGTCTCTGTCTCTCTCTGTCTCTCTCTGTCTCTCTCTGTCTCTCTCTGTCTCTCTGTCTCTGTCTCTGTCTCTGTCTCTGTCTCTGTCTCTGTCTCTGTCTCTGTCTCTCTCTCTCTCTCTCTCTCTCTCTCTCTCTCTCTCTCTCTCTCTCTCTCTCTCTCTCTCTCTCTCTCTCTCTCTCTCTCTCTCTCTCTCTCTCTCTCTCTCTCTCTCTCTCTCTCCAACGGCGTAGCTAGGATATTTTGCGCCCGGGGACGAACAATGAAAATGGCTCCTCCCTATTTTATTTATTTCACATTTACCAAATACATTGAATGGCAATTTAAATTTGAATTAAATAAAATATGAAAACTACAGATGTCCATTAGTGCTCAATGGGGCGCCAAAATCATACCTGACAACTAGTTTGTAAGTAATGAGAATATGACTGGATATATTTTGGGTGCCAAAATTAAATCTGATAAATTTATTTGGGATAAATTAGTAAAAACTGCATCAAATTAAGAGTAAAATTATTTATTTAAACCCTCTGCACTCCCTAACTGTACGCCTCTGTCTCTGTTTCTGTTTCTGTCTCTGTCTGTCTTTCTGTCTGTCTGTCTCTGTCTGTCTCTGTCTGTCTCTGTCTGTCTCTCTCTGTCTGTCTGTCTCTCTCTCTCTCTCTGTCTCTGTCTGTCTCTGTCTGTCTGTCTGTCTGTCTGTCTGTCTGTCTGTCTCTCTCTCTCTGTCTCTCTGTCTGTCTGTCTGTCTGTCTGTCTGTCTCTTTCTCCGACCACCTGTGTCCTTTCCATGAGCTGTTTAACTCCGTCTCTTGCTATGGTCGCTCTAAATTCATGCATATATTATTATTCCTATACTATATTCCAGTATTTATGGAAACAATGGCGTTCCATAAGGGCTCTGACGCGTCAACAAAGAGCGCAGCATGACTCATCCAGTAACATTAACGTCGGCGGCGATCGATACCCGCGCTCAGCTCAGGCTGCGTGCAGTGCATGCAGTGCTCAAACGCCTCCCGATCCAACGCCCAGAACTTGCTAGGCGTTGTCTGACCAGACCCGTCACCATGACAACGCCTGCACTGACGGCTGGAGCGCATTATGAAGTTGGTCGGGTTGAGAAGCAGGTTCTTGGAAATGCGTCAATGGATGGGAGAATGAATGCTGAAAATGGCAAATATGCAGAAATCAAATACTGTCGCGTAAATTCGATTCAACTGCTTTTGTTAACTGCATACACACACGTAATATTTCTGTGGATATAATATCGCACGCGCTATAATAAAGTTTTCATAAATATTTAGAGAAAGTCTCTTATTTCTAATATACAAAAAAGTTTACATAGTAGTGGGAAGTAAAATCAAACAGTTCAACAATTTTACTCATTTCTGGCAACTACATATATCACACAATTAAATTTTTATTAACAAAAACAATCTACTATTCCTTTTACATATTATTTAAGCCGTACACAGGTATACATGATATGACTCCAAACACATAGTTGCGGCTTTTCAAACCGATAACTGAGGGTTAATTGCTAATTGTAACTAGGCCTACCAATCAACTAATCATAAGTCTCTATTGAAAAAACACGTATTCGACTTAGAATCGTGGACCATATTGTCCGTGTATGGACCAATCGTTTTCAACCTTTTGTAGTGACGGAGCCTTACACAAAGCCCCCATGCACTTGCTTACGGAACCCAGCGCGTTTCATCCGTCCGATTGTTTTCAAGAAATAAAATG
>OY744603.1:16606257-16618757 GCA_963556255.1 Allolobophora icterica | reverse complement strand
TTATTGCTCCACATGAAATGCAAAGGCTTAGCACTTTAACGTTGAGTGTACTATAAAAGCGGTTGGGAAACCAATGCAGGTCGTTGTTGAAGTGTTCTTGGTCTATAATCAAAAACAGAAACGCGTTTGATTTGTGCATATGTCATCACGCATGTGTAGGAGTTATGCACCAATTCCATGTATTCATGGGCGGCGATCTCGAGGAATCGAGGGGGACCAGACCCCCACCTTTAACAGTGGGGGGACACTGCAGTATACAGTTGTCCCCCCAAATTTTACAAAAACAGCAAAAAAGGCCAACACATTTTTTCGCGCATGTGAATGCGAAAAAATATTTGACTTCTTTTTGACCAGATCAGTTCAAAAGTGTCCCTTATCCCCCCCCCCCACCTGTCAAACAAGATCGCCGCCAGTACATATGCTACAGCTTTACTGTGGACGTGCTGTGTATACTATAGATATATGCAGCTACCATTGTAGGTTTCTATTGTTTTTCACATTATTGTAATTGTGTGTTCATTTATTTAGCACCACTTGGAGAAAGTTTCAACGGCAGTGCTCCCGACTGCACGATGACCACGATCGAGCAGAATGAGGGATGGACCAAGTTACGATGAAACAAGCAAAAGAAGAGAACTGTGGCCAGGTAATGATGACACTGGAATATTTAGTTCTGTGCACTGCAGGTATACGATGGCACGACCGACCAGGCAGCTATAGCCCGGCACAATAATATATATATATATATATATATATATATATATATATATATATATATATATACATATGCGTGTATATAAAATGGATATCATTTGCATATGTTAATAATAATTATAGTATATATATAGGATATCGTTGATAATATAATAATCTCTATCATAGTATAAGTATAGATAATATAATTATAGTCCTAAGCCTTTGTGCAGAGACCAGCTTATTGGGTGTTGCGCTTTGCGTGAAACACCGTGTTGATCAGGCCTCTGAGTAGAGCCCGTGAAGAGGCGCTATATAAATTCTATGATTGATTGATTGATTGATATCGAAGTGTATACATATTCGTGCATATATATATTGATGCATATATATATATATATATATAAATATATATAAAATGAATGCTGACTTGAGTTATATGAATAGAGGAAATGAGAAAGGGTGAGCGGGTAAAAGGAAGGAGAGGGGCATTAAAACAGCACCTTTCAAGAAACTTACAACAGGCAGTGATTGAATTTACCTGTGAAATCCATGAGAATGGGTTGCTTTTAATACACGTAAAGAAATAAACTGGAGAGATATCCATGCAGGAATTTACCTGACAAGGTAATCGTAACTCCAAGTTTCTAAAGTTCTACTCGAAAGCTAAGCGCAGAGCACCAGCTTATTCACAAACGCTGCGTCACGTCAGAGATCCAACATCCTGAAAGATAGGTAAGGACAGCTTCCACGATAGTTCGTTGGTTTTAACTGGTTTGGAAGTCGGACTGTCAAGCCAAAGGCTGCAGGTTTGAAATTCCGTTGTTCCAACAGCGCCGTACACTATCGTTTGAAAGATTAGGTGGCTATAGGGCAGCGGTTCCCAAACTTTTCTGGGTCGCGACCCACTTGTAAAGATCTTGGCAGTCTCGGTACCCACTGTGTAAAATTAAGCACTGTGTAGGCCTACTAAAATTTGCTTCGTAAATTGGTATCGAAATATGCGAAATTACGTAAAGCGCTTAGAAATTTAAACATTAAAAGGAAAATAATTTAGGTAAAAACAGTTTACAATTTATTGCAATCCTGTTAGTTATAGCCCAATTACAGCCAAATGTTGTTGCTGCAAAAAATAAACATTTCTCGAAAAATTTGGCGACCCACTTGCCAAAGCTTCGCGACCCACTTTTGGGTCGCGACCCACAGTTTGGGAAACTCTGCGTATAGGGAGTAGAAGGAGAGGAGTAATCATCCCTTGAGTACAGGACTAGACTGCTGGTCATCAATTCCTAAAGAAGTCGCTAACATTTTTGTCTTCTTCTAGCTCTTCTTTTTCTTCTTCTTTTCTTCTTCTTTTTCCTATTCATCATTATCATCGTCGTCATCGTCGTCGTCGTCATCATCATCATCACCACCACCATCATCATTCTTCTAATTATTATTATTTGTTTATTTGTTTGTTTCTTTGTTTTGGTTACGTCATTTCAATTAGGAAACACGTCTATTATTAAAACTGTTAAATATGTGACATCATTGTGACGTCATTTCAGTTGTGAAACACGTCTATAATTGAAAATTTTAAGAATAAACGCATAGGCCTACTCCAGCCTCGTCGCTTCAACTACGAAACCCTTCTATTATTTATAAGTTTAAATTTAGAGAATAAAAGGTATGTTGTTACGTTATTTCATTTATGAAACACGTTTTTATTAGTAAATTTAAATTTAGAGAACAAAGGCCTGCTGCTGTGTCAAAGTAGGGAACACATCTGTTGTTATTAAATTTTAATTTTAAAAACAAAGGCTTATATTTATTTGTTACGTCACCAATTATTTAACATATCTATTATTTGTCATTTTAGATAATTATAGAGAATCAAAGACTTTGCTACGTCACTTCAATTATGAAAAAGCTACTGTTTAACTTTAGACAATAAAGAGCTACTGTTACGTCATTTCAATTACGAAACACGTCAATTATTTGTAACTTTAGATTTTGAGAATAAAGGCCTTTGTTACGTCACTTCAGTTGCGAAAAAGAACAGTAGTCCCTTGAGTAGACTGTTAATTGAAGAATACAAAGTCCATGTCAAATGCTCTAACAGTCATAAAACTGTTGGATTACGCAATGCCCTCGTTATCACACCTTTAAAATACTTTTGGTCTATGCTACATATTCATAATCTACGCGTATGTGGCAGTTCATTTCTGTATCGGCGACGTCAAAGGCCTTTGTTGCCATGAAACACAGCTCATATGAAGTTTCAATTTATTGGCTGTTAACTCCGCCCCGATGCTCTTACTACGTTACTGCCAGTGACAGGCCAGGAAAAGGACGAGTGCGCCGCTAATCATATTTGCTATTACATAGTTTGGTTGCCAAGAGTCATCTTATGTCCCACTTAACTGCCATTTAACTGTGACTAACCAATCAAGTGGCAGTTAAATGGGACAGGGACATATTAGCGTAGTCAGTTGATTGAGAGGTGTACACATTAGCGTCGCCTGGGGATGGGGAGGGGGGGCGAGGAGGCAAAGGAGGCAGCTTCCCCATCCCTGCTCAGACTGGGTCGTGAGATTCGTGCAAATCCGATGAGTTTTGGGTGGTACCCTTCCCATATGTAGCTTGACATGTCCTTCCACTGTATATGTTTGCCTTATCACCCAAGGACAGAAAATATCCAAAGAGCTCGACCCCAACCTCATATCTCTGGCAACGCCACTGAGTGTACCAGAAGTGTTTCCTAACAACTTCAACGGCCTTTGATGCCATAAGATGCCAGTTGTAAAACTGTTGGAATTCCATCCAATCGACAGTTCGACTTTCGCTCCCTTCAACTCATGCATAAATAAAACATCGTGACTGCCTTATAGAAATACAACACAATACACTACATAATATAAAAAAAGTTAATGTTACTCGTACATTCCAAAGGACTTGAAGGATGAACACCGACCCACGCCGGAAAAAATCGACTCCAGTGCAAACGCCAAGTAAGCTTACAGCTAAATAATAGATCGCTGAAATATGGAAGCGATAAGAATACTAATTCGTTGCAATTGTTAAGACGAGAATCAAGCCTCAATGCAGGGTTCCTGATGTATCCGATAAGACTTATCTAACAAGCAGGATCGGCAGCCACACGATATCGCTAAACACCGAATACTGCAGCTAACACTTGGTGGGACCGGTAGCCGAATGGAATGGATTTGCCTGTAACGCGGAGAGTACGGGTTCGAGCCTCCTCCACTCAGGCGGTTAATGTTTGAGGACTTGTATCATCATCATCATCAGTTCCTGACGCCAGCCATTTGGCGGCGATGGGTACGAATAAATGATCTCCATTGTCCTCGGTCATTTGTCAAGTCTATTGCCCCCTTAATGTTAGTCCAAGTGATGTTATGTCGTCAGTTATATTATCTATCCAGCGTAGCCTTGGTCTGCCTTTGTGTCTTTTCCCTTCGAATCTTGGATGTAATGCACTGTCTGGGAATCTGTCAACTGGCATTCTCTCTACATGTCCAAACCATCGGAGTCTTCGTTGAACGACTTTGTCTAGCAGAGTTGTTTTGATGCCTAATGATTGTCTTATGTCATCGTTTCTTATTTTCTGCAGTCTTGAAATCCTTGCGATCTTCCTCAGCCAGTTCATTTCTGCTGTAAGAATTCTTCTTTCATCTTGTTTTCGCATTGTCCAACATTCCGATCCATATAGGAAAATGGGTTGTATCATTGTCTCGTTTAATTTTGTCTTGGGTTTCTTTGTTAATTCTTTGCTCCTCCAAATCCTGTTCATTATTCCAAATGCTTGTGAAGCGCGTCCAATTCTTCTTTGTATATCTTTTTCATTGCTGCCATCAGCGTTTATTAGCTCTCCGAGATAGACGAATTGTTCTACTTGCTCAATAGCCTCTCCTTGGATTGTGATAGATATTGGTGTCTCTTTGGTCTTTTCAATCACCATTGTTTTAATTTTCTCTGCGTTGATCATTAGGCCGAATCTTCTGCTGGTTTCGTCAATCTGTGTCGTAATATCTGTAGTTCTGTCTAAGGACTTGTATACTTCACGCAAATAGTTGCTCAGTGCCATCGATGTTCTGCTGTATGGTCGTGTGTGCGTTTCTGAACTCGAAGGAGGACAATATCAACTACAGTGCAATACAGTACGTATTGCACCTCATGTGCCTGTGTGCTAGAGAGCGTGCGGATCGCGGATTGCCTCCCGAAGATGGCTTCATTTTAGAGATTTAAATCTCGGACTAGCACGGTCCGTACACAGGGACCTTAAATGGAGTACGGTAGCGCCCATTCAAACAGGCAGCGGTAGTGAAGCATCTCATCCGATAAATTCATTGAAAAATTAGCATGGTCGACAGAGTGGGAATTGTAAAAAAAGACGGGCGGGGGAACGGTTGAACATTTTATCCGCATTGTGCAAACTCATGATGTCAACGAAATTTGAGAGCAGTTGATTTCAACGCTAGCAGTTTTGCAAGTCAAACTCGAATCAAAATCAATTCCTTTGTTGAAAAAATAAAAAAATCCATGCATGATACGCCATGGAAATGTCTTCTCTTTGTCAGAGACTCGAGTAAACTAATGCTAAATCACACTAGAACAACTGAGGGGGTTTGAATCGACCCCCTTAGGGTGTGCAATGAACATTTAACTGTGCGGTCCTAAGAAAGACTAGGGGGTTGAACCCTCAACCCCGGCAATTCTTACCCTAGAGTCGAGACCATACGGTTGATATTTAAAAACGTGTAGGCCTACTGTTACATTTATCGCGCACCCCTATGTTTCACTTAGCCTGAAAAGACCGACAGACTGGCGCAGTGGTTACAGTATTGCCCTCTAGCGAATAATTTGTAACTTTCTATCGGAAAGACACTAGCTTGCGAACAAAGATGGTTGTTACATTGCCATTCGCCAGGTGGAGACAAGCATATCACCCCTACTTCACCTTACTCCACGGTAACTTGACATCGCATTCGGATTACGGGGAGGTAGGATGAAATCGATTTCAAAGTTACCCTGAGGGTAGCTTGAAGGCGATTTCATCATACAATCTGCCATTTCGATTACCCCTCAAAAATTGATAGGGCCTATTTTTCATTAGTCTATAGACTGTCAGTTTAATTTTTCAGAGTGTCTGGCCTAGTGTTGTAGAGCATATAAACATGAGTACAATGGCACATCTTGGAACCTGGGGCACTGAGGTTGAGATTTTACTATGGCAACAATCCTCAACAGTCGGATTTACGTATACGGCCTATAAAGTGAATGTGGGAAAGACAATAACTGCATGCAGGTAAAGTATACACCACTCAAGACAGATATGAAAGGACTTTCATGTTTACGAAGTCATTATGATCAGCAATTTGTCACAGCACTTTGAGCCTGCAATTTGTGAAGTTTTTGTTATTGTTATTTTCTTGAGTTAAATAGTGGACTGTATTTTTAATCCAGAAGTTGTAATTCTATGTTCCTAATGACTATTCACTCTTGCAATCATATTTTTTCTTCTAGATTTATCCAATTGTGTTGAATCAATCAGTCAGTCAGTCAGTCAATCAATCTTTATTCATGATGTTAAAGTCAGTGACATTGCAACAATTAAGGTACAGGTGACCTAAAGGGATCTTAGATCCCGCTAACTGGGGACTCCTGATACATTGTGTATACAGTGGCGTAGCCAGGTTTTAACACCAGGGGGAGCGAGCACAGAAAAAAGGCCCCAATTACCGGTACCAAAATAAATAATTTCAATTAATTAAATTCATTATGATTATAAGTATTTATCTGTGTATTTTAAATAGAAACACTGAAACACCCAAAAGGTGGCCAAAAGGTGGCAAAAGCATGATGTCTAGTAACTGTAATAGTATAGTATTCTATAACATAACAGTACAAATGCAAACCAATTACTTTTTCGTCCAGACTTCATTTTAGTCAAGTTATCGATTACTTCGTTATAATCCACTTCAATTGCGAACTGTCTTTCGATCGTAAGTAAGGGTAAGCCAGACAATCTGTCCTTGCCCGTTGTTAAACCTGTGTACGATTTTATGAGTTTGAGTCGGCTAAAGGATTGTTCTACACAGGGACGTCATTTCAGCTTTTTTCAGGGGGGGGGGGGCAAGGACGTCAAAAAAGGGGTAAAAGAAATTTCACAGCTTTTGGGTGTTTCTTCAAAATTTTCTGGGAGAAAACTGCCTGATGTGCCCTCCCCTGTCAAAGACTTGTGAAAAACCTATGCAGACTCTATTTTCTTAATAGTATGTAATAATTCCATAAATTTGAGTATCATTTTTTTCTTTTTTACCCCTTTCTTCTTCCTCCTTTTCTTGTTCCAGCTTTTTTATATTTTTTTTCCCAAAAATCAGGGGGCAAATGTCCCCTTGCCCCCCCCCAAATGACGTCCCTGGTTCTACACCAGCGCTGTTCATTGGCAAGTTCAACAAAATGCGGTACAATGTGGACTCCAGACTAGGATAAATGGAACACTTGTCATTGGAGATCATGAATTTTAGTATATTTCTGCTAGAGATTCTAATTCGGTCAAATTGTTAAAATGCTTTGGATCTAAACAACTAAATTTGGAAGTCACATTTGTAAAATGCTCAAATGCTCAAATGCTCAGGTATCTGGTTATGGGACGTCATTTCAGCTTTTTCAGGGGGGGGCAAGGACGTCAAAAAAGGGGTAAAAGAAATTTCACAGCTTTTGGGTGTTTCTTCAAAATTTTCAGGGAGAAAACTGCCTGATGTGCCCCTCCCCCTGTCAAAGACTTGTGAAAAACCTATGCAGACTATTTTCTTAATAGTATGTAATAATTCCATAAATTTGAGTATCATTTTTTTCTTTTTTACCCCTTTCTTCTTCCTCCTTTTCTTGTTCCAGCTTTTTTATATTTTTTTTCAAAAATCAGGGGGCAAATGCCCCCTTGCCCCCCCCCCCAAATGACGTCCCTGGTTCTACACCAGCGCTGTTCATTGGCAAGTTCAACAAAATGCGGTACAATGTGGACTCCAGACTATGATAAATGGAACACTTGTCATTGGAGATCATGAATTTTAGTATATTTCTGCTAGAGATTCTAATTCGGTCAAATTGCTAAAATGCTTTGGATCTAAACAACTAAATTTGGAAGTCACATTTGTAAAATGCTCAAATGCTCAGGTATCTGGTTATGCTGAAGGTCCTACATTGGCTTCGTATTATACAGGGTTGTTTCCCATCTGTGGCGGTGCCAGGCACTGCCAGGTGGGCTGCACTCGAGCTTATCTGAGGGTCCTTTGGCGACTCGTGCTGGGAGTTCAGGGTAGCCGCCACCTGCGCTCTTCGGGTAAGGGAATGCTCACTGTACCTTTACCCGCACAGCCACCATGCGAAACGTGTTTTTCAGTGGTGGGCCCGATGGCATGGAACGGGCTCCCCCTGGAGCTGCGCTTGCTCCTCAGAACTCCCACTGATACGTTCTACACTAGATTGAAAACTGTCCTACTATTTGACCGTGCTGGAGTCGGGAGCACCTCTCGAAGAGGTGCAATATAAATACTCGAATGAATGAATTAATGAAATCTTTTAATTGTGCTATTTATGACAAAATCTAGAAACACTATGTAGGTTTCAACCCCGAATTTTTTTTTTGAATCATCCACTGACATTTCCTCACGGAATCTCTATCTTTTCCGAACTCTGTGTTGCTCATAGTTAGTATATAGTAACATCACATTTTTGAGCCAGCTCAGTTGTTTCATTCTCAATCCGTTCAAGCTCCGATTCAAATTCATTCCGCATCTCGTTTTCAAATAGTTGAATAAATCAATGCTACTTCTCTGTGAATATGGATAGACTGAAAGCCCTCTATAGCACTTGTCCGCAGAATATTAGAACTAAGAATTCGAACATATGAAGTGGTACAAGAACCTTTTTCCTCAGCCAACTGTTTAGTAGTGCAGTTTGAAAGAGTTTGCCCATTTAAGGACAAGGTGACATACTTCTAATGTTGTTTGAACAATTGGAATAAATAAATTTCAAATGATTGGAATAAAATTATGAAAAAGGCCCCATATTTTGGAAAATGGTCTCAGGGGGAGCGGCCGCTCCCCCTGCCCCCCCCCAGCTACGCCTCTGTGTGTATAGCTAGATTATTAAAGCGGACAGATAATTCGATAACGAAGCCTTCAAATGGAGAACACTTAACTAAGTAGCTTAACTAAGGTCAGGCAAAGCACACATCAATTGAATCAGGTTTCAAAATATCATAGTCCTGAAAAGGAAAAACGAAACTAACCTGACTAGACAACTTAACTAATCTGACTATAGGACAAGGCACACGAGTAATTATGAGGAAAATTATGAATTTGTTGAAGAATTCTATATTGTCATGGAGCTAGCTCATGTTTCGTGTGCACTTCAATGTACCCTCAGTTTGACCTCACATGGTTATTATAGGTCATCAAAATGTGTCAAAACAATTGGTCACATGACCCGCTTATCGATCGCTTAGCCGCCATATTGTATTCAAGATGGCGGAAAAAGGACTTTCTAAATCACTTGTATCTCGGCCACTTCTTATCCGATTTCGACGTTTTCTTTGTTAATTTGTAGGTCTTGATAAGAGCTATCTTTGTGGTCTTTGAGTATTTTTACTAATTATAGCCGTTTTTGAGAAATTTAGCAAAAACAATTTAAAAAAAAGAAATTTTCTGTATTTTTACTTTTTGCCACTTAAGGAGTAGAAAATGGGAAAATATTACTCTGACAAGATATAATCAGCATTTAATAAGCTTTCAAATGGTACTATTGAAGGTAATATTATGTTGTGCCATTTTCCTCTAGGATTCAAAATTGAAATCCAGTGCAGTGCCATTCGAGTAACCAAGCGTACCTTTCATATGTCTGTTCCACAGCTATTTTCCATTCGATTTTGACGTTTTTTCTTTGAATTGTATGTCTTAATTAGAGCTATCTTTTGGTCTTATCATATTTATTTGTGCTAATTATAACCGTTTTTGAGAAATTAAACAAAAACAATATTTTTAAAGAAATTTTCTGTAGTATTACACCAATTTTTCAAATCTTTTTTTACGTTAAGGTTCTTATCAGTATTCAGGGGCCCAAATGGAGAGGGTACATTTAAACAATGTTATGAAGAAGAAACGGGGGGGGGGAACCGTAGAGTAATGGATAACACACTGGCGTGAAGAGCTGAAGGTACCAAGATCGAACCCCGTAGACATCCGTTAATTTAAGGTTAATTCTGCCTTCCACTCGCTAGGCGGCGGCGGTGGTTAAATTAATAGTAGACCGTGAGTTGGCGCCGTATGTCGCTGCCGCACAAGCAGTTATATTCGACTCCTGTAAAACTGTTATCATGTGTGCTTCTACTTAATACATGTATGTAAGGCGCCCTGCGTGGCTGCCGTTTGTACTATATGTACATGTATGTTCAATGTACAGCGCAGTGCGTTTGCAGGCGCTTAATTAAAGAAAAGATTATTATTATTATGACACCTCATGTATTATCTGCCAAAAGAAGGGGGACGACAAGCTTCCCGCTTGCAGTGAGAATAATGGCAGGAAGAAAATTCAAGAAGCATCTGTTGTTCTCCGGAATGATATCTTGTCAGAAGTCCCAGAAGATGGTATGGACTGTTAGTAAACGTCCAACCTGAAACGAGCTGATCTGAGCCCCCCTCCAAAGCGTTGTAGCAGCAGAAATTCTGAACCACCGAAAGATTCTTCATCTTTGCGCGTGATTTGTATGAATCGCGTGAGTTATGGACTAAATAAACTATTTTGTATATGCGAAAAAATTGCGCTCTAGATTTTATAAATGCTGCAGTTAAATGCTACAGTTTCAGTACTTTCAGGTGATGTTTTTGAGAGAACTTCCACCCTTCATTTTTGTTTATCAATATGTTTCACTCACACAAGCAAGAAGACAGAATCCCAATGGTGCTAGCCAAGAAGGTCACTGCAGTTACTCTGGTGTAAAGGCTGAGAGATACTCCAGTTGTTGAGGAATGTGCAAAGCCGTTACAGGCCAGAATGAGCCAGTCGAATGACGAGTACCTTTACGAAAACTTCCCTATCTGTTCAGGTAGGGTTTACCTGACGAATTTCATATGAATGTTTCAGGTAATGGTTATCTGAATTTCTCAGGCAAATATGGCCAGAACATTTTTCACTGTAAATATGCATGAAATTGGTTTCTGAATTCGCACATGAATTAAATTGGGTAATTAAGGAACCCAAAAGGAAAACTTAAATAGTCGCGTTACAAATTTTACAAATTTTTAGCTTAATAAATAAGAAACATTATTGCTGAGTATACATGCATATACATTTCACAATTTGCAATCTCGTGAGTTGTCAGTGAAAACAAGAATTGGGTTCAGTATTTTTTTTATTAAAAGTTCAGGTATAAAATTGTATTTAAAGCTATTGCTGACTCCGGATCATTCCTGCCATGCAGATATACGCAAGGCATGCTACACTTTCTCATTGTTCCTAGTAGGTCAATTTTGACTTACACCCATCTGCGTATAAATCCATCAAAGACTCGTGAGATGGTCGTTGTTCGACATAACATGCCTTCCCTCGCTCAGCAACCCTCAGCCTCTGGGGTTAAAATGACGACTTCCATTAAAATTCTTGGAGTACACATCGGCGAAAAGCTCACGGTGACAGCACACGTCGAAGCGATCCTTGGATCATGCTTCTCTTCATTGTACGCCCTAAAAACCCTTCGAGGGCACGGAATGCCAGTACAAGCCCTAAACGATGTCACGAGGGCCACCACTATGGCTAGATTTATGTACGCATCCCCCGCATGGTGGGAGTTTCTGAGTAAAGAAGAGCGCGAACGCATACAACGGTTTGTCCGTCGAGTGATACGGGAGGGATTCCTCCCGCCGGATACACCGACGGTGGACTACCTTGCAACTCTCGCCGACGAACAGCTCTTCAAGGCGATCAAACTAGATCCACAACATGTCCTACGATGGATGTGTCCTCAACGGCAAGATGCAGGCTACAATCTTCGTAATCGCCCACACCCATTTGCTTTACCTCAAAAAGACGATAAGAACTTCCTACCAAAACTGATGTTCAGAGGCATTTACTAACGCCCCTTAGTAAATTTTACGAGCCAGTCTTATATTCTTCTCATGTTGCCTACACTAGCTAACTCCCACTTGTCATAATAGAATTCATTCAATTACAATTAGCTCTCTGCTGGTAATCTAGACGAAATAGTGTATTATTTCCGATACAGAACAAAATCTTTATAATTATTCTATTGGTACTTTAGTGTAAATTTAAATCTATTGTTAACAGCTGCGTTTTGACAGCTGTTTGATTTAATAAACGAATATACAATACAATGTATTTATATGTTGTTTTTACTTGTAGCAATATACATGTTAGAAATTTTCTTGTTTTCGTTTATGGCTTTATTTTTCTGGATCTCAGGCCATGATGTCCATGGAAACCATCTTGGAAACTCTGAAAAGTGATGACAACATCCCATGTTGGTTGCCGTGGGGAGGCGAGGAGCCGTTGAGGAGGTCTTTGTCACCGTGGAAGGTCAAGCCATTGAAATTGGACGCGGTGGACTGCTTTTTGGGTTAGATAAGCTGCTGAAGTTGTATTTCATCATGCAGATGTCTTACCCACCAGAATGCTTCCGCATATGCTCACTTTCTTCAGCATGCTGTCCTTGGAGCTGAAGTTGGAGTGCAAATGACATGCCGCTCGGCTCTTGGCTTGACACATTATGTCAGGTCTGGCAGAAA
>OY744603.1:16573757-16601257 GCA_963556255.1 Allolobophora icterica | reverse complement strand
GTTATGTGATCTTGTGGTCCTTAGGTTATCTTGTCCTCTGATCTTATTGTCCTTAGGTCATCTTGTCCTCTGATCTTGTTGTCCTTAACTTGTCTTGTTCTGTGATCCTGTGGTGCTAAGGTTATCTTGTCCTGTGATATTTAGGTTATCTTATTCTCTGCAGTCTTATGGTCCTCGAATACTACATTACCTTCTCTTACGGTAGAAATAATTTTCCATCGATTGAAACTGTCGAGGTAGGTAGAGTAGTAGAGAGTAGGTTGACAAGGGACACAAGAGCCATCGCAAGGCCATAGACACAAGCACACAAACAATCAAACAAACAAGCACCACCCACACCCACAAACGCAAGCTGGCTTGCGATATGAATAATATTTACACCAGTTTATTAGTACGTCGATGAAAATTATTTCTTCCTGGAAACAAGTTCATATAAATCTAATTATGGAGTTGTTTGATCAATATTCGTAAATCGATTAAACGCACAGGATCCTTTTAATTTTCGCACACACAAGCGTTTATCCTAAAGCAATTCCAGGAACATCTCTCATTGCAACGTCTGTGTGGAATCTCAGTCCAGTATCAAGGAACTCTGGAAAGTCTTGCGTTGATGAAAAACATTTAAAATATTTACGAAACTAAATAAATGAGCAAGTGGAACAATTCTTCTATCCAGGAGGGCTAATAAACGCAGATGGCAGCAACGAAAAAGATGTACAAAGAAGAATTGAACGCGATTCACAGGCATTTTGGAATAATGAACAGGATGTGGAGAAGTAGAGAATTAACAAACAGAACCAAGAAAAAAATATACGAGACGATGATACAACCGATTTTCCTATTTGGGTCGGATTGTTGGACAATGCGAAAACAAGATGAGAGAAGAATTCTTACAGCAGAAATGAGCTGGCTGAGGAAGATCGCAGGGATTTCAAGACTGCAGAAAATAAGAAACGATGACATAAGATAATCATTAGGTATCCAAACAACTCTGCTAGACAAAGTCGTTCAACGAAGCCTCCGATGGTTTGGACATGACATGTAGAGAGAATGCCAGTTGACCGAATCCCACACAGTGCACTACACGCAAGATTCGAAGGAAAAAGACACAAAGGCAGACCAAGACTACGCTGGATAGATAATATAACTGAGGACATAACATCACTTGGGCTAACACTAGGTGGGAAATAGACTTGACAAAAGACCAAGGACAATGGAGATAATTTACTCGTACCCATCGCCGTCAAATGGCTAGCGTCAGGAACTGATGATGACGATGATGATGAAATAGGTAATAAAAGAATCATTTGAAACTCGAATTGGAAATGATTCTTTAGGCGCGAAAAATAATTAATAATATCATTAAATTAATAAACATTTAATTCACCTTTCAAGCCGCAGTTTCGGAATGTGGTTCTACCTTGGAAGAGGCAACCGTCGACTTATACCTAGAGCGTTACGAAACGTGCTGAGTATGTATGCATGTATGTATATATGTATGACATTGTATGTATGTATGTATGCATGCATGTATGTATGCATAAACAATAAAAATTATGGTCATGGTTATGTGTGTATTAGTGTGTATTGTATTTTATGTATGCATGTATGTTTACGTATGAATATATATGTATGCATGTATGTATAAACAATAAAAATTATGGTTATGGTTATGGTTATGTATGTATGTATGTATTGTGTTGTATGTATGCATGTATGTATGTATGAATATATATGTATGTACGCATGTATGTATGTATGTATACATGTATGAATGTATGTATGTGTTTGTATGAATGCATGTATGTATGTGCGAATGTATGTATATATGTATAAATGTATATGTATGTATGTACATGTATGTATGAATGAATGAATGTTTGTATGCATGTATGTATTTAAGTAAGAAAATATTTATATATGTATGTATGTATGTATGCATGTATGTATGAATGTAGGTATGTATGAATGAATGTATGTATGAATGTGTGCATGCATGTATGTATGTGTGTATTATGTATGCCTGTCTACAGATTAGTTCTCCATAACTACACCAGAAGCTTCTAACAGAGAAAAGTCCAACGAATTCCAAATGATTCATTAAGAAAATTCGCCTTTGATCTCTGAATACATAAAAATGACAGAGTACGCTTTGCAAAATATACTCATTGGAACCGTTGCACTAAACGCAGAAGATGAATGGAACGCCGTCGATAGTACGTTGCAGTGTGTTCCGTTCTCTCGTCGATAACGCCTTCGTCTGTGTCGCGGTTGTATGTCTTAACCTCGCAGGAATTAATCTGAGCGGATCTTTGTCGTATTATTTACTGGAGTCGAATGAAAAGTGCTGTTTGCTGTGGATCGGAATGGAAGTCAAGGTCGAATGGTAAGATAAAAATAAGGCAAAGATAGAATTGTAAAAGAGGGATGCGTCCGGAGGGGGTAAGGGGGCGTTTGCCCCCGGAATTTGAAAATTGTCTCGTTCTCTGTGTTTATGAATAGATATTCTATACAAAAACGTCATTTTGCCCCCTAAAAATTTTTTTGCCCCCTAAAAAATTCCTGCGGACGCCCATGATTGTATCATGTGAAGGCAAAGATGGAATTGGAAAAAGAGATGCAACTGGAAGGGAAGACAAATGAAAAGAGAGATGCAGTTAGAAAGAAAGAATATGTACAGTATGTGTGCATGTGTGTATGTAAATATGTTTGATGTGTATATGCATACATGTATGTATGAATGTATGCAATATGTGTCGGTCAGTTATTCAGGATATTCCAGACAAATCGAGCATTAGGTTAAAAATGTACCGAAAATAAGCCTTGATTCGTAAAAAGGGGCGTGTCTGGATTGTCAAGAACCAATAAATTCTGGGGTACTTTTAATCGGCGAATCACAATCGTTCTTGATTTCACATTAACTATGGTAGAAGTTGGCCTTTCAGAACACCGTTAACACGGTTATAAATAAACAATATTTCAATATTCTTAAACGTTTACGACAGTTTCTAACTGGAATGTTTTGGGAACAAGTAGAAATCTGCCGGCTAAAGAACACTCTGAAACATATTCGCGTGTGACAAGAGTTCCAAAATAGCCGTTTCCGAAATCATATTCATTTCTGAAATGTTACAGTGGGCGGAGCCTCAAGAGATTCGTGTGCTATTTTCTAGAAAGCTAGGCTAATAACGGCCTAATTGCATGAATCTGATCATAATACACATGCAAATGACCTGCTTAAAATAGAATTAGGCTGATCAAAATAGATCGTTCCGTCTAGATTTTAAGTGGGCGTGACTTTGATGTGATTCGATCAAAACAAATTTGACATGCCATGGAACTGATACGAGTGGGCGTTTCTTCACGTTGACTTGGTCAAAAATAAACTTGAAAAATGGAATATTTTGTTGCGGAACAAAATAGGCGTGACGTTCAGGTGATGAAAATGGTTTTGGTTCTAAAACGATGATTGTAATTCGATGCAGTATGGACATATTTCGCTAAAGTAAGCTTATTGCTGTAGTTTGTGTGAATGGGCGTGGCTGTAAGATGACTTGAACCAAATGGGCGTGGCTTTGAAATGACTTGCATCGAATGGGCATCATTTAAAGATGATATGAACCGAATGCGTCAGATTATAAGATGACATGAGCCGAATGGCGTGACTTCAAGATGACTTGAACTGAATGGGTGTGATTTCAGATGACGTGAACCGAGCGGCGTGACCGTAAGACGTTTCGAACCTGAAAACTTTGACCTTAAGATGATTTTGAGACGACTGAGCGTGTAATGGGAATGCTATAATCGATGCGCTCGTTTTGCAAACTCATCCCTGATTCGTCAGAATCGGAGCAGCTCGGCGATACTTCGGTCTGCGGTATTTTCCGAAGAGGATCTTCCGGAAGGCGAGACGAAAGTCCGGGTTGAAGATGGTGTAGATGACGGGGTTGAGGAGACTGTTGAAATACCCTAGCCAGAGGATGACGCTCAGCAGGAGCGGCGGAAAGTTGCACTGATCTTTGCAGAACGGACGCAGGATGGCGATGATGAAGAATGGAAGCCAACAGATTATGAAAGATCCGGTGATGATGGCCAACGTACGGGCGGCCTTGCGCTCCCTCTTCTGCTCGATCTTCTCCCTCGCCCGTCTCTCCTTCGTCCGCGGGGATGCCTCACGACGGCGCTCCATCGAAGAGTGTTTCGTCAGGTCAAGCCAGCTGCTGCGCAGGTTCGCCTGCGACATTGTCACGTGCCCGAGAAACACGGGCGACGATGGCGGCGTCACGCAGGACGGACTCGTCACGGTCAGGTAACGCCCGTTCCGCATGACTGACTCCCCATTACCGCCGCCACAGTCGTCGGCAGTCGAGTTATCAGGACTTCCCGTGGTGGTATTTGTCGATGCGTTGTTGACCGCTAGAATGACGGTCGTTGATGAAGCCATGTTGGTACCGTCCCCGGGGGAACGGGTCAGAGGTGAACTGCCTGGGGGTACGATGGTGTCGAGTTGGGGCGTCTCGCGTAGAACGTACTCCTTGAATCGTTTCTTGCGGATGCTGGACCGGGCGGCGCGAAAGACCTTCAGATAGATGATCATCATGAATAGGAATGGAAGATAGAAGGCCCCGACCGTGGAGAAGATCGTGTATCCCGGATCCTGGTTGATGACGCACTCGCCCGTCTGGTTGGGGTCGTAGTTGGGATCCTGTTGGATGAATAGAGGTGGAACGGATATGATGACCGACAGACCCCAACTGGCGGCGATCATGCCCAACATACGCCTTGCGGATCGGTTGTGGATGTAGTCGACGCGGGTGACGGCCCAGTAACGGTCGAGGGAGATTGCGACCAGATGTAGTATGGACGCCGTACAGCAAATGACGTCCAAGGACGTCCACATCTCGCAGACCTCCTTCCCGAGGAACCACCCGGAACTGACCTCCTGAAAGGCGGCCAACGGCATGACGAGGATGGCGACGAGAAGGTCTGCGGCCGCGAGCGACGCCGTCAGGTAGTTGGCAACGTTTTGCAGGTTCTTTTCGAGAACGACTGCCGCCATTACGAATACGTTACCGATGATCGTCGCTAAGATGATGATCCCAAGTACGACGAGGGTTACAAGTACGGAAATCATCCAGTAACGACCCCCAGTCATTTCCTTCCGGCTCTCGTGCGCTGAGCCCCACGTCGAGTAGTTCCAGTCGGGGCTGGAAAACAACCCCGTCGTGTTCTCCAGGAACCCGGACGATGGAGCGACGTAAAATCCGACGATGCTGAGTTCCTCCGTCATAGCAGCTCGAGGTCAACCAGAGATCAGCCGTGAGCGTTGTTGCTAAGCAACCGATCTTTCCGGGCGAATTACGGTTGTCATGGCGACTGGTAAATGACTCCTGGAAAACCAATCAACGAACTGGGAGTGTAAGGCTAACGGTCTACTTCAACTGGAGAGAACTCATTTACCGCACGTCAACCTCCGCTAGTCGATTAATGCACTGAGCAACAGCGCGGTCTTTAAGCTGTCCTCCCCGCTTGCCTTTCTCTGAAGAGATTCGATTGGAGGGAAACAAATTATGCGGTCAAAGTACCGGTACTTAATTTGTACTGGATGAATAGAATTTATTATTACTTTTAATTATAATTACTATTTATCATTACTGATATGATAATTTTCAAAATAAGAATAGGCTTACTGATATAATTAATTTATGTATTTATCAATATCGTGATATATTTGTTAATGTACTGATGATGTTGATGATGATTGCGTTGATAATGAAGAATTAGAATAAGGTGATGATGATGATGATCATCATCATGATAATCATGTATATGATGATGGCAGTGGTGGTGGTGATGATGATGATGGCGATGTACAAACGTCAGGTTTAAGTGTAAGTAAGTCTTCTCCTTTTATAACCCTCTTGACCTTTGACCAAACTTACCTTGGAATTTGCACCTACTCTGCTTAGCGACCAACGACTATTACCTTCAGCATTATACAGTTGCGCTATAGAAGTTATCTGAATGTTTACGTGAATGTTAACGGTAGTCAAATACTAATGAGACATGCAAATGTAGTCATAACCGATATTTATTGATGCCAGACGGCATCAATATGCGATCTATAATTACCATATTCATGATGGTGCTGATGGTGATTGGTGGGATGGTGATGAATAATATAAATACCTACTTAGTGTTATCTTTAGTGCAACATAAACGAACTCCGCCACTACTCGTACTCTGGTAATGCCAGTCCCAAGCCTTTAGAAAGGAGGAGGGCGACGCTAATCGCCCTGTTTATGACACATCGTCGTTAAACAGCAACTAACTAGTACAATATAAATGACACTTATAAACCTGTCAACCGCTTAATCCTTAATCCTCCTCCTCCTACTCCTCCTTTCTCCTCCTATTCATCATCATCATCATCATCATCATCATCATCATCATCATCATCATCATCATCATCATCATCATCATCATCATCATCATCATCATCATCATCAACAACAACAACAACAACATCATTGTCTGCATCATCATGATAACCGTCATCGCTGATCTTTTATTGATGACAGACTGTAGTCCATAACGAAAATCGTGAACTATGGGACGATCCATTTGGACACCTAAATGCCATTGTTTGGCCACAAGCAGACACTCTGGCTAACCGACAACAATAGCAGACTGGCCAGGATGAGGAACAGGTCGATAACGGACTTACGGGACCGAGCCTTTACCGTCCCACAGAGTTATTTCCGTAATTGAGGGCAAACCGGTGCAGCCATATAACTACCCAGGAAATTCATCGGTGTATATGTTGGTACATATTTGCATATGAGTATTATGTTGCGCTTGTTCGAATTAGCCAAAGGCGTTGAACTGACGCTTTGTACCAAGAGAACTGCCATTCGAATTGTTGTGGTATAATTTCTCGTAATAGTTTGAGGTATTTTTATGTCAGGGTGAGTACATGTTACGTTATCTGATGTTGTGGAATGTCATGTTACGCTATGCTATGGCATGGGTATGTTTGTTGTGTTCAGGCCCACATTAAGGGAGGTTCTAGGGGTGCTGCAGCACCCGGGCCCGCAGTTTTAAGGGACCCGCATTTTCGGAAGTACATTAAATTTTTTACTGTACTTGTAATTGGGACCGGCGCTGATGGCTATATAGGTAAAATCACAGCACCCGGGCCCGCACTTGCCTTAATGCGGCCCTGGTTGTGTTAGCTCATGCTATGGTACAGAGGAGAGAAATGAGCTAGGCCTACGTAACATTGCTATACACTTAAGAGGAAACCAGATAGTCAATACAGCGCTCTGTGCGGTCCATATTCTTCTGCACTCCTAATCCTGCATCAGTTTACACTTAAATATATGGCAATATTGTATAGCTCATTTTTCTCCTCCTCTGTTATATCATGTTGTGTCATGTTATATGTTGATATGTAATGCTTTGCTTATGCTGTTATGTTATGGTTTGTTAGGCTATGCTAAATAGCTCCCCTAGCCACTTCCTGCCATCGTATGCAGGATGCAGAAGTGCACCTACAGGTGAAGCGATGTAAACATTGCATGGACAAAGTCCCACGAACAGTGAACGGACGAATGCAGTGGAATCTACGTATAATTATTATGATCAGAGCGACGCTGGGCAATTGCGGGAGATATGTTATTGTTTTTACTATTGTTGTTGTTGTTGTTGTAACTATTGTTGCTGCTGATATTGTTATTATTGTTATTATTATTATTATTATTATTATTATTATTATTATTATTATTATTATTATTATTATTATTATTATTATTATTATTATTATTATTATTATTGTTACTCGTATTATTATTATTATTATTATTATTATTATTATTATTATTATTATTATTATTATTATTATTATTATTCGTATTATTCGTATTATTATTATTATTATTATTATTCGTATTATTCGTATTATTATTATTATTATTATTATTATTATTATTATTATTATTATTATTATCATTACTACTACTATTAGTTAGCAACTTCTATATCGCAGGAAAAAACATCAACCGATGGCACATAAAAACCAAGCCGTAATAAGGTCAACACCCAGAAGGTTAGTCCAGTAGGACGGAGAGTCCGCCTATATGGTGGATGAGCAATTGGAAAAGTATTCAATGAAAGTGAAACAACACAACTGACTTCGTAGAACGAGCAGTCACAGGGAGGAAATTCTAAAATCTAGGATAAGCAACCGAAAGTCATTTAGTTCAAGTCTTTGGCGTGACCAGAGAACAAGAAAATCGCATGACTTTGTCGACAGTGATGAGAGAGAGGAACGAGGACTGATTTTAAATACTACTGCAGCTGACTGCAATTCAATGTAGACAACAACGCATGCAGAAACTCATACCTATTGGGTTGCTGAATGAACAATGATGTGGTTGTTGTGTTTGTGGTAATTAAAACGACGAATCGGGTTAGTCCACTGTTTGCTGATTCACCTCATGACTCGATGACTCGCCTACAACGAAACAAAATCCAAAATAAATTTTTAGAATTTCTTCCGGTTTAAAATTTATTCAGTTTTATAACTCCATCGTCGAACTATGTCATGTTATGTTATGCTATGTTATAATTACATGTTAATCTATGTCATAGCATAGTATATTTATTTCTTTCTGAACAACAATAGCAATAATAATGATAGTAATAATTATATCTCCCGCAATTACCCGTTCTACAAGCGACGGATTGTTTATCCCTGGCCTGCAGCCAAAGAGAACTAGAAAGAGCTAGAAATGATTAATTGGAGTGGCAGAAAATACGGGAATAACTGACAGTAGACTGAATGGTGACTGACATTAATAGAACCGGTGTTTAGCGACATGTTATGGCTGCAAGGGTCGTTGATGTCGCCCTCCTCATTTTCCAGGCTTGGGACTGGCACTGCCTGACAGTATTGGAACTACGGGTAGTTGCAGAGTTAGATAACTGTTAGATACAGCCAGTTACCGGTACCCCATCTGCCTAGAGATCTACATGTTGTTGCTCTATCTGTATATTGACACACGGCAGCTGATTGTTAGAGCGCTCATAAAATATCGCGAAGAGTACGGGTTCGAGCATCCTCTGACTCTGAGATGATAACTGTGTAGGACATTGATCAAGTCCTTCACTCACATTTGCTCAGCGACATCTATTGATGCTTGGTCATTAGATAGTGGCGCTTACTAAATGCATAATGAATAAATAAAGAAAATAAATAAATAAATAAATAAATAAACAAACAAGTAAGAAAACAAGCAAACAAACAAGCCTATTAATGGCGATACTTCTATTCAACACGGATAGACAAAATACGCACAGAGATCGTACGTTGCAATTTAGGATTTCACAGTTTGTGTTGTGCACTAACTGGTTTTATAAGCACTCATCTAAGGAAGTAAGTCTTAAGGAAGTAAGTCTTAACTCTTAAGCTTTGCATGGCTTTCAGCTGTCTACTGATTTATTAGGGGAGATCGGCGTCAAAAGAAGTAGCCTACAAACTAATACACCAACTGAAAAGAATTTACTGTATATACCTTCTAGCTTACCTCTTTGCCCTGTATAATAGGCTACTCAGGCATGACGTATCTAGTTAATTTATAATTAACATTCAACTTCCAATTACTATTCTGTGCAGGCGAAGTTTATTTCGCGTTGAGCTGCAGATGAACTTGTGTTCCTAAGAAACTGGAATGCGATTTAGCCAGACAAGAAATAAAGGATAACATAAATAGTAACATAACATAACCCAACCTAACCTATCATAACATTACAAAACATATCAACATAACATAACCAAACTCAAACCTTCCATACCATAGCATAACATAACAAGATAACATAGCATAACAGCAAAACAGCATAACATCTTCCAACCTAATCTACAAATAACAGAACATAACAAAACATGACATGACATAGTATTATTTTAAATATCATAACAATGTATTCTCTACGGAGCAGTATGTATTCTTTTCATTTCGTGTGATGCGTTGTGTCGCTTGAGTCGCATTCTGTAGTAAAAGTCTAATTCGATCTAGTCTCTCTACGAATCCTTTCAGTCCGAGTCCCGCAGTCATCGACGATGCTGTGCAAATGTGGCGTGAAAACTTTAGCGATGGCTATTTGTTTTCCGCGTATTGATTTCCTCGATGCAATGATTTCAGGCGATACATTCATTAAATCTTTCGCAATAAAATGATGCGACTATGCGAACTCGGATGACTTTTCACGATAAGTCTTGGTTTTTCGCTGCAGTAATTTATTCTCCATGCCAAGAATTCAGCCACTAGGAAGATATCTCCGCGTGTCATAAGGCAATTTCCCTGGTAGTCCAACGTCCACTTTGCTATTATCACAACGCAAGTCTCGCGTGTAGTCCGCTAAGTAAAACTACACTTCCCCAACTTTCCTTTATTCTCTCAATTCTGCAGACGTGACAGAGATTTGAACCCAACATCTGAATAGCAGAAAACTTATTGACCAATAAATACAGTGTTCGCAGGCAGTACTATGCAATTCAGTAGCAATGCATTCATAGCAGCCTCTATTATGGTAACACACGATTAAGCAAGGCAATTAACGTATGTACGTACGCATGTATGTGTGCATGTACGTTTGAATGCATAATTGCATATATAATGTACGAATTTTTGTAGGTATGTATGCATATATGTATGTATATTTGTATGTATATATATTCTAATTGTAAATAGTAACTTTCATTGCGCCGCTGTCTAATGCATAAGACATCAGCCAATGCCACAGCAAAAGCAAGCCGTAATCAATCCACAAGACAGAGAGGCAGCCTATGGTGGATAAGCAATTTCAAAGAGGTTTTAAGTTGAGAAGAAATGACACAAGCGATTGAGCAGAGCGCACAGACACACGGAGTGAGATCCAAAAAGTAGCAAACGAGAAAGCTCGTTTACCAAGAACAGTTCTGGATTTAGGGATGACCAGACAAAGTTAATCAGATGACCTCATTGAATAATGATAAGTCTAGGGAATAAGCACTGATGTATTGTGGCTGGTCAGAATTCAAAGTTTTATAAACCATGAGCTCTAATTTAAAACAAATTCTATGCTGAACAGGAAGCAAAGATGTATTCACAAGGCTTATATGTTCATATATGCATGTATTAGTTATGGCTCTAGCCAAAGAGTATGTATGAATGTATGTACGTATGTATGTTTGCTTGTTTGTTTGTCTCTGAACACTCTTACTGCGTCCCTAGGCACATCTCAAAGACTGGAAGCATGGAAAGGAACGCATGGTCTCCCTTACCCTCTTACACTTCGACTACGAAATACTTTACAATCACCATGCATTGAATTCGAATCGATGAGAGTGACTCAGTTAAACAACCGCCTTAGAGAAACGACTGATCACTGTCATTTCGGTTGACGACGAGAAGTCTCTATTCTCTGGACCCAGAGGGCCTTCGAGACATTTATTAGGCGCCCGATTGGCAGCTGGACACAGGCTCAGCAAACAATCGCTGCTTCTATTTCCTGATCGTCCAACTGTGCATTGAATAGCGCGAATGATTGAACAGCTCTCTTCTTAACGACGCATTGAGACCACGCCATACACTTGACACTCTTGTATTGGCTCTACATAAATGCACCGAAAAACATAACCAATCCGTCTTAGAAACTAAGTTAGGAAGTAAGTAAGTAAGAAAGAGGGAAAGCAATTCAGTCGTTGAGTAAATAAGTAAGCGTATCTGTAAGTAAGTAAACAGATAAGTATGCATGTAAGTAAATAAGTAGGTAAGTAAGTAATAAAGTACGTCAGGCAGTCAGTAAGTAAACATATTTGTAAAAGTCAGTAAATAAGTAAGTAAGTAAAAGAGTAAGTTAGTCAGTTATTGAGTAAATTATGTATTTAACTAAATAAATAAGTATGTATGTAAGTAAGGAAGTAAGTAAGAGGGTAAGTCAATCAATTAGTAAGTAAACAAGCAAGTATATCAGTAAGTAAAGCAAGTAAGTCAGTTAGTCAGTAACTCAGTTCAGAAGGAAGTAAGTAAGTAAATAAGTTACTAGCGAACTAACTGACTCACCGAGACAGTCGTCAAGTAACTATTAACCACTCTAGAAAATTAATAGCTTTCGTTCGGATTTCTCCAAAAGATTCTAACTTCTTACCGACCTTTCATTTGAAGCAACTGCTCGTATGGTCAAGGAATTAAAAAATTCGACCCCATTCCACCGCGATACAAGATCAGCTTCAGTGGCTCGGAATAGTCGGGAGCATCAAATTCAAACTCTGCATTACGGTGTACAAATGTCTGAACAACTGCGCACCATTCTACCTCGCAGACCGCATCAGGTCGTTATCGGACGATCGTAAAAGGTCGCGGCTGCGATCATCACAGTCCGCTGATGTGTTCGTGCCGGCAACAAAAACTAAAACGGGCAATCGGACCTTTCTGGTCGCTGGCCCGCGTGCCTGGAACAGTCTTCCTGCGCGTATATTCAAGAAGCAAAAGTCTTTGCGTTTAAAAAACAGCTAAATGTACTTGCTATGTAACTTTGAGCATTATAGGATTTGCGCTGACAGTAGATAGTGTGTGTGTGTAAGACATCAAAGAAGTACCTTGCTACCTACATAAATTGTCGTAATTGTATTACAATTACAATCATCCCTAGGTCTCTGGACCCATCGAGAGGAACAGTCTTTCCGACCATGCGAAGAATGCCCCATCGCTGAAGACATTCAAATCACAGCTCAAGATCTTTCTTTTTATCATGTGACTGTCATCGAATTTTTAACTCATGTACAACGTTCTTTTCTGGGGGACGGCAATATAATTATAAACATTATTATTATTATTATTATTATTATTATTATTATTATTATTATTATTATTATTATTATTATTATTTTTTTTTTTTTTGCCCCGAGGTATACAGGATCCCTCAGGGACTTCAATATTAATTAATGTAACTTATAAAAAGTCCGGAATGGCCCTATTCTAACTCCTGGCTGGGGAAAGTGCCTCTGAACGCAATCGATTATTATTATTATTATTATTATTATTATTATTATTATTATTATTATTATTATTATTATTATTATAATTATTATTATTATTATCATTATTATTATTATAATTATTATCATCATCATCATCATCATCATCATCATCATCATCATCATCATCATCATCATCATCATCACCACCATCATCATCATCATCATCATCATCATCATCATCATCATCATCATCATCATCATCATCATCATCATCATCAACTTCATCATCATTATCATCATGAGCATAATCTTTTTTTACCCTGAGGTACTTCGTTCCCTCGACTAAGAAATTAGAAATGTTTTATTTCTGGAACGGTTATTATTATTACGGTTATTATCATTATTATTTTTTTTGCCCTGAGGTACTTCGTTCCCTCAGGTTCTTAGAGATTAAATTAGTTGTTTTTTCCGGAACGGTTGTTATTATTCTTATTTTTTTATTATTATTATTATTACAATCATTATTATTATTATCATTATTATTATTATTATTATTATTATTATTATTATTATTATTATTTGTAATAAAATTATTATTATTATTATTATTTTCATAATAAATATCATTGTTATCATTATTATTATTATTATTATTATTATTATTATTATTATTATTATTATTACAATTATTACTATTATTTTCATAATAAATATCATTGTTATTATTATTATTATTATTATTATTATTATTATTATTATTATTATTATTATTATTATTATTATTACAATTATTACTATTATTTTCATAATAAATATTATTATTATTACAATTATTACTATTATTTTCATAATAAATATTATTATTATTATTATTATTATTATTAGTATTATTATTATTATTATTATTATTATTATTATTATTATTATTATTATTATTATTATTATTATTATTATTATTATTATTAGATTTCTATTAGATTAAATTGAGTTTAGATTAGTATATTTATGGCTTTCCTGAGGCATAGCGGCCCTGTTTCGACGAACGACTCTACAATGTACATGCAACGGTATAATATAATATACGAACCCCTTCTTCCCAACACTTCGACGCCCCTGCCTCATTGAAGAAACAACAAAAAGGGATTGTTCCCATTATCGAGGACGAATCGCACGAAACGCAGATATCCAGTTTCTCGTGTCAATGTTGATTACTTTTTTATAGCGTATGCGAAAGAACCTACCGGAAGTTTTGCTTCCAACTCGTTTCCGGAATGACGACCGCCAAAGCGGATGCATCGAGACCGCGGCTATTTCCGCCCCGACAATTGCGTGCGCAATGGGTTCGTCGTCAACGCCTGACTGACTACGCCGACGGTTCTGGAGGGGCGTGAGTGGGGTCGGTGAAGGGGTGAGGCCAGCTGAAGGGAGTGATTCTCTGCCCGCCCGACTAAGATGGCCCACACACGCCCACTCGGCTACTGTAGGGAAATGGATCAATCGCATTGGGTCGTGTATCACTGGGTAGAAATCTCGAAGGGGCTCTCTGTAAATGCCACGAATGAACGAATGAATGAACGAACGAATGATTGAACGAATGATTAAACGAATGAAAGAACGAATGAATGTGCGATTGAATGAACGAACGAATGATTGAACGAATGAATGAACTAATCAAAGAACGAACGAATGAATGAACGAATGAACGAACTAATGAAAGAACGAACGAATGAATGAACGAATGAATGAACTAATGAAAGAACGAACGAATGAATGAACGAATGAATGAACTAATGAAAGAACGAACGAATGAATGAACGAACGAATGAACTAATGAAAGAACGAACGAATGAATGAACGAACGAATGAACTAATGAAAGAACGAACGAATGAATGAACGAACGAATGAACTAATGAAAGAACGAACGAATGAATGAACGAACGAATGAACTAATGAAAGAACGAACGAATGAATGAACGAACGAATGAACTAATGAAAGAACGAACGAATGAATGAACGAACGAATGAACTGATGAAAGAACGAACGAATGAATGAACGAACGAATGAACTGATGAAAGAACGAACGAATGAATGAACGAACGAATGAACTGATGAAAGAACGAACGAATGAATGAACGAACGAATGAACTAATGAAAGAACGAATGAATGTGCGATTGTATGAACGAGTGCATTATTGAATGAACGGATGAAACTTCGAGTGGTTACCGAGACCTGTTGTGCGAATGGAGCCATACACACGCGCGCGCATGCGTACGCATACACACACCTGACCATTGCAATAATCGCAGATTGTAATTGTAAGCTCGAAAATCACTAGAGCAGAGACTTCGTATGAAGAACAGAGATCCGGTTGCCAGGAAACCAGATGGCGAGAGAGAGATAGACAGACAGACAGAGTCAGAGAGAGACAGAAAGAGACAGAGAGCGAGACAGAGTCAGAGAGTGAGTGAGAGGGAGAGAGAGAGCGAGAGAGAGAGAGAGAGAGACAGAGAGAGAGAGAGAGAGAGAGAGAGAGAGAGAGAGAGAGAGAGAGAGAGAGAGAGAGAGAGAGAGACAGAGAGAGAGAGAGAGAGAGAGAGAGAGAGAGAGAGAGAGAGAGAGAGAGAGAGAGAGAGAGAAGGGAGCTTTTACGGTGGGTTGTGTTTGGCCAGAGAGGAATGGACAGATGTGCAGATTCTATGGATACAACTGCGATGACTTGTGCGATAAAGCCGTTAAGTGACAATGCAAACAGTACAGATATCGTTGTCTAAGTCCTGGCCACCTACTTAGGCGCGGAGAAGGTCGACTGAAGTCCAGAAACTTATCTTCATCCTGGATGATTAAGATGCATGCATTTGATGTCAGAAGCACATTTAAAGGGGACTTGATGTGATGCTATATACGACCTTACATTACATTACAGGCATCGCTTTATAGAACATCACATCAGGATGACGGATGACCCAAGCGAAGCGTTACATATTACGTGACACATAGCATTATTTTACGCGACACATCACATTATGTTGCGCGACACACTACACTATGCTATGTGACACATAAAATCATGTGTCGTCTCGCGACACATTACATTTTGTCATGTGACGCATTGCATCATGTTACATGACACATAGCATTATATGACGTGACATTAGGATGAAGCATGACCCAAGCGAGGATGTTTCGGAGGTTGTTTGGAGACTTGGACTTCAAGTGAACTCGTGAGCATCTTCTAAACCACGTTAACCTCATCGTCACGCTCTGTTACATTCTCATTGTTTTTGCTATCACAATCGCGAATTTATATACAGGGTTGTTACCCTGGTCTGAGGTACAAGCTGGACTGCGCTCCAGCTCATCTGCGGGTCCATTGCCGCCCCGTGCTGGGAGTTCAGGGTATCCGCCACATCCGCTCCTTGAGGAGGGGGTGCTCATTGTGCCTTTTGCCCGCACAGCCACCGTGCATATCGTGCTTTTTCCCGACGGCATGGAACGGGTTCCCCTGGACCTGCGTTTGCTCTCCAGAACTCCCTCTGTTACGCACTACACTACACTGAAAACTCCTATTTAGCCGTGCTGGAGTCGGGTAGCACCTCTGTTGTGCAGGTATGTTTTGCCCTTGCGTTTGCTGTTATGTTATGTCTATGATACGTTACGTTATGTTATGTTGTGTTATGTTATGTTATGCTGTGTTATGTTATGACATGTAATGTTATGCTATAAGACTATTATGTTATGTTATGTTGTGATGGGTTATGTTATGCCATCTTATGATATGTTATGTTGCGTTATGTTATGACATGTAATGTTATGCTATAGGCTATAATGTTATGTTGTGTTGTGTTATGTTATGCCATCTTATGTTATGTTATGTTGTGCTATGTTATGTAATGCTGTGTAATGTTATGCTATGTTATGTTATGTTATGTTATGTTATGTTATGTTATGCTATGTCATGTTATGTTAGGCTATGTAAATCTATGCAATATTATGTCAGTCCTAAGTTCCTGGTGATCTTGAAACGCACGACATCCGATGTGATTGTTGCTTTCCGCTGTTCGGCATCGTTCCCTCTTTCTGTCGAAAAAATCCCGTCTCCGTTTCATCGTTCCCTGTCAGTCCCACCATCCCTACCTCCTCCTATCTCTCTCCCTGCCTCCCTGCCTGCCTCTCTGCCCCCCTCTGTCTGTCTTCGTGGCCACCCACTCGGTCGTATAATCCGACGGCGTCGCAGGCAACGACGCCATCGTGTATTCGCTGAGACAGTTTTGACGAGAGTAGAGGGGCTGAATAATCCGAAAGGGAAACGGAGCACACCCACGCCACGCCAGTTGTCACCCCCCCACCGTCGCCGCCGCCGACGACGAAGACACTGCGAGCGCCGCCCAGCGATGGAAAATGAAACCACGATCGATGCAGATCTATAAAGCGGCGAAGAAGATGGCGCAGTGGATGACAACGACGAAGATGATGACGAGTATGGCAATGATAATAACGGATATCATGATGATGGTGGTGGTGGTGGTGGTGGCGACGATTTTGGAAATGTCAGCGACTACGATAATAATGCAGTCTTGTCCTTGAGACCAAGGTCTTGGTCTCGAGTGCACTCAAGTTCGTTTTTAAGAGTCTTGGTCTTGGTCTTGAGACCAAAAGTCTTGGTCTTGGTCTCGGTCTTGAGGTTCAAAGTCTTGGTCTCGGTCTTGCAAGACCAAGACCAAGACCGGGACTGTCAATAAGAACACATTGAACAGTCAGTTAACAAAACGCAAGAATTTTTAAAAAATTATCAAAGAATTACTAATACAATTGCTTTAGTATTTCCACGTCAGCAGCAAAAGTTATGCTGTATCTGGAAGCCCTGCCGAGACTTGTTTCAAAAGCCAGACGGTCTGATAAACCATGGGATGATTGCAAAAAAGACTCACGAGTTGTACATTTGCATCCAGGGCCTCAAAAGCTGCTGTGGGTGCCAGCGACTTCAGCATCTGTAGAATGTATTTTTCACATGGCGGATTTTTTATGAGGCCCCCACCAGACACGCCTCGGTCAGGAAATTCTGAGCGAATTGGTCTGTATAAAATGCAACAGACACTTGTAATAACATTTCGCATCAAGGACTTTTACACAAATTTTTCATACGAATACGAATTCGGAATTCTCTATACTCTATTATTCTGCATTTATAGTTGTTTTGCTTGTATAAAATAAAAGACTCGTGTTTGCATTAAAATTTAGCGAGTAGTCCGACTTGACAATTTATTAGAAAAGAACATGCTTCTGACTTTTTTGTCTTGGTCTCGGTCTTGGTCTTGAGGCTCCCTTGGTCTCGGTCTTGATCTTGAGGTTCAAAGTCTTGGTCTTGGTCTTGAGGTTTAAAGTCTTGGTCTTGGTCTTGAGATTCAAAGTCTTGGTCTTGGGGTTTAAGGTCTTGACAACAAGACTGTAATGGTGGTGAAGATCTGTTAAGCGACGAAGAAGATGACGTCGATGATGACAGCGACAAAGATATGATGAGTATAGTAATGATAACGGATATGATTATGATGAAGACGACGACGATGATGATGATGGCAACGGCTTTGGAAATGTCAGCTAGTACGGTGATGATGGTGAAGATCTTTTAAGTGATGAAGAAGGTGATACAGATGATGACAACGACAATGATGATGATGATGAGCATAGTAATGGCAACGGATATGTTGATGATAATGATGATAATGATGATTACGACAACTTTGGAAATGTAAACTACTACCATGCTGATGGTCAAGATCTGTTATGTGACGAAGAAGATTACGTAGATGATGACAACGACAACATTACTACACTCGTTGTGAGTGTAGTAATGTTGACAGCTGTGATGATGACGACAATAATAATGATGATAATGACGACAACAATTGTCGTTGTCATTGTCTCTGTTGCTGTACATTCTCATTCCTCTCTTGTTTCCCCTGTCGTTCTCCTTTGTTTTGCCATCTCTGTGACTTTATTTGTCTGTTTTCCTCACGTTTATTTTCATATCAGAATGCGCATCTATCCGTCTCTGTACCTTTCCTTGTCTGTTTCTGTCTCTCTGTCTCTCTGTCTCTCTCTCTCTCACTCTCTCCCTCTCTCTTTCTGTAGATAGTTGTTTATGACCATGTCTGCAGGCGTCCATAATTTAATGTCTGTCTATTACGCATCTCCACATAAGTCTGTCTGTCTCGTTGTCTGTCTGTTCCTCTTTATCTCTACCTGTCTGTTACGTCCGTCTTTCTATCTGCGTCCATCTGCCCTGACTATCTGTCTGTCCATCTGTCTGTATTCATCTTTCCACCTCTATCTCTCCGTTTATCTGTCTGTGTCTAGCTGACCTTTTGTCCGTATGTCTGTCTGTTTACTTGTATGTCTTTCTGTATGTTTGTCTGTATGTCTGCCCGTTTGTCTGTCTGCATGTCTGTCTGTATGTTTGTCTCTTTCCACCTAACTATTTCGTGCGTCTGTCTGTCTAGCTGAGTCAACCTGTTTTGTTTGTCTGTCTGTCTGTCTGTCTGCCTGCCTGTCTGTATGTCTGTATGTCTGTCTGTCTGTCTGTCTGTCTGTCTGTCTGTCTGTCTGTCTGTCTGTCTGTCTGTCTGTCTGTCTGTCTGTCTGTCTGTCTGTCTGTGTTCATTTCCAGTGACTCTTCAGAACTTCTGTTCCCTCTCTGTCATGCCACATCCAATGTTTGTCGGCGCCTATTATCTCTGGGTCCTTGTCGAGTACTTTCATGGCCATTGCTTTCACTGATCCTTTTGTCTTCTGGATGCAGCTATCATTTCATCAATCAGCTGATATCCCTCGCTGTGTTCACTCTGCCTCTGAATCTCTTCTTTCCTCTCCCCACTTGGTTCCCATTCCCCTACCCTCATCCCTCATCCCTCGCTCCTGCACCGCTTTCGTGCTTCCTCATCAGAGAGACCATCTCTGCCCCCATTCTTTTCAATTTCCTCTTTCATTCCTTATTTTGTTTTCCACAAGTCTCTCTTTTTCTCTGTCTCTGTATTATATCTTCTTCATATACACACACTCTCTCTCCCTCTCTTTACCACTCTCTCTCTCCTTCTCTCTCCCTCTCTCTCTCTTTCTCTCTCTTTCTCTCTCTTTCTCTCTCTCCTTCTCTCTCTCTTTCTCTCTTTCTATATCTCTCTCCTTCTCTCTCTCTCTCTCTCTCTCTCTCTCTCTCTCTCTCTCTCTCTCTCTCTCTCTCTCTCTCTCTCTCTCTCTCTCTCTCTTTCTCTCTCTCTCTCTCTCTCTCTCGCTTCTCACGTTACAACCTCTCAAAAATCGTTTCATCTCTGAATTCATCTATCCTCTTCCATTCTCAGTCTCTCACTCCTTTTGCCTTGTGCCTTCCTGTGGCATTCTGAGTTTTTGTCTATGTCTCTGTCTCTGTCTCTCTCTGTCTCCGTCTCCGTCTTCGTCTCCGTCTCCTGTCCCTGTCCCTGTCTCTGTTCCTGTCCCTGTCTCTGTCGTCCGTCTCTCTCTGTCTGTCTGTCTGACTGTCTGTCTGTATGTCTGTCTGTCTCTCTCTCCTCTGATTCTGTACCCTCTTCTATTCTCTTTGTGTTTTTCCGGTCCCCCTCTGTCTGGCGCTATCATGGCTCTTCCTACCTACATTCCCACCCTTACTATCTCGCTCTTTAATTCCAGAAAAAAAACACACACGGACACACACGAACACAAACGGACACCCAAGGGAACACATGGACGCACGCGGACACATGTAGTGCCACAGTACCTTAACTTTTCTACCACAATCTTCGTCACACAATCTTAACCGGTTTTCATTGAAGTTTTTCTGTGTGATTCCACATACATTCCGTCGTCTAGACACTTGCAGCCTTGCTGATATCATCTGCATCTGTAGACATGAAACTATGCTCATGAATAATGCATAGGTTCATGTTTGTGCACTTTTTCTGCGTGTTGACTGCTCTATCTCTGTTTGCGACTAATAAATTGTGCAAACACAATGAATGGAAGCAAGAGTGAGAAGGTGCAATTGGCCTGATGAAGCCAGAGTATTCAATTTGCGCTGAATATGCCGAGTGCTCCGAAGCAGACAGACAGACAGACAGACATACAGACAGACAGACAAACAGATAGATAGACAGCCAGACAGAGAGACAAACAGAGAGATGGACAGAGAGACAGACAGAAAGACACACAGAGAGACAGACAGAGAGACATACAGACATATAGACATGCAGATAGACAGACAGAGACAGACAGACAGACAGAGAGATAGACAGGAAGACACACAGAGAGACAGACACGCATACAGACAAACAGACACACACAAACACACAGTCAGACAAACAGGTAGACAGACAAACAGACAGTCAGATAGACAGGCAGACAGACAGTCAGACAGATATACGGACGGACGGAAAGACGGTCAGACATACACACAGGCACACAGACACACAGACACCGAGATAAAGAAAAAGGCAGCGGCAGACTGCCAGGAAGTGAGAGTCTTACAGACAAGGAAAGACAAACAGGCAGACATGCAGCCAGACAGGAAGAGACAAAGAGACAAAGGAATAGGTTAAGGTATCTAGGCAGGAATAGACAGCCAGCCAAACAAATCAAAGAAGACGAAGGAACAGACAACAAGACAGACGGAGACAAATGCAGAGACAGAAATGGACACAGGCAGAGATAGAGGAGGACAGTTAGGGACAGACACTCAAACAGACAAAGAGAGACTACACATGATAGAGTGATACATAGACAGACACCGACAGACAGACACAAACACAGGGACGGAGTGAGAAGCCTGATGCGCAATTATTGACACTTCTCAGCATAAGATCTGATCAATTATTGGTGATCGATAACCAGCCAGGACAGAATCATTTAATTAACAAATTATCATTAATTAGTTTAATTATTCATAGGTTATTACTAGATGTCGGTCCAGAGAATAGTTTGGCTTTCCTCGATCATCTGATGAAGCCATATGCAAAGGTTTCTAACAGAAACACGTGTGAGCTAAAGAAAAAAGGCTGAGAAGGTTTCCTCGAAACTTTTGTGCAGCGTCAATACAGAACAGTCTTCAGAGGCACCGAGGAAGAGAAGAAAACGACGAACGTGAAGAAGAATGCGAAGAAAAAGAATAAGAAGAAAAAGAAAACGAGGAAAAAGAAGAATCCAAATGCGAAGAAGAAGAATGTGAGGAAGACAAAGAAAAGAAGAATGCAAAGAAGAAGAAGAATGCAAAGAAGAATGCAAAGAAGAATGCAAAGAAGAAGAAAAAGAATAATAATAATAATAATAATAATAATAATAATAATAATAATAATAATAATAATAATAATAATAATAATAATAATAAGAACAACAACAACAACAACAACAACAACAAAGGAAGAATGCGAGGAAGAAAAAGAAGAAGAATGCAAAGAAGAAGAAAAAAAGAAGAAGAATGCGAGGAAGAAAATGAAGAATGCGAAGAACAGTCTGAAGAACACAGCGAAGAAGAAGAAGAGGAGAAAGAAGTGGAAAGGAGGAGGGAAGAAGTAAAGAGGAATGGTAGGATAAAAGAGGTGGAGGCGAGGGGAGAGAAGAAACAGAGATCAAAAAGAGGAGGCAGAAAGAGGGGGAGCATAGGAGAGGAAGAAGACCAGTCCTTAACCCAAACAGAGCACAGAAGTGAATTCTCAGTCACCGCAATATAACAAAATTAAATACATAGCCCGAGAGGCAGCTATGAGTAAGAAGAGCGTGCGAATTTATTTTCTAGACTGCAGCATATTAAAAGCCAGTGACCAGTCCTCTCAATCACCAGATGACCTGCCAACCAGCAGTGTGTTCAGCTGATGTACTCATTTTCTATCTGGATTTGGTGGGTGACTACCTTTTGTTAAAACTGATGTTTGCACTATAAATAAACACGAAATGGTTTGAATTAAATAGACATGGACAAATGAAAATCAAATGATATCAGATTGCTTGGTAAAAACGAAAATCCATGGATGAAATAAAAGTGGATGGATGACGAAATAACAGTGAAAACATATTATTATTATTATTATTTTATTATTATTATTATTATTATTATTATTATTATTATTATTATTATTATTTATTATCAGTGCTTGTTTTCTAGAAAAAAGGTTCCGGAACGGAACAATAGGTTCCGGAACGCAACAATTATGGGCTGGCTAAAATCTCGAGAAAAACGGGATTGGGGTTTGGGAGGTGTCTCAATAAACACTGAAAACAGTTCAAAAAAATAAATTAAATTAAAATAACTAAATTATTGTTTTAATAATTAAAATAAATAAATTATTTTTTAGTAGCTGAAAAAGGTGCCGGAACACCGTTCCGGCTCGTTCCGGCTGAAAAAAGCCCTGATTATTATTATTATTATTATTATTATTATTATTATTATTATTATTATTATTATTATTATTATTATTATTATTACTATTATTAAAGCAGTTTATATAGCGTTCCTTCAAGATTGCCTACTCAGAAGCACTTCTAGCCCAACCATGTTCGAACAACGCAGTTTTGAGGACAGTAGGAAACGAGGTGAAATGACCAATTGGTATTTGGCGGATCGTGGTAGGGAGCCCATTCCATGTCATGGGGGCAGCTACAGAGAAGTCACGGCGATGAAACACCGTATGCCTGTGAAAGTGAATGAAAATCTGAAAACATATGGTTGAAATATATGAGAAAATATATGGATGAAATATATGTGAAAATGTACGGATGAAAGAGTGTGAGTATGATGGGATGAAATAAATGTGAAAACGTACAGATAACAAATATATATGAAAATGCATGGATAAAATCATTGTGAAAATCACCATCATATCAGGCGTGCTCCCTTCTGGAGTTTGCCGTTTCCAAAACGTTCAGCCAGCCGTCACTGTTACGGGCCGTGTGCAACCCAGGGTTCACAGGGCGCAGGTCTGCCTCCACTGCTCTTGTCTACTCGTGAAGAGGGTATCAAACCGGTCTTTCCAACCCCTTGGATGGCCAAACACCAATGCTTGCAAGGCCCTGCTGTGGTCCCGGTTACTCTCGAAGCGTGCAAAGTGTCCGAGTAGCCGAAGCCTCATTGCCTGGATAATCTCTGACGAATTGTGAAAATGTATGGATGAAATAAATGTGAAACTCTTCTTCTTTTCTTCCTTCCGTCTGGAATTAATCCCTCGATGGAGAGGGGTCAGCCATTCGGATCCTTTGTCACTCGAATTTTTAGCAGTTTTTTTACCGACCGGATGTCCTTCCTGGCGTCAACCACAGTTGTCGGCTGCGGACCTAGCTATTAGCGGTAAACACCTGCCCCAAAGCAGCGGGCACTACAGGCTTATTTGGATGGCGGCCCGCACTCGCCATGTCACAAGGCGAAAAAGGCCGTCAGAGGGCTTCAGCAGCTTTTAAATATAGGACATGAAACCACCCTTGTCCCACACTGCGTCCTGTTAGCCCTGCCGCTGTTGGTCCGCGACTGCTTATTCGTCAGGTTTTAACCTGCTTGTCTCACAGCTGGTCCCTATGCCTAGAGGCAATTCCACTGTCTGTCACCTGTGGACGCGTCACGCGTGTGGTAAGTCAGCTCCGTATTGATGAGATAATGTGAAAACGTATGAATGAAATATTGTGAATGCAGTGGCGTCACTAGGGCTGGTGTCATCCGATGCGGTAAGTCATGGTGTCACCCTGAAAAAAGTGATGACTTTTTTTACGAATTCGTCTCCCTAAGAAAGTTATGACCTTTTTTAGGAATTGAATTCGTCTCCCAAAAAAGTTATGACCTTTTTTTAGGAATTCGTCTCCCAAAAAAAGTGATGACCTTTTTTAGGAATTCGACTCCCAAATAAAGTGATAACCTTCATCTTCCAAAAATTTCATAATTTTCTCATGTTTGGGTGTCACCCCCCTCTCTGAGGGTGTCACCCGGTGCGGTCCGCACCCCCGCACCCTCCTCGTGACGCCACTGTGTGAATGTGAAATAAATGTGGAAACGTGTGACTGAATAAATATGAAAATGTGTGGATGAAATAAATGTGAAAATGTGTGTATGATATCGATATAAAATTGCTTAGATAAAGGAATCGCTGATAACGCTATGGCACATTTGGCAGTGTCAATTACGATGCATATTACGACATCCATCTACTTCGTAAGGAAGCAGCTTCAAGCATTTATTTTGACAATAACAATAATTATTTAATTGTAGAATGAATAACCACCGTTTGTTATTGTTTGCGAAAAAGCCAGATGGGTTTAGGTCTCAAGCTTTGTTTCAGCTACGTTCGTGGTCCAACATTAGGTCCATAGCCGACTACCAGTTTCCACCATTGGCCCATCTCGTGCTGTATAAAAAGTGTTTACACTTTCTGCCAAAGCATTCCTGGCTGTATCAAAACGTCAACGATTTATTTTCACGCTGCATCTTGCTTTATCAAAACGATAACGGTTTTCACGCTGTATCTCGCTTTACAACGTGAAAAAAATCGTTATTGTTTTGAGAAAGCAAGTTATAGCGAGAAAAAATCGTTGATGTTTTGATGCACCAAGAAGTGCTTTTTCAGAAAGCGTGATCACTGTTGCTTTATCAAAACGATTAACGATTTTTCACACGCAGTCCGACTAGAAGATCGTTACAGCTTTCCTAATTTACGATTGACTCTTTCCAAAAAATGAATGATTTACTGCAGAGCTTGAAGCCAACTTGATCGAACCGCCGCACCAGAGCAGCCATTGGGTGGAACGACGCTATTGTTCCAGTGTGCGCAAGACATTGTTTCCCGATTCGTTCTGCCTATTCATGGATTCTACGATATCGAATCTATTACGTGCTAAATAATGCGGAAGTCATGAGCAGTTAGAACTAAAACGGAAACATTGTCTAGCGTATAAAAGAGCAGAACGTAATTCTACGCCGTGACTGCAATGGATCAACCGTCGTTCAATACTTTGAAAATAGGCATTCCGAGTTGAACATGTCTGATTCTGTCAGCTACGTCTGCATTGATCGTAATATGCAACAGAGTAACTTTGCCCCAAAGAGTGGTGGTAACAGATCCCCTCATCTCCCTTTTCTCTCCCATTCCATTCACTCTACCCACGGCTGTAGTGGTAAAATTAGAGGAGAGTGTATACGCTAATGGTTAGTTTTCCGAAACAAATAATATTAGAGGTGAGTACAAATATTTTGTGAGGCAAGTACACGGTCTCTAGAGGTGAGTAGACGCTGTATACCGAACACCGCTGTCACAATAGAAGTTAGGCCTTTGGTAAGGAGTCAAAGCTGATTAATTGACACAGTCGTGAAAAGCCAAACATTGCCTAAACCACAATGCACCGGTTACTTACTCACCAATAGAGGGCAGCATCGGTGAAGAACTATGGGTAGATACGAAATGTATGGGGAAGGATACACAATCTACACATTGTATGTATGCATTTGTCGACAATGTAGGGATCTAGTGTGGCGTGTTAATACACATCAGCGCTTTTAAGGCGTTCGTGAAATGTGCTTTATAAAAGTCCAGATAGATAGATAGATAGATAGATAGATAGATAGATAGATAGATAGATAGATAGATAGATAGATAGATAGATAGATAGATAGATAGATAGATAGATAGATAGATAGATAGATAGATAGATAGATAGATAGATAGATAGATAGATAGATAGATTGATAGATAGATAGATAGATAGATAGATAGATAGATAGATAGATAGATAGATAGATAGATACATACATACATACATACATGCATACATACATACATACATACATACATACATACATACATACATACATACATACATACATACATACATACATACATACATACATGCATACATATATACATACATACATGCATGCATGCATGCATGTATGCATACATAGTTACATACATACATACATATATATACACAAATGCATACATACATTTATACATAGATACGTATGCAAATAAACATATATGCCTCAGTGAAATGTGCTATAAAATAGAAAGAGAAGTTTGCAAATGCTGATATATGAAACGCTAAGGCGGAACAAGTTATCGGACGTTGGAAGAGTACACACACAGGGTGACCGCATAAATGCTATGGATTCAGATGCGATTTCGTCAATAGATCGAAAGGAAAAGAAGGAGGAGGAGAAGGAGGAGGAGTAGAAGAAGAAAGGTGAGGAGGAGTAGGAAGAGGAGAAGGAGGAAGAGGAGGAGGAGAAGGAGAAGGAGGAAGAGGAGGAGGACAAGGAGGAGGAGGAGAAGAAGAAGACGAGCAGGAGGAGGAAGAGAAGGAGGAAGAGGAGGAGGAGGAGAAGGAGAAGGAGGGGAATAAGGGAAGAAGGTGGAGATGGTGGAGAAGGAGAAGGATAAGAAGAAGACAGAGGAAACTGAGTCCTAGTACGGTTTCATCGATCCACAGCCTAAGGTTAACACGATCTGCTCTTTTTCTT
>OY744603.1:16536873-16573557 GCA_963556255.1 Allolobophora icterica | reverse complement strand
TGTGCCAATATCGCAATCTCTTGTCGACGCATACACTATTCAGCAGCTCTGTGTGATCGAATATAGAATAGTTTAAAGTAACCTGTGTAATCAGATCTGGTGTTACACCAGAGTAACGCAGGTCAGAGTAATGTAATATGACGTAACAAGTGTAATTTATTCTAGTATTACATCTGACATTAACACCAGAGTAACAGCGTTTAGAACAATGTAATAATTGGGTAACCTGTGTAATTCACTCTAGTATCACGTGTGACATTACACTAGAATAACATTGTTTAGAACAAAGTAATATTGGGTAACCTGTGTAATTCATTCTAGTGATACATCTGACATTACACTACAGTAGCAATGTTTAGAATGACGTAGTGTGGTGTAACCTTCGTAAACTATTACTTCAAGTTAGGGCTGTACCGAACATTCGTTTCGTATTCGCTCCGGGGCCGAATGGTTGGCCAAATAGCTATTCGGTATTCGGACCGAATACGAATAGTGGTCATGGAACGATTGGTGTTCTTGAAAGCTAACGCAGCATTCATGCGTTAACTGAGCTGTTAAGTGACAATTTTCAAGTTTAGTTAAATCAGTTCCATTCCTAGCTTACACAGACTGGCAGAAAAATGCAAAAAACACAGGTAGTTAACTGTTTACTTTTAGTTCATGTATTAAATTTACTGAACTGGAACTTTAACTTACATTTGAAATTTTGGTTGTTTTGTAGACCTATTCTGTACACTATTCGTATTCGTATTCGGCCGAATAGTTGGTCCAATTATTCGTATTCGGCTGAATAGTTGGTCCAATTACTCGTATTCGGCCGAATAGTTGGTCCAATTATTCGTATTCGGCCAAATAGTGATGATCACCTATTCGGTACAGCCCTACTTCTAGTACTACACTTCAGTGATAGAGATCAGAATAATCTAAAACAGTAACAGTTTTTAATAGTGTAATATGAAGCACGCTATACAATCTACTGGAGTTTTACACAAGAGTGGTAAATTTTAGAATTGGATCAGTGTGCTCGACAGTAAAAAAGCCAGCGGATGAAATAACCCCTCACAACAGAAATCAGTTGTCCACGGAATATTGCAGGAATCTCACAACTACAACAAGACAAGAAATTTTGAAATACATTACAATACAATACACTTAGAAATGATGAGATACAATAGTCCTCGGATGTGCAGAAATTCATCTGGATAAAGTCGTTCAGCGAGGATTCCGATTGTTGGGATTGATGTGGAAAGAATGTTTGTTTACAGAATCCCACACAGGACACTACATGTAAATACAGGGTTTCAAGGAAAAAGCAACAAAGAAAGAAGACGACTCCCGCTAAATATGCAGCATAAAAGAAGCGCTTGGGCTAAACACTGGAGATGGTCTGATTCCATGTTACTACGCATATGATTTGTCATGTAGTTAGAAGTGTCGATTATATTGTACTCTTATGTTGTATCAGCGCTCGTGAATAAGCCGGCGCCCTGTGTTTAGCTTTACAGTAGCGCAGTGGTTCCCAACCTTTTTCGGGTCCCGACCCCCTTTCCCGATAGTCAAGTAACCCGCGACCCCCGCCGAATTTGCATAAGAAGGCATTTAAAACAGGCCCTAGGTAGCAGCGCTTTAAAAATATTGAGTTTACGATTGCGAGTGTCTGCTTATGCAAGTGAAAGAGAGAACTTCAACCGATCGGATCAGACATTGTCCAGCCAACGGTAGGTTGCCATTTAGATGCGTAATAAAAACAGCGTCAATTTGTATTTACGCCAAGTTCATGCTATACAATACAATACAATGCAATGCATTACAATACAATGCAATTTAACATAATGCAATGCTTTACAACACAATACAATGCAATATAATACAATATAATGCAATACAATGCAATACAAAAGCAATTACAGTGCAGTACAATACACTACAATGTAACTGTGTTTTACTGTATAACTGTATAATTGTCTATTTGTATGTTTGATACGCGCTGAGCAAAAGAGCATGAAGTGGTTGCTCAATGTCCTACGCAGTGAACGCCTCGGAAGAGGTTCGTACCATGATACCCTCCGCCTGACAAGACGAGCGCTCTAACCAATCGGCCACCGTGTCCCACTGTTCTATGTTGTGACCTCTGACCTACAGAACAGCAGCGTCGATTAATATGTATCTATGTCAAAGGAAGCTTCAATATTATGACGTCGTCAATTCTATTTGTGGATCATGTAAGGGGATTTCGCGAAGGCGTTTGACTCTATCAACCTGACATGTGAAAGGAGCCGGACGCTAGATTCGACCGCAGCCAACGACGCTGAAGACACTTCCTAGTAAGGATTACGCGAATCTCAGCGGATATTGATTTATATTGCTGATGCAAATTCTTCAGTTCCATTCTCATAAACGTTTCCTACATTTCGATGGACGAAAGAAATTCTGCGAACTTGCAAAGTGTTCGAGTGTGCAATTGAACGGATCCCTGCGAGTTTGAAGTGCAACACAGCAAATAGAAAACATGGAAATAAGTAAGTTTTCTTTAGAATTCGATATATGGAAAGGTCAGCTGAAGAGCTAAGCACAGTATGTGTATATTTGTATGTATGTATATATTTATGTATGCATGTACGTATGTATGTATGTATGTATGTATGTATGTATGTATGTATGTATGTATGTATGTATGTATGTATGTATGTATCTATGTATGTATGTATGTATCTATGTATGTATCCATGTATGTTTGCATTCATGTATCTATATGTATGTATGCACGTACGTAGTTTTCTATGTATGCATCTGTATGTTTTTTATCTATGTAGGCCTATGTATATAATTTGTGTATATAATATATATTTGAATGCATGTATGTATGCATGTATGTATGTATGCATGTAATTTTTAATGTAATTTGTGTATGTAATTTGTGTATGTATGTATGCATTCCTGTATGTATGTACTCCTGTCTGTATACATGTATGCATGCATGTATGTATGTGTGAATGTATATGTGCATTTACGTATGTATGTATGTATGTATGTATGTATGTATGTATGTATGTATGTATGTATGTATGTATGTATGTATGTATGTATGTATGTATGTATGTATGTATGTATGTATGTATGTATGTAATCTATGAGTATACTATGTATTGAATGTAATCGTAATCACTATTGTAGACTCCAATTTTTTCAAGCGCAGGACACCAGGCTATTTTCGACTAGTGCGACGTGTTGAAGGGATTGTCGAGAGATATCAAGTGAATTGTATGTATGTATGATGCATGAATGTGTCTATGTAAGTACCTATGTATGTGCTTGTGTTTATTCACATATCTCCAATGCTTTGAATGCCTGGTTATCTAACTGACCTCAAATATGGGCTTCAAGAAGGACGCCGAGAAAGGAGAAACTCTATATTGCACGGATGCAGCATTTGAATATCGAAGTAAGTAACTAACTAACTGAGGTAATAATAAGAAATGTTCGCAGTTGCATAATCATTCACGCTCCTCAACATGCAAACGTATTTTAATTGTAAACATATTGTAATTGTAGCCATAGGCGTAGACTCGGGGGGGGGCAGTCGGGGCACGTGCCCCCCAAAATTGAGATGGTCTGAGCACCCAATGCAACAAGTGTAGAATGAATAACCAAATCCCCGCCCAATATTTTGGAGAAGTTTACGCCAGTGATTGTAGCTATAATCACAAATTTACATAGTGTCATTTCAAGGGAGACTTGTCATAGGGGTTCCCGACCCAACAGGATGAAACAGAGTTCTGTCTTTAAGCGATTGCGGAAAAGAGGCAAAGATATACACATATACATATATACATAGACACATGCATACACAAGCATAGTTACACAAATACTTATATGCATACACATGCAGAGACATGACCACGCATGCAAATGCGGACATATGTATGCATCGACACACAAGCAGAGTATTCATAGTATATGTCGATTTCCTGCGACTATTCCCTTTATAATCAGTCCATCTTGTCAGTGATAGGATGGGATGCTAGTGATGCGGATACTGCTGCTGGGTCGGAGGCTATTGTTCCCATGAGGAACCGGATGACCGACGGACCGCTCCGTGAACGGTTCCGTCACGCATTCCACCATTTCCGGCTAACATTCGGGATATCTCCATCTCCACCGTTTCCATATGGATTCGGCGTCTGTTAGGCTGAGGCATACTCTGAAATCGAACAAGCTCTGATAATTGCAGGCACTTGTGTTCTGGCTACGAACGCTTATTCGAAATCGTGTGACTGACAGTCAGACACACATATAGTGTCCTGAAGTCTTAGACTGTGAGTTTCACAGTTATAAAATGCAAGGAAGGGTGCGAAGAACGAGATTAAGAAGAACAAGAATGCGAAGAAGAAAGTGAAGAAGAATGCGATAAAGAAACATGCGAAGATGATTGCGATGAACGAGAATGCGAAGAAGAGGAGAAGGAGAAGATGAGGACAGCAGTTCCTTAATTTGGCCTCGATAGGGTATGAAGTGTTAGCGATTTTATTTTCTTAGCCTGGGCCATGTGTCAAGGCTTCTTCCCACTAACACTGTGGGTCAAATGGAGCAGACATCTCAAAACAAATTCTGCTATAACAGGAATACAGTGAACTAAAGCGAATATCGCGGCAATAAAGTTAACACTGGTGGTTATTGGCTGGTCACCCATCGTTATAGTATGTTACCGAAGCCTTGGCAACGAGTTTGAACAATACTGCGAATGTCAGAGTACAGTGCAATCGTCACAGTTACTGATTTGACACCCATCGTAACACCATGTTCAACTCAAAGCCTTGGTTATATTAAGTTTAACAATACTACAAACAGGGCTTTTTTCAGCCGGAACGAGCCGGAACGGCGTTCCGGCACCTTTTTCAGCTACTAAAAAATAATTTATTTATTTTAATTATTAAAACAATAATTTAGTTATTTTAATTTAATTTAAGTGTTTTTGAACTGTTTTCAGTGTTTATTGAGACCCCTCTCAACCCCTAATCCAGTTTTTCTCGTGATTTTAGCCACCCCATAATTATTGCGTTCCGGAACCTATTGTTCCGTTCCGGAACCTTTTTTTCTAGAAAAAAAGCACTGACTACAAATATCACAATATCAGTTTTAATGTCATAGTTATTGTTTGGACACCCTTTGTCACAACATGCCACTGAAACTTTGCCTGTAGCTTAGCCACGCTGTGAGTGTATTAGTATCGGCTGACTATTAACTGTAGGTACATTTATCGAATGTTTGAGAACCAATTGGTAACTGAATTATTATCAGATACGATATTGTTTATTGCGTCGTGTTAGCCACATTATTATTAGATTTCGTCATCATCTACAGATTGGAAATCCGAATGTTTCATACCAAGAGTCGGCGCATATGGATATCTTGGTAAGACAGTCAGTTATCCATCACACATTGCTTCTTTACACAATGGGGCTAATATAAAGTGCGATAAATTTCTGCGTCCAACAACATAGTTATCTATTCATTCATCGATTCCAATGCCAACCAGAGCAGAATCGTAGAGAAAATTAATGAGATCCAGAGTTTTTAAAACTGTTTACATTTTCACCCTTAGATACAGGCTATCGATACAACAATCTATTGTTTCCGATGCAGCTTACTGGTGGACATGACGTGAACATCACCGCGAATGTCGGAGTGACTGTGTAAATATTACTAGTCAAATACTAGTGTAATGGCTAGTCACCCATCGTTACAGTAGCGAAAAATTTAAAGATAAATGGAGAGTTCATTCTTTAAAATACAGTTAAAGACAATAGAGACTTTATTTCCCGAACACTATACTCAACATTATCTACTTCTCGAAACTCTGTCTAACTTTGTTCCATACTGCGGTTTGTCAGCATGTGTTTACATTACAAACAATAAACGAACATCACCATCATCAGACGAAATAAATGTTCCTGAAAAATCTTGAACTGTTGAACACTATTTTGAAATTTGAAGATAATTTATGGACCAACTTCCCTCTGGAATCAATTGCCGAACACCTGCGACATGAACTCCTCAGCCTCTCTTTGTCTCTTTTCCGATCGTGGTTTCATTGTGTTAGATCAGGAATGCCTCCGAATAGTCTCTCTTGAAGTGGCGCTACATAAATTTGCAATTACAGTTACATCTCACACGATACATTAGCCCTCGATCAAGAGTAATGGAACGGTAACTCGGCGTTCGCAACTTACAGCTGGAATGCTGTAGTAACTTGCCGTAATTTTCAAAGGTCTAGTGTTACAACAACTTACTGCGTTTGTAAAGGCAAAGTTTACAACAATATTGTGACTTAACGGAAAGGATTTTGCATTGTAACGTACTGGGAGTGTAACCGGCGGAATTCTGCAGTAATCTACTGTGAAGTTCACAGACCGAATCGCTGAACCTCGAACGATCTTCCTCATGGTTCCTCCAAATACTCCTTTCCTCCACCAATCTCGCAGCTCTCACAGCAACAACTGCTTAAGCTCCATTATCGCACCTCAAGCTTTCCAAGCTCAACTGAAGTTTCATCTCTTCAAGTATTCCTACTGATTCAGCCACTCCACCGCCTTCCAATCTCTGTCAGCCTTAATAAAATACGCCTTAGAAGCTCCTTTGCTCCGTTCTCTCCCTGGTCTTCAGACAACCTGACTTTTGATCTGCAGTTGGGATCCATAGACAGGGCCGCCGACAGAAATTCCGGGCCTATTGGCAGAGCAGTCACGGGCCCCTAGGCAGAGCAGTCGCGAGCCCCTAGGCAGAACAGTCACGGGCCCCTAGACAGAACAGTCACGGGCCCCTAGACAGAGCAGTTACGGGCCTCTAAACTATCTTTTGGCTTTATATAATTATAAAATCGTACTGTTGTACGAAAAAATAAAAAAATTGAAATAATGAAAGTGCGTGTACGACCGGACGATATTATATTTATAAATATACAGTAGGCCTATATACAACTTTGATTTTATTCAGATGCTTAAAGTGTAAACTGATTGTAGTTAGGCTTCAGATATATTCGACAGATAATATATTTTAAAAGGCATAAATCATAAACTTTGTATAACTGATTATAATATTTTTCATAAGTTGATTGCGGGCCCGGCTCGGGCCCCTAAAAGGTCGCCGGGCCCCTGGGCATTTGCCCCCTGCCCCTCCCTCTCGACGGGCCTGTCCATAGACTCAACGCAGCGCTCGTTAATAAGCTGTTGCTCTGCGCTTGACCTTTAAAGTTTCGCTTTGGAAATTTTGGAGTTTTCGATATAAACAACTATTTTGATTTTAACAAGACGAATTTTACTGCAACTTACTGTGATTTAAACAGGTAAACTTTCTCGACAAACGATTAATCTGTCGTTTGGCAAACTGACTTCGAATTTGCAGCCGGAAAGGCGAGCAATTCTGACCTGCTGCTGTGATGCAAACTAAGTTCATCGAATGGGCGATTAAATTTATAAGTACTTACTGGCGTAATCAGGGACCAAGCGCCAGGTGTTCTGTTATTGTCATGGATGATTAAGAGTCGTTTCAGACAGACCATTAAGAACAGCTTAAGAATGTACAGGCAAAGAAACAGTCGTGTTTTATTAGTCTATCTTTCCAATACGTCGGAACGTTCGTAAACCCGTCTATACATTGACAGAACGATCCAGCTTTCTTATCGATTTCTGTTATAGTATCTGCGAGTTTGTCTCTAAATGACTGTCTGGATAGGTACAGAATATATTTTCCATTGATTTCTACTTAGTCATTCCTTGTGTTTTATAGCAGGCAATTCTAAGCTTAATGCGATTTAAAGTTTATCTGGTACAAAAACGATTTTCTAAATTGTTATTGTTGTTGTTTTCTTCGTGATAAGCTGGCGGGCACAGAAATTGAAAAACTAAAGGGCAAAATTTTACAGTGATCCGAAGATTCGACGGTGAAGAGTTTTTGATGACATTTCTCTAGTTAAATGGGTTTTCGGAATCTATTGTCATCTTCCTAAACTTATTGTGGCTGTTTTCTTTTAATTATTTGACTCTATCCACCGGTTCTCTAGGTTTCCACAGATGTTGTTGGTTCCTTAAGTTTCCCGGGAACTGCTGTTCGTTTGATTTTCCATTTTGATTCCCTAAGTCACCCTGTTTTTCTGCTCCCTAGGTTTCCCTTGATGCGTTTGATTCCCTTTATCTTCTTTTAGAATTTTGTCCCCTGGGTCACCCCGATTTTTGGTTCCCTGAGTTTCCCTGGATGTTTTCTGTTTCCCTATGTTTTCCTAGATCCATTTGGTTCCCTAGATCATAGTTTGAGAATTCGCATTTTACGAATTTTAAGAATTTTTAAAATTCACGAATTTTAACGAATTTTAAAACTGCAGTTTTAAAATTCGTAAAAATTCGTAAAATAATAAAATAATAGAATTTTTTGCCATGGCAACAAATTTTATTATTTTTTTACTTTTGTACTTTTGAAGCAAGTAAATGTCAATGTCATAGGCTATCAATCGACCGTAAAAGGTAGCTGACTAGCAACATAATAGTACTGATATTCCGTTACTGTTCTACTTGATGTCTTGAACTTCGATTTCTATCATAGTTGGGGTGTATGACTGTGGGTCAGTCAACAGAACGAAAAACCACCAGTGCCCCATGCAGCTCCAGTGTCACCAGTCAACCTCTAACACAGCTTGCAACTAAACATGGTTTAAAAGGGTTGGTAACGTTCACCGAGCTATGTCTTCTACTTCATCGTCCTCTGATTCTGAGTCAGAAACAGCCCATTGCTCCCATTCGACTCTGGTTTCTGTATTTTCGCCATGCAAATGCTCCCGAATTCCGGCAGAACAACCAACAAATTCCTTGTCACAAAAACAACACTGTATTTTTGGATTACCCTTTCCTTCTCCTCCAAAATTACTACATACTTCCACTCCGGTCCATGTTCTTTCATCTTTAAAAAATTAAGACTTTAAGTGAATTAACTCGTTACGTAATAAACTTTAATATTGAATTTTACTGTTTTTTTATATTAAATTCTAAGCAGAAGCTTAACACAACAAATCAATACGTCATCACATTTGTTTGTACGCTGTTTTTGCATAATCCACTGTCAATGTAAAAAAGGCCCAACAATGGCCCAACGAATTTTTACGAATTTTTACGAATTTTAAAATAGACCATAAATTCGCGAATTTTTACGAATTTTAAAACCAAAAGTCACGAATTCTCGAACTATGCCCTAGATCACCTGGGTGCTTTTTTATTATTTATTCCGGATATTTCCATAGCGCCTCTAGAAGTCTACTACTACTCGGAGGCGCTCCCGACTACAGCACTTGATACTGTGCCGGAATTTTCACGCCGAAGCGCCACGAGCAATTGCGAGTGAAGGACTTGCCCAAGGTCCGTACGCAGCGGCTAGAGTGGGATTCGAACCTGCAACCCTCCGGCCACAAGGCTCCGAACTTACCACTGAGCCACCACGCCCTTATTTTCTCCGGATGCTCTTTGGTTCCTTAGATTAGCTTAGATCGTTTCCCTGTGTGTTGTCTTTCTTCCAACTTGTTACAACTTGTTGAACGTGACTGCAGCTTCCTCTGACAGCATTGTAACAGCAGCTTACACTTACACCTTCTGTTGGTAGACCTCCCCAAAAGCCATTGCAGCATATTTTCTCAGGAGAATATCAATGGTGTTTGGACCTAAATCAACTGGGGCCACGGTTCGATTGCCCCTCCCTTAGATCCGTCCTAGTAATATCATGAAATGATAATGAAGATGATAATTATTCGAAGAAGGAGGAGGAGGAGGAGGAGGAGGAGGAGGAGGAGGAGGAGGAGGAGGAGGAGAAAAAGAAAAGTGGAGACTAGCAATAAGTAGACCATGACAACAGCAACGATGATTATAATGACGATGACGATGGTGATGAAAATACTGGTAATGGTGATGACGACGACGATGATGATGATATTGATAACGATAGCGATAACCAGACCCCAAGGATGTCAATAATGCTGAGGATGATGCGATGCCGATAATAAACATGATCGTGAGTATGATGATGATGATGACGACGACGACGACAACGGCAGCCACTGCGCATGCGCATCACAAGTTCCGAACGCACATTAACACCTCGGAACATTGGCCCAGCGCGACTAATGTGCCCGACCGATTCAATTATGCACGTGGCTCGGTCACAAAGCGAATTGTAAACAGCGGTCGAGGATGGCCAAGCCAGTCCTACAATGATACGCCGCACATTATCCGCTCCAACCAGATTTTCCCAACCAATACAGCGACAAATCGCGCGCTTTGTATGCATCTGTGACACTAAAAGCCACCAGCAACAATAAATGACAGAAATATCAGACAATTTATGCTGCGACCGATAATACAAGTCGGTATGATTCACTTACCCATTGAGACTGCCCCGCCTAGTCCCGTTGTGGTGTTGAGACGGGAGGGAAACGCTTGGCGCCTGTTAGCTGTTGACAGCGATTGGAAGTTCTGTAGCGAATATTCAACAGCAGTTATATCAATGCTCCATCATATCGATGTCGTGTTCTGAGCGCTGTATACTTAGGCAGGTGGGCGCCAGTACTTAGCACGCGCTTCCGCTAGATGAAGGTACTGATTTCAGGGGCTCGGGTACTCCTGAGCTGCCTTGAAGTGTTGTCGAATCAACTGGAAACGATTGATGATCGTTTGCGGCGTCCAGGTTGTCGAGATGTCTCAGTGGATGATGTTTATATGCGCACCCTAACAATGAGAAGATTCTTCGTTTTAGCAACAAGGAAGAACACACACGCACGCACACTACACACACACACACACACACACACACACACATACACACACACACACACACACACACATAATATATCAACTGTATATATTATATATTTATATATATATGTCAATCCAGAGTTTTGCAGTGTATGCGTCTGCCAGGCATCAGCAAATAATTATAAATATATAACGTCAATTCTATTGCTATCCAGTCCACTCTAGATGACACTCTTTATATGGGTCCTCGTTGGTTGGGCTGTTGGATGTATGCGTGTATAAGCGACGGCCGGTTAGTAATGAGTTTGTTAGTTATCTAACATAAATCACTTTACAATGATTTACTGGTTCTTAGTGGGGCGCAGTGGCCGAATGGATAGAGCTCTCGACATGTAACGTGGAGAGTATGGGTTCAAGCCTCCACGCAGGCAGTCACTGTGCACATGTAAGGACCTTGAGTGAGCCCTACATACACAAATTATAAATTAGCGATTTAAAGATTTAAATTACAATTACAATTGCTTTGCCTATCCATTGCAGATTCATTGACTTGCTCTCGTAATAAATAAAATATATTAATTATAACAACAACAATAATAATATAATCATAATAATAAATAATAATAGTTATTATTACTATTATTATCATTATCATAGTTGATTTGTTTCGTTTTCTGAGCAATGACAGAGCAATATAAATAATTAATGATAATAAAATAACAGTAATATTAATAATGCTAATAATACCAAAATAATGATATTACTAATATTATTATTATTGGAGCCTAATAATATATTAATACAGTAACAATAATAATTATAATAATAATAACAACAACAACGGTGGCACACAATCCACTCTATGATCATTATTATTATTATTATTATCATCATCATCATCATCATCATCATCATCATCATCATCATCATCATCATCATCATTGTTACTATTATTATTATTATTATTATTTTTTTTTTGCCCTGAGGTACTTCATTCCCTCAGGGACTTAGAGATTAAGTGTGCAATTTTTCTGAAACGGTTACTCCTCGTCCAAGTCAGATTGGGCTGCCACCATGGAGCCGCTAAAGGCCACTGCGTTGAACCGTTGGATGATTATTGAGATTCTCTGATGTAAAAAGCTGGCCTCGCGTGTCTCCCCCGAGGCGCAAGAGAGATGTCGCCCCAATTCTGAGATAAAATCTAGGCCCTTGGTGTTAATGGGGCCCAACGTTTCCAGCGCTAGTGGTACGAAATTGTGAGTGCCTAGGAGAGCCTGGTATTTCTGCGTCTTCCTCCCATCTGCTAGCTCAGCCGCCGCACCCGCACGTGCCGCCGTTATTATTATTATTATTATTATTATTATTATTATTATTATTATTATTATTATTATTATTATTATTATTATTATTATTATTATTATTATTACTACTACTACTATTATTATTATTATTATTATTATTATTACTATTATTATTATTATTGTTCCTATTATTATTAGTATTATTATTAGTATTATTATTTTTATTTTTATTATTATTACTATCATTATCATTATTATTTTTACAGCACAATCAAACACTGGATTAATTTAGGTTTTCGAGGAGCGGATTCAAAATGTCTAAATTTCCAATGCATTACAAATTAATCGAATCCAATCCTGGCGACTGCGGTAGAGCCATTCATCATCTTACTTATGGCATCAATTCATAAATAGAACAGGTCAAAGTAGAACAGAACAGAATGGAACAGAGTCTATTGTAAGGTAATGTAATCACACACTTATATATCGCCTCTTCAAGAAAAGTCATCAGAGACGCTCTCGATCTAACTAATGGAATAGAATAAAATATGACAAAGCAGGATACAATAGAACAGAACACAATGGAGCAAAGCAGAGCAGAACGGCAAAGAAAAAATTATAATAGAATGTAATAGAATAGAATAGAGCAGAATAGAAGAGAATAGAATAGAATACAACAGAAAAGAATGGAATAGAACAGATCATAACATAGCACAGCCTAATAGATAAAAATCAGAATATAATAGAACATAGCAGAACAGAACTGAATAGAATAGACAAGAATAGAACAGAGTAGAATAAAATAAACCAGAACAGAGTTAGACTGAACAAATACTTCGGCTGCAATCCCATTAACAACAGCTTACCGTATACAAGCAGGCAAAATGCAATCGACGTCGAACTACGCTGCTAACCCACCGCGTATTTCGTGCTTGCAAATTCTAACCTCGGTCGCCGCAATCGTAATCAATTTATGTAACGCCCAAAGCAGAAAGAAACGCTGCTAAGATCGGTCTTACAGTAACGCCATTCCAGCATCAACGACGTAACGCTCATCGTGTATCGGTTTGCTCCGTCATGTCGCACGGGCGTCATACACTAATGCCACAGACCCCGCTTGGCCGGCTCAACGCTCTAACAAACTCTCTTATATCTCACTGGCACATTCGTCTACCGAGCCGGTCGCTCCTCGGTCCGTCCGGCCGTCCGCCCGGTCGACCAGCATCGCTGACTATGAACTCCACTCGATTGGATCCCACCACCAGCGATCGGACGTTGTTCTGGATAACGCCGCACCCGACGACGACGTCACTCCTACGTCATTCCGACACAGGCCGCTGTGCGATCGACGCGACTGGGTGTGGCGGTGGGATAACCGCATCGGGTCCGGCAAGACTGAGGCGTCTGAATAAAATGACGGTTAAGCTGTTATCTGGTGCTGCCAGTCCCAAGGCTGGACATAAAAGAAGGGCGTCTGTGGTCATCTTTTTTATGATACATCGTCGTTAAACAGTAACTAACCAACCTCAGAACCGTGGTCCTCATATCGAGGTGTTCTTGGCTCAGGCGCTATAAAAATACGACAGCTATCCGTTTTTGACCTTAAAAATCGCGTTCGTGCTCATTCACCCCGCCACTAAAGAATGGAGGCCTGCATGGGTGGGTATTCCACACACGGTTACCAATCATAGAACGAATCCCGCTCCATTGGCTCCAATTGTCTTGAGTTCACTGCGTTTGCTAGTGTCATAAAAACAAAACCTGACATACCGCCAGCCAAAGATGCTTCTGCGGTTATGTTGCAGTTAATCGTATTGGAAGATATTGATTTAGGATCATAAACCTGACGTCTGGCGCTATATAAGTCTATTTAATGTGATCAAGAAGTATGACGCATTCAGCGTAGGATACTATTCTCTGGGGTGAAGTAACTAAGTAAGTAAGTAGCCTTCATTTGAATCTGGCAAAGACACGTGCTTTCGACAGGAAAAATACACACATACTTGAAATAGACTATATGACAGGAGCAGATTTTACAGACGTACATAATTACATACTCAACCAAATGTAACTAAAGATCACAAAACTACTTTTACATAATTTAGATTTAACAATCAATGGCATGAAAGGATGTCCTCTCTGGCGAAGAGAGTACTTGTCCAGAAGAGCTGACAAGAGCTGACAAAAGCAGTGGTCGACCTGGTCGAGCAGATGCGATTTCTAGAAGAGCTTCCTGTCTGCTCCATCATTCAGCAATCAACGGCATAACTCTACTTTTTATTGGCGTTGAGTTCAACTTCATCGTCACCATTCGACCTCCGGATCTAAGAAGTTTCTACAGCGGTGTCTAAACACGTGTCACACCTTCACTGTTACCTTCATCACAATCAATCGTCATTTCCAAATCGTTCAGGCAAATATTGAATCGGTTCAGAGTCTAGATTTTACATCAGGGGTGGGTTACGGCCAGTTTCAGAGTCTTGCTTAGAGATAGCTTTATAAATCGGGGCAGAACGAAGATGGATTTCGGATTAAACATTTAGATAGCTCCGCCAGTCTCAACGTTATCGACCCAACGTCGTACTTAATGCAATTCAATATTGTAGTGCAAACCACCGAAGATTCAACCCGAAACAGCAGATTGTAGAGTCAATTTTAGTGCGACCGTAAAAATACAGGTATGTCGCGCCGAGATGACCAGTGAATTCCTAAGGAGCACTCTATTCTATCCTGTTTTTTTTCGTTCTATTCTTTTCTATTTCGTTCTATCCTGCTCCGATCTGTTCTACAACGTTCTATTATATTAGGTTCTATTATCTTCAGTTCTATTCTGTTCTATTCTGTTCTTTTCTATTCAATCTTTATATCGCATGTCCTTTTTCATTCTATTCTATTCTATTAATGCCTTCAACTCTTCATTGTCTCGAAGTCTTAATCTGAGGCGCTGGTAATTCGACTGGAACAGTTGACACTGGATCATGTGTTCCCATCGTGGTCTTACATCGGTTCGACTATGGATTGATCATGCACAATAAGATAATGGCCAGATTGGACGTTTAATGCTGCCGTGGATGTATACAGGGCGGTGAAAGAATGAAAATCGGACGAGACAAGTACCCCAATCTTTAGTAGATCCATTGATTTGCTTCTATTGAACGCCTGTAACTGAAGCATTGCTCCGTAAATTGGGCTTTAAACAAGTGCAATTTGCGTCTATCGTTACTAAGGTTGGAATTTTATGCACATGAAACGTGGAGTATAATGCGGATAGTTTTGACTACGATTTCACTCGAAGTGACCTTCGATAGAATCCTTTTGCAGTGTGGTAACGGAGCTAAAGAAATCGTTTGATTTAGTAGTACAGTTGTGCAGTAGTTGCATTGCATCCTTATTCGATATTTAGGTCTTACGATCTGCCTTTTCGAGCATCTGTGCATAAAGGGTTTCTCCATCATTTAGGTTCTTCTATAGGCATTATGTGGATTTTACACGTACGGCTACTTACGTTTGGTTGAGCAGGAAGAAATATCTTCTTACTTACATTGAGATTGAGAATGAAGCCTATTCTTTCTTAACTTAGGATTGAGCATGAGCGTATTTAGGGGGTGGGTTACGGGTTCAACCCCCCAGATAAATTGCAAAATACAAAAACACACTTTTCAAAACGAACCCCGCATTCTGCGACCATGTCCAATGGCACCCCCGAATTGGAAGCCCGTGAAATTGTTTCCTGGCTACGGTTCTGGGATTGAGCAAGATGACACATAGTCTTACTTAAGTTAGGATTGAGCAGAATGACACATATTCTTACTTAAGCTAAGATTGAGCAAGATAAGGCTCATTTTTTACTTAAGTAAGGATTGAACAAAACAAAACAGTTTCTTACTTCATCCGGTGCATTCGAACGCTGATCCAACTGAATTGGATGAGTCCCGCTGGACAGATTGACGAACAAAGAATTAGCGGGAGTCGTCAGCCTGGCTTTAATTCAACGACTACCGTTCGGGCAGCTCGTTCCTGACCAAACTGAAGCTCTGCTTTCGGTCGGGGCGCGGTCCCTCCGCCCATCACTAGTCCCAGGAAAATTAAAATTTGTTTTTAGTCTCGTTGTGCCCGATCGGAAGATGTTGTAAGACGATAAAACCGTAGCGTGTCGGATTAGAACCCAGGGAGTTGCGAGACAGAAGGCTCGTCTGGGTACCGTATTGTGTGTATAACGGTGAAGAGTTCGGACAACTTGTACTACGTCGAGTACCGCCGCCATCTTGTGTCTCTTAAGTGGGATTGCCATTTTGGAGCCGTGCGTAGATTATCGTTCTTCACGCATTCTCTGATCATCGGAGGTCGGGTCTCGCCTGGCCGACCTAATTCCATCCAATCAGAGTCCTGGAGCCGTGACCTCTGGGACCTTCTCATCGCGCAGACGGGTTTAGCAACGGTCGCGCAATCCATTGAACGCGTGTTTGGCTTCGTTTTTTTCTTGTCGAAAACATAAAGAATAGCTTCCGAAGGTTTACATATCGAAGATTGTCTGTGCGGAGAATTTCTTTCTGGAGATTTTCTTTCCGCAGATCTCATTCGAGTAGATTTTCTCCATGAATAGTTTCATCTCGAAGACTTCTCGCATGCTTATACATACGTCTGTTATCTTTGCATGCCAGTAGTGAAGTAACGGTAGCGGTTTCCTAAACAGCGTCCTTCACAGCACCTTTTGTTACATAAATGCATATGTACTGTAGAAATACACTTGCACATGAATGTATGCATATTATGCATACATTCATGTGCAAGTGTATTTCTACAGTACATAAATAATATATATACGTAGACTCATATGTACATATATATATTACATATAATTATGTCTACGTGTATCACTGTATGTATGTTATATATACACTGATTTTATTCTGTCGGAACGCTCCAGAACGGCGTTCCGGCATCTTTTTTCAGCTATTAAAAATAATTTAGTTATTTTACTTTAATTTAAGAGTTTTCCGTATTTATTGATACATAAAATAATTAAATTAATATTGCGCGTTACAACAGTATTCCATAAAACTGTTTTTGGCAGTAAGGCTTATACTCTGCTCACCGAGACCCCGCCCCAAACCCTAAACCTCGTTTTTTCTCGGACTTCGTCCTCGAATTAGCCCTTCCATAATTGTTCAGTTCAGAATCTTTTTTCTAGAAAAAACACTATATATATATATATATATATATGGTATATATATGTTTATCATGGTGGCCGATGGGGTAGAGTGCTCGGCCTGTAACGCGGAGAGTACGGGTTCGACCCTCGCCCGAGGCAGTTGTTGCTGTGTACAGTGTGTAGGGACTTTGAGCAAGTCCTTCACGCAAATAGTTGCTCAGCGCCATCGATGTTCTGTCGTATGGTCATGTTCACTTCTGAACTTTGGAAGAAGGGCAATATCAAATACAGTTGTAACGTACTGTAATGGCGTCTCTTCGGTGCGAACTCTCTCTCTCTCTCTCTCTCGTGCAAAGCAAGAATCGATCGAACTTACGATAAATGTTGCTTTAACAAATCGTGACAAACGTTCTAAACAAAGTATTTACCGGGCTATTTCGGTTCCGCCTGCGTACTCCAGTGAACTCCGAGCCTAAACGAGCGCATTGGTTATTAACTGGATGGATGGCTCTGGACTGAGGCTTTGACTATTCGCAGATGCAGACTACAGCGCTGGGAAAATGAAGTCGATAGCACTCGCTTGACAGCCATTCATCGTATACCGTTCAGCGTTGTCTGATCCCTGCCGAGGGGATTTAAAGTGGCTTATATTAATTAGCGTTCAGGCATTTGTGTATGAAAGCAAGTTTATCCCTGCTATTATAAATCTTACTTCGCCAGACAGACAGTTTGCACGTGACGTTGTAAACATTATGTGACTGTAGACGATTCAGAGTATCATACAGACATAGTTACATGAGCTTTTCCTGTAAATTACGTCTCTCTTATTTTCTTCTTATTATCGAGACTTTTCTTTTTCATCCCATCTTTGGAGGTCTATTAGTATTTTTCTATGAATGACTTCAATATCGATTGATTCGAAGGAAAAAGAAACAGAGGTTGGATAGACAATATAGTAAATGAGGGCATAACAAGACTTGGACTAACAATGAAAGAGCACTGGACTTAACAAATAACTGAGAACAATGGACATCATTTGTTCGTACCCATCGCCTATATTGGCCGGTGTCAGAACCTGATGATGATGATGATGATGATGATGATGATGATGATGATGATGATGATGATGATGATGATGATGATGATGATGATGATGATGATGATGATGATGATGATGATGATGGTTATGATGATGATGATGATGATGATGATGATGATGATGATGATGATGATGATGATGATGATGATGATGATGATGATGATGATGATGAATATTGTTTGTAGTTCGCATTCAGCAAACGTCAATTCAACTCAATTCTAATACCGTTGAATGACTCTGCTCTTCAACAGGAGCTCAAACGTCTTCCTGTATAGAACAAATACATAGGCCCTATAATGGAGATGTGACTGGGATAGATTTAATAAATATTTCGCTAATTTAATTGGTACAAAACTAACTGATACAGCTGGAGGAACAGCTCAACAAAAGACAGTCTAGCTAAACAAAATTCTACTTATTTCTGCCTATTTTATCGAAAGAAACTTATTAGGCCGGCGAAATACTTCGGAGAAATTATAAGACACGCCCAAATTCGGAGATTTAACTGAAACATAAAGGTATAAACAATTATAAATATTATAAAAATAAACAGAATTTTGTCTATTTAATTGTAACAAACTAACTATTACAGGCGGAGGAGCGGATCGGACAAATTAGACCTGCGATTGCAAGGAGCAGAGAGGCATGGAAGCGTATACTCGGCTTCGTCTGTGATGACGTGTAGCGGCCTTGTCGGAGCGATTAGGAGACGTCATCTGAAGGGTATTCGGTGAGTGCGTTCCACGTACGCTTATTGCTAATCCTCTCTCTTCCAAAACGCCAGAGTCGAAAGCAGATCGCATCCATCACACGTCGTATCCCGTAATCAGATGAAGAGAAACTTTCTCAACCTACAAAGAACTTGCAGGTTGAACGAACGACGTGTGATTTACTTCCGAAAATAGGAATCGAAACAGTATGTATGCAACAGTCGTACTGTGACCTCCGAAAGGAATCGACAACATCGATCGACTTTGGAACCATCATTGGATAGATAAGTTATACAGTCACTTATATATTGTGGTGTCCAAAGATGCACAGACATTTTCAAAGTTTAGCCTGTGTATCTTGAAGGCCAACCTGTAGAAAGCTTCTATAGGAATTGTCATTATAGTATTGTATGAAGTTACAGCTAATAGATCAAAATTCAGGAGCAATTCTGAGCTAAGCTTTGTATAGCTGAATCATAGACAATTAGTTAACCGGTGACAGAAATTTTACCACAGAGTTTCTCAGAAACTACAAGTGATGGACATACAATACATACATAAAATATATATATATATATATGCATACGTACATACATACATACATACATACATACATACAAGCATACATACATACATACACACATACACAGTTACACACAATACATACAAGCATACATACAATACATACATACATACATACAATACATACATACAATACATATATACATACAAACATGTACATGTACATACATACATTATATACATATATCTAAGTGCACACTGATAGATAATAAGACTAAATAAGTGAATAGCAGTTGAGATCATTTGTTGACCCAGCGACAGGTGCTACAGTATCCAGTTCCGATGGACAGGTGGCGCTGGTGCATTGACAGCTGATTAGCATCTAATTGACGTCACACTGAGATGGTCTAGACTACAATATAGTCTATGATGAGATCGTATTGTTCAATCCAGTCCATGGTACTTGACGGTGGCCTTCGTGTCTGGCCCCCCGCTATCACCTCTTTCTGTTTCATACTTTCACTCTTCTCCACTCTGTCTCTGCGGCTCTCTGTGTCTCTGCCTATCTGTTTGCCTCCTTCTGTCTGTCTTTCTCTGCCTTATTCTGTCTCTCTCTGTGCTCTCTGGCCTCTCTCTGTCTATCTTTGTCTGCCTCTGTCTGTCTGGTGATCTGTCTTTCACTGCATCTGTCTGTCTGTCTCGTGCTACCACTCACTGTCTCTCTGCCACTCTCTTACTCTGTACCTCTATCTTTCAGACTCGTTTTGTTTGTCTGTCTCGTCTCTTTCTGTTTCTCTATGTCTCCCTTTACCTCTCGATGTCTCTATCCCACTGCCTGCCTCTCGCTATCTCTCTTCGTCCCTCTATTTATCTCTCTTTCTGTGTATATCTATATGCTCCATCCGTCTTCCTCGCTCTTACTAACTAAGTGGTACACTGATGATCAGCCTCCTCTGTTGGACCTGGATCTACCGATTGTCGCACCTTGGGTTGATAAGTAGAACGCACCACATCCTCCTCTTCCTTCTTCTCCACTTCATACTTCCTCTTCCTCCATGACCTCTTCATACTTCCTTTTCCTTCTTCTCCTTCTCCTCTTCCTCCTTCTCCTCTTCATACTTCCTCTTCCTCCTTCTCATCTTCATACTTCCTCTTCCTCCTTCTCCTCTTCCTCCTTCTCCTCTTCATACTTCCTCTTCCTCCTATTCCTCTTCATACTTTCTCCTCTTCATACTTCCTCTTCCTCCATGACCTCTTCATACTTCCTTTTCCTTCTTCTCCTTCTCCTCTTCCTCCTTCTCCTCTTCATACTTCCTCTTCCTTCTTCTCCTTCTCCTCTTCCTCCTTCTCCTCTTCATACTTCCTCTTCCTCCCTGACCTCTTCATACTTCCTCTTCCTCCTTCTCCTCTTCCACCTTCTCCTCTTCATACTTCCTCTTCCTCCTATTCCTCTTCATACTTTCTCCTCTTCATACCTCCTCCTCCTTCTCCTCCTCATCCGGGAAACCCCTTGGCTCGACCAGTGAACACAGTCCTTGGCTTAAGCTCATAGACATACGCACTGACTAACAGACCCATAAACGTCTTATCAAGTCAAGCCATAATTACAAAGTCACGGCTAACGCTGACTTATTGCAAGCTGGGTTGGGACATGGTGGCTGGATGGTGCACCAATGGGGTCGGTGGGTGGGTCGGTGGGTCGATAGGTGGACCGGTGGTCAGAGGAGTGACAACAGACCTGTGGGTGACTCGGGACGTTGGGAGAAAAGCGCGGGAGGTGGGTAGTACAGTACATCTATCGGCGTTTAAAATGCAGTGTTTGGCACACAGCAAAAGACGGCAAGAGACAGAGACAGACAGAGACAGACAGAGACAGAGACAGACAGACAGAGACAGACAGACAGACAGAGAAAGAAGGAAGCGGAACACCAGGAAGAAGAAGAATTGGAAAAAGAACAAGAACAAAAGGAGGAAAATCAAGTCTAAGAAAGCAGAGCAAGAACTGAAAGATAAGGAAGAACAAGAACTGCAAAAGAGTAATAAGAACTATGAGTGTTGGAATAAGATGCAGAAGAACATAGTAATGCTTGCAATTGCAAATTTACATAGCGCCACTTCACCTTGAAACATGTACCAAAAGATAACACGGAAAGATTTTGAAGTATCTGCAGTGCGTTAGTAGGGATGGTATAAACTGCGATGCAAACTATGGCACAGAGTATGGAACAAAGTACAGAACAAAGTAGGGTACAAAATGCACGTACAAAGTATGATAAAAACGTACCTTACAAAATATGGCACAAAATACGATACAAATTAGCAAGTACAGCACAAAGTACGGTACCAAGTATGGCATAATTGAAAATACAAAGTATGGTACAAAGTACGGCACAAAGAACGATTCAAAGTACAGTACCAAGAACGGTAACAATTATGGCACCAAGATAATACAAAATACTATACAATGTACGGTACCAAGTATGGCACAAAGGAGAGTACAGATTATGGAACAAAGTACAATACAAAGTATAAACAAAATACACATATGATAAAAGGTACGTTATGAACTATGCACAAAATACGACACAAAGTACGGTAAAAAAAGCACAGCACAAAATACGGCACAAAGGACAATACGAAGTATGGTACAAAGTGCGGCACAAAGAACAAAATAAAGTACAGTGCAAAGACAATACAAAGTACGGCACATAGTACGGCACAAAGTACGACACAAAGTAGTGCACTAAAAATACAAAGTACTATACAATGTCCGTTACCAAGTACGGCACAACGGACAGTACAGAGTATACGGTACACAAAGCGTGATATGGAGTGACGTACATCCGTGAGGCTAATCCGTCGAATAGCTGAGCAATTCATATTTGAATCGGACTCAGTGACCCTAGCGCAACAACGAGAAGACTGTCTAGTCTATTTCGGTTTATGTCTGCGACGGTCAGAGACATCAAAATAGCAGAGCGGCTGTCGCAACGGAAATGCGAATGAACGTATGAGGATGCAGAGTCACGATCCATCTCATCTGGGGAAGAAATGACTTCTATCGGAATTCGAAACGTCCTTCCACCCACTATGACTTCTCATATGGGTCTCAGTTGTAACGATCATCGCCTGATACAATACAATACTAAACGATGCAATACAATACAATACAGTACAATTCAATAAAAATACAAACATTCAGTAGTACAGTACAGTATCATACAATACAATGCAATACATGTACTAGCATTAGTTGATGCCAGCAGAACTAATAAGTAATATTGATAATTAATTCTAACACTTCTTTCGGGCTAATATTGTTTTAATTACCATTAATTTCAGCATCAGTATCAATAACTGCACCAACAGATTCATGCATTGTACAGTACATTGTATTTTAGTGCAATACCTGGTACTGTACTTTGTTACGCATATATATATATATATATATATATATATATATATATATATATATATATATATATATATATATATATATGCGTACACATACTGTTACTGTCTTCCCGCCCTCTTCTGTCTGCTGACCGCTTTGATCTGCTTGTCCCTCGCGCAAGGACTTCGATGGCTCAGCATCGTACTTTTGCCATCCTTGGCCCTTCCCTATGGAATGACCTGCCCCCCTCTCTCCGTAGCAAGATATTGCTTGGGATCTCGCCTTCTTCTCTCCGCTGCCTAAAGACCTTTCTTTTCCCTCGGGGCTGACACGCTGGGAGCGCCTCTGAATAGTCTATGCTGTGAGAGGCGCTTTATAAATAATTATATAAGATAAGAAGATAAGATAAGATAAGATAAGATATTGTGACATTGTGATGTAAGCTACAGTCTGTTCGGGAAGAAGGCTCTCTGATGCAGTGAACAGTTTGTTTGGAAAGAATTCACCCTGCAGATTGCTAATAGGTTAATCAAGTTGTGACGTTTTGATAGAGGTCGGGATGTGGAGGGAGGGTTCAGAGGAAGGTAGGCGATCGGGGAGGCGGTCTTAGGGAGTGGCAGGCTGAGCGTCAGGATCTACAATATGTCTCCCTCTGAGAACGATATAACGACGCACATATATTGCACACCAACAAGTATACGAACACAGAAACACACATACACAAACACATACACACACAAACACATACACACACAAACGCATACACACAAACACATACACACAAACACATACACACACAAACGCATACACACAAACACATACACACAAACACATACACACAAACACATACACACACAAACACATACACACACAAACACATACACACAAACACGCATGCACCTATACACAGATCCAGACGCCGACTTCTACAGAAAAACACGTACATCCAAATACATACGCCAACACACAAATGTAGCCTACTATCACATCATAACACGTGCAAATCAGATACACACGCAAACCCACAAACGTACGCAAGCATAAACACACAAACACTCGCACATACATACAAGAAACCTACATAGATACACAGCTTCATGTATACCTAGATATACAGAGACACAGCATAGGTTTCTTACATAATATGAACTGTTGCATTATACAACGCGTTTTGTTGACGACGAAGATAAGAGACCATAAATATACTGAAGAAGTTGCTGAGACAGACAGACAGACAGACAGACAGACAGACAGACAGACAGACAGACAGACAGACAGACAGACAGACAGACAGACAGACAGACAGACAGACAGACAGACAGACAGACAGACAGACAGACAAACAAGACAGATAGACAGAAAGGCAGACAGGCAGACAGACAGATGCCTGATTGTCTGGCTGTCTTTTCTATTTCCTGTGTTCCTGTCAGTCTCTCTGTCAATTTGTCTCTGCTTCCTTGCATGTGTGTCTACTCGCCTGCCATTTTGTCTGCCTGCGTAAATGGTTGTCAGTCAGTCTGTTGTCTGTTTGTTTAAATGCATGTCGGCTTGTCTGTCTGTCTCCTATCTGTCTGTCTGTCTGTCTGTCTGTCTGTCTGTCTGTCTGTCTGTCTGTCTGTCTGTCTGTCTGTCTGTCTGTCTGTCTGTCTGTCTGTCTGTCTGTCTGTCTGTCTGTCTTTTAATCTGTTTTGCTGTTTGCGAATATAATAATCATTATCAGTGTATCCTGATTGTTCTTAGCAGCCTGACAACTGACAAGTTGGACATCTTCGCAGAAAAAGATCGAAACCCATTTGAATGTGTCTATGAGTAGACCCAGTTAATAACAAAGATGACGACATTTTCATCAGCGATAACAACAGTAGCAGCTACAACACTAAAAACAACTGCAGTAGCCCAGACAGCAAGCTCAGTAGTACCAAATACAACAACAGTAAACAGAAACATTAACAATAATAGCAACAACAGCAGTAACAGAATATGCAACAGAAGCAGTGGCAACAGCAACAGCAGTAGCAATAGCAGTGGCATAAACAGCAATAGCAGTAGTAGCAACAGCAGTATCAGCAAAAACAACATCATCAGTAGCAGAAACAGCAACAACCAGACCAGAAAAACAACAACAGCAACAGCTATAGCAGGAGCAACAAAAGAGCAACAACAACAGCAACAACAAGAACAGCAAGACCAAAAACAGCAACAGCAAGTCAACAACAACAGTGACAACAGCAGTAGCATTGAAGCACCGTTCTGACAGCCAGAACAGGCCCCTCCTCGCGGTCTGACCTCATAAGTGAAGCGCAAATAGCGCAACATAAGTGCTGTCATTTGCTTATGAAAATAACAATAGACAGATGCCGAGATGCTCTCAACCACAGTGGCATCCATTTTTATATATTAAGGTTTATGTTTTTCATATTTCAATGATGCACAAGCACAATAATAGAGATACATAAATGCGTGACAACATATGAATATATATTTATATCTCAGAAATTCCAGTTCGCAACAAGTGGGCCGCAATAAATATAGGATATAGGAAATAATACATGAATATATTTACATGTCTGAATAAACCTCGTAACCCTTGTTTTGGAAATCCCAGTTTCCAAACAAATGGGCCGCAATAAATATAAGATACAGAAATATAAAAAATATAAGCATATTTATGTGTCTAAATATTCAGACGTGTTTCGGAAATCACAATCCTCCAAAAGTAGGCCGCAATTTTCTCGATTGAGAGACCGCAAAGGTTTCATCGGAAGTCGACATTTATCTCTCATAAACGAAGACGTGTTTACATGGGAATATATTAAGGGCATCCGTTTATATAATTATATTTTTACAATTTCTGACCGGCGTTGCTTCCTGTGTCTTTGAAGCCAGAGGTCGCAATGGAGATTATGGAGTGACACGGATGATGGGTTAAAACTACAAGATTCATTAAATTTCTCTCTCTGATGTCGACACGGGTAAAAGACTAAAAATATAGATTACGGACAACCGAAAGCGTGTGGCTTCGCATTGTAGTGGTTTGTCTGCCTGACTGTCTAGACCCGGTGAGATGAGGTTCGAACCCATAGTGAGATGGTCGCATCGTTTTGAAGTGGCGCTATATAAATTTGCAATTATAATTACCATAGGAGCCGACTGTTGCTTTTGTCTCTGGGTGCATGGGTCCTTCCTCCCTTCCCCTACCCCTTTTCCCTCCCCTCCCTTCCACCTTCCCCTTCCCTTAGGTTGGTGAGTCTTAGCGGATTTTCGCAGAAAGAAATTTGTTTTCTTGTCAAGGGTTACGAGGTTAGATAAAGTATTGGAAATCGGTGACATTCGGACGTTCCAGTGGTATTATTTATTTAATTTTTTTTAAATAATAAATAATTAAATAAATAATTTATGTACTGACTATGACTGTGAGATCATGCAATGTTGGGTATTTGTGTTGCAGTTGTACTTCTCAAATTGTCAGATTACTTAATTAGGTATGAAATTTTTTAATTTAGGTTCCGAATTCTTCTGGGTCCCACGCACCCACTGAACTTTCTCTCTCCACAGCTCCCAAGGAGTCGGCGCCTATGATAATTACCATAACAATTGCCATCGTTTCCAGCCAAGAGTCAACACACAGATGAAACAGATAAATTTCACTGGGTGACGTTATCAGTTTCCAAATAACAACTAAACAGATATGCCTATATTTCTAGTAAAGATATGTAGAATATACGACTCGAATTCGTAATCCGCCGAATAACGACAAAATTCGAATATTCGGATTAAAAATAATTCTAAGAGTAAAAATTCGAATACTGAGACGAATACTTTTCCTAAGATTGGCCAATTCCATCGCCGAATTACTATCTTAGTCATGGAAGCCAGTCCCAAAAGGAAATCGAAAAGTTTCTACATGTATTTGCAAGTTTCAACTTCATGACTGACTTACGGGTCATTAGAAGTAGTTAGCTAAATATTTTAGCAATAATTTCTGTTAATGTTCGAGTTTTCACATTGTTTATATGTTAACTTTTCGGTATTCAGTCAACAGAAAGCTGAATATTCTTATTCGACAGGAAAAAAATTTAAAAACTGGCATTTGGTGTATCTCTAATTCTAGATTTATACATATATAAAAATTTTATTAATAATATCCTTAATATTTTACAGTGATTTTGTATAACATAACATAATATTTTATTGATCCAACTCAAAAGTACATAATTTGTAACAGACTGATCTGGGTAACAGTTCCCAGATTACTAGAGAAAAAGAAATATATAAACTTAAACAAATGTAGAATACAATACTTGGGCCAACATACACATAAGTCCAAAGTTCACGTCAAATCTGACAGGCCCAGGAATAAACTGCCAATAATGCCACACTCAAAAGGAGTGCCTTTGAATATAAAGTGATAAAAAAAACAATTCAGATGGTTGAGCTCAATTGGGAGGTGCAGAAGGGATTGTATCCCGCTAAGGAGGGCCCCCTATTACAAATGCCCCTTCAAGGCTATCTATTCAGGATAATATTTCTAATATCGTGATATCCTTATCCTTTATATTCTTAATCCTTTATATTTTTATTCTTATCCTTAATATTTAGTATATTTTATTTTTGTTGCTCTTTTTACAAGTGGAGGATAAATCAACCTGAATCAGAAGGGCGAGATAACTGTACAGGGATAACTTAGCCAGCCTGTCAAAGGAACGCGTTCAGTAGGTTCACACCCGCAACCGTTGGATTAGAAACAAAGAGCGCTACAGAACACAGATACGAAAAAGATGTTCCAGTCAAATACAGATATCAGAACGTATGTTGCAATCCACTGGAGCGAACATGCTATCTCTCATATCCTCAAGATCAATGAAATTCATGCCACCGAAGAAGCAACGTTACATCTTCTCATTTCGCGGATGCCTCTCTCCTAACTCGCGTCTGTCCCATTTAATTTACTTGGATCCGTTGTATGAAGAGAATGAGAAACGGTAGAGACAGGAAGACAAGTAGGGAGACAGAGAGAGACGAAGGGAGAGACGTAGAGAGGGACTTTATGTGGAAGCCTACATTGCTTTCTTTTGCCACTCATCTTCAATACTATCACTGTCGCAATTTGTTTCTATCTGTCAATGAATGTAAATCTAAAAATATAGATATGCTCCTTGTGTCCATTGATGTGTCTCTGCCTCTGCTTGTGTACATGTGACTATCTCCCTCTGACTCTCGTCCGTGTCCACGTTTCTACCTCTGTCCCTTTCACTGACTCTGCCTATTTATATGTCCCAATCCTTGTCGATCTCTGTTTTTTCTTACTCTATCAATCTTAACCGTCTGTGTGTCTACCTGACCGTGTGTCCTTCCTCTGCAAGACGACAGACAAATAAATATGTTCTCCTCATTCTCCTCTTCATACCTCTTCCTTCCCCTCCTCAACATCCGGGAATCCCCTTCGCTCGACCAATGAACACAGCCCTTGACTTAAGCTCATAGATATACGCACTGACTAACAGAGCCATAAACGTCTTATCAAGTCAAACCATAATTACAAAGTCACGGCTAACGCTGACTTAGTGCATCTTGGGTTGGGACATTGTGGCTGGATGGTGGGGTTGATGGGTCGGTGGGTCGATGGGAGAGACTCATCAGAGGCGCAACATTGAAACCACAATCGAACAGAATGGTCTTCAGGTGCTGACGGATAAGAGGCAAAGAGAGGCTGAGGAATTCATATCGCATGTTGTAAGGCAACTTATTCCAGGAGGATGGGTCGACCACAGCAAAACACCTGTGCTGGACCATGGAAATTCGGGCAGGTGGAACAACCAAGACGCCCTGCATGGCAGAGCGGAGAAATCTGCGACTAGGTCTGGAAGATACTGAGACACATATATGGCTCCTCGAGACAAGATGGAGAAAAGACAATTATGATTGAGTATCAAGACCTTAAACTCCGCTCACATGATACTGGATATATGACACAATTACACATACATACACACCACACATGCATGCATACAGACAGGCAAAAATACACATTCACAAATACATACATACATACATATACACATATTTAATTGCATAGATAAATACATACATACATGCACAGGTACGTTGATAAATAAATACATGCATACATAAAAAATTGCATACGTACATAAATACATACATACAAGTATAAAAATTATCATGGAGACTGATACAATCTGATACATACAGCTCCTCTTCTTGTCAGAAAACTACGCATATGATGCCCCCAACACGTTTTCCTATACAGTTACAATGGTCATATCTTACGTGATACATGATACGTATCATGTACCATGGACAGCGTATCTGGTATCATATGTCAATCCCGGTCCCATTGATACAGTTCCTCTAAATTGCCCGTCTAATTAAGCGACGATGCACGCCCATGCCATAACACACCATCCCTTCCCTGCCACGGGTCGACCGAGTCACCAGCCCATCCGTCCATCCACCGATGTCACCAAGTGAGGGTGGGCCCCCGATCATTAGATATCGTCGACACGGGACAGCGAAATTGGCGCGAAATTGAATTCCCGTCTGGCTGTCAGTCTGTCTGTCCGTCTGCTGTGGCCTAGCATTACACGTCGCCTCAAAGATGGCTGATACCTCGCGAAGAACAGAAGTTGTTGGATGTATCATTAGAGCAACTGGCGACGGCGAAATTCGGTTGATCGAACGCTGCTATCAGAGACCGAAAATAAGGAAGATTTCGTGAAAATAGTATTGCACGTATATATATACATATATATATATACATATATATACATATATATATATATATGCATATATAGAAGAAGGCCATACATTTGAGACTTTGTTACTTCATTGTAAAAATAGACTCTGAACAATACTCTTGGTGCACTTAATTCAAAATTCTCATTATCTCGTCCTGATATGCATGGTTCCTCATCAACACTGCCATTAGCAACGCCACAATAAACACCGCCTACTTACACAACGCAGAAATGACCGCCAGTCCCTCATAAGTTCATCCATATTTCAAAGAAACGTCGTTGGATTCGGAAGAAACTGGGCGCTTCTTAAAGACCACAAACTACGATGTATTCGGACAGAGTTTGCAGATCGACTGGACGCTCGATGCTCATATTTCTGTAGGTGAGCCCTAACGTTGACCTGGCCACACTCTTGACAGCAGTGTCTGGTAAGAGGAAACAATTAACGCGGCGTTACGATCAGCAGAAGTAAAATGTACGTTATTATTATAACCATTATTATGATTACTATTACTATTATCACTATTACTATCATTATTATTATTTTTATAATTATAATTGTTACTATTATTATCATCACATATAATTTTTTAAGCGCCACAATCTTGTGAGTAAGGGACTTGCTCCAGGTCTTACATAGTAACCGCCTCAGAGGAAGCTCGAGCCTGTACTCTCCGCGTTACAAGCGTATAACTATATGAACTCTGCTACCCTGTGTCCTATAGCACTGGTCTTCGTGCACTGCGCTCCCCTGCATATGGTGACTTGGTGGTCCCATATGCCCGATCCGATACAACCCAGCGTCGTTCTTTTTCTATGGTTGGTCCGACAATATGGAAAGAGCTTCCTGAGGCAATGCGCCACCCTTCTTACACTATCTCTTCTCAGTTCCACTCGCTGTTTAAGACTACTTTCCTCGCTTGGCCTGGGTTTGGAGCGCCTCTGAGTTGGAATCTTGAAGGGGCGCTATATAAATTTCGATTGATTCTTTGATTGACTGAACAACTTCAACTCCTCCCTGTTTCTAATTCATTTCAAACCATTCGATTTCATATTTCATTCAATTTTATTCCACTCCTTTCCAATTAATTCTAATCTTTTCAATTCTTATAAACCATTCTATATCTCATTCCACCAATCTATTCAAATCCGATCCATTTAAATTCATAGTACTTAAATCCAGTTCCATGCACTCTGATCCAATCCATTCTCTTCAATTCCGATTCAGTCCATTCCAAGGCCGATCCAATTCATTCCATTCTATCCAATTACCAATCCAATCCAATCATATCTGATCAAATCTAATAACATTTGATCTTATCCATTCCAATCCAATCAATCCGATACATACTGTCGTTATATTAATAGGCCTACATACGGCATAAGTGAGCGTCCCAGAAAAGCACTGTCACCCTTTCACTCACGCACAAGCAGAACCACACGCACATACAGGCAGACACGTGCGCCGAGAACATTCGTCGGCGTCGAAATCAAACTTCCGACGCTGCAAACAACATTGCCAATCGATGGATCCAACGCGGCGCCACTTAGGGAAACGCCTCCGGCGACGTTACAGGTCGGCGCATGTGTACTAAGCAAACAGATGCCCGGATGTGGTTTTTTGCAGACGGAGATAGACGGCGGGGAGCGGATCGTCGCCAGAGGGCAGAGGAACTGCGAAAGGCAAGGGGTATTTACCCTTTTAGACGACTGGAGCTAATTTTCTTATCGTCTGCGTTTTTTGTCGATTCACAGGGACGCATAGAAACACTGCTCTCTGTCTTTCTCTGTCTGTCTCTGTCTCTGCTTCTCTCTCTCTCTCTCTCTCTCTCTCTCTCTCCTCTCTCTCTCTCTCTCTCTCTCTCTCTGTCTCTGTCTCTGTCTCTGTCTCTCTCTGTCTCTCTCTCTCTCTCTGTCTCTCTCTGTCTCTCTCTGTCTCTCTCTCTCTGTCTCTGTCTCTGTCTCTCTCTGTGTATGTTGTCAACCCATCCGTTTGACGCTCTGTCAACCCATAGACCCGCCAGGTAATCAAAGACCTCAGCGCCAATGACAGATCGATCATCGATCGATAGTTCAGCCAGTCAATCTGATTGACCTGCTGACTTCCTGTCAAGCAGTCTGCTGCGGGTGTAAAATCTTAAACAAATCTTTCTGATATAGATTTAATCGTAATGTACCAGTGGAACTGGTTGACTCACAAAAGAGGTTTTTATATAGCGCCCCTTCAAGGTTGTCTACTCAGGAGCGCTCCTCGTTCAAACACGGCTAAAAAGAGCAGTCTTTAAATTAGTAAAGAACATACGAGAGTGACCCACACGGACCAGACGAAGTGTAACATTGCGTCCATTCCAGGGCACGGGCTAGCAACAGAAAGGAGCGGCGCTGTATGATAGCTGTCCGCGAGCGAGGGACCAGGCCTGGTTCAAGACATTTGGCGGCCCTAGGCATAGCTACATTTGAGCGGCCCGTCGACCCATAATATAATATTAGTCGCTTTTAGTTCCTTTTATAGTCGACGTGATTTACTGAAATTTACGTTATTTAGTTTCAAACATTCATTAAAATAAAAAAAAATTGAAAACAATGAAAATGGTCTAACCGTCTAGACTAGAGTTGGCCTAAGCTGAACTGCTGATTCAATACTTCCGGAAAACTTATGATTAAAACTTAACGGTGAACCCTACCTTAATAGAACACAATTTATTACACCAACACTATAATACTTCCATCTAGCAAATAATAATTAAAAAATAATCCTACGTTGTTTCATTTATGAATTTCCAGAAATTATATTTTAATGTTTATTTCGGAAAAATGGAAAATTGGCGGCCCATGAAAATCGGCGGCCCTAGGCGGCTGCCTAGTTTGCCTAACGGACGAACCGGGCCTGCGAGGGACCAAGAGTTCAGTTAGGTTAACCGTGGAAGAGCGGATCGCCGCTGGACTCCCGAGGTCGGCAGCAAATTTCTCTCACGTATAGGGGTGCAAGGTCCTCCAGGCAAGTGGTTGCAGGGCATTTTAGCGTTGCTATATATACTACAGTTTTAATTAAAGTTACTTCACATACAGCAAGCGTGTACATCCACAGTTACGTCCACGGACATGCACAAGACGATGGTGCGAGATAAAAAAGAAATAAACTCTACAACGGTGCAATTGTAAAGATCCCAAGAAAATTGTACCAGGACTTTGTTGTTCGGATCCACCTGGGGCTATATAAATTCGAGTTACTTCTATAAGCTGTTGTAACGGGACTCTACGAAATGGATCTACGTTCGTCGCGGGACTTATTAATCCAGGAGGGATTATAGGAAATGGATTGCACCGGATAATCCCAGAACGTCGACAAGGCAATAAACGATGCGAATTAGTGGAGGTGGAGGAGGTGCCTTTGTTCGGGAAGATGGGAGATTCCGGACCAGGTGTTGACAGGCCCAACGACGATCTTGTCATCATCATCATCGTCATCAGAATCCACGTGGCTTATTGTCGTCGCCGCTCATCCATATTATTATTATCATTTATAATCTATAGTTATTATTATTACTACTACAACAACAACTACTACTACTACTACTACTACTACTACTACTACTACTACTACTACTACTACTACTACTACCAATACTACTACTACTACCACCAATACTACTGCTACTACCACTATAATTACTAATACTACTACAATTATTATTATTATTACTGTTATTATCTTCATTATCATCATAGTCGTTGTCGCCGGTATGTCGTCGACGTCACCGTCATCAGTGTCATCATCATCATCATCATCATCATCATCATCATCATCATCATCATCATCATCATCCAACAAATATTCAACTGGTTCCAAATCTTCATCTTTTAAAAAAACTATTGCGTTCTCAATTAACGGATGGATTAATTAATGACAATTCATGGAGCTGATTTAAACTGGATTGCATGCTGTCTTGCAACTGTTAATCTAAGACTATAATGTTCATAGTCAAAACACTGTGCACTGTTTTTGTATGCTTATTAATACCTCTGTTTAATCACTTAGTTAAGCTTATCAATGTGTCTCTCAATCGAACCTCTATCTTCAACGTAATTAACTGACAAAATTGGGTGTCCCTATTAGCGGGATTTCCATCTTTTCTGGGCCTTCCCTTTGTCAACGTTTTCTTGTAACATACCAATGTTGAACTGATGTATGTTATATCGTTGCAATAAAAAAATTTGATTGATTGATTGATTGATTGATTGATTGATTGATCATTGATATTTGATCATTGATATATATAATATGTAAATCAGCACTGTGATTTCCTGCAATAATTCGGTGAATACTTATATATATATATATATAAGTATATATATATATTGATTGATCATCATTATCGCCATCAAAACCCACCATCTGATTATTATGATCATCATAATCATCACCAACGCCATCAAAGTACCATCACCATCATCACTCCCATCATTGTGATAATTATAATAATCGTGATTATCAAGATAATTTTCAACACCAGTAACCTTTTATTTTCGTCAGTTTCAACGTTATCGAAATTGGTACCCCTCCTACTTTTTCTTTTTTTCTATTTTTCTAAATTTTCCGATTATATATATATATATAAGTATATATATATATATTGATTGATCATCATTATCGCCATCAAAACCCACCATCTGATTATTATGATCATCATAATCATCACCAACGCCATCAAAGTACCATCACCATCATCACTCCCATCATTGTGATAATTATAATAATCGTGATTAGTACTTATATATATATATATATATATATATATATATATATATATATATATATATATATAAGTACTAATCACGATTATTATATATATATATATATATAAGTACTAATACATATATATTTGTACATTCAAGTATTTTGCGAATATTTTCCACATATTTATACACATGCATATTTGACGTATTTATAGGTAGACCCTAAATATATCACATATTTCACGTATTTTATGTATGTGTGTGCTTGTATGAGCGATTGAGTTATATTTTCGATTTATGACGAGTGCTAGAGGCGGATAGTAACTGATAACATTGCCGTTAAAAGTAGGGTAAATTTAAAGAAGACGTTATGACCCTGAGGTCACGAAGACCTGAGTTCGGATTTGCTTTATATTCCGGACATAGCCTTGACCCAGTTTGTCCAAGGTTCCGACCGTTTCTACATTCGGAACAGTGGCTTCCTGCGATGATACGTTGCAGCTGATTTACTCTTTCTCTGTTTTATGGATCCATGGCCTCCAGCCAGTTGTGCTGTGATGATAAAAGAAGGGAAGGGCAGTTGTAACAGGCAGGAGTGGGCGATAATTGATCGAGCTATCATTTAGGCACGGACGGGTAGCCACAGGATACAATGTCACGAAAGCAATGAGATTATATTGGATTGAGTTTGATTAACTTAGATTAGATCAGATTAGACCGAAATGGATTAAGATTGGATTAAAAAATTGGATTAAATTGGATTGATTAGATAGGGTTGGGTTAAATAAATGGATCAAATTGGAAGAATGTACTAGACTGGATTTGATTAGACAAGATCCACTATTTCACTTTGGTCTTTTAATTACTGAGATAACTAGGAGTCGCCAGTGGTAGGTCCTGCATACACGTAGAACCCAATCTGGTTCCATCTGCTCTAACTGGTTCCCATCCATAGTTTTTCGTTCTGTTCCTTCGGATTTTTATGCTTGTGTCTCATGGTTTAATGTAACCTTCGTGTATCGATGGTTGTGTCTATTGTCGGGTCTCGTAATTCTGAACGTCTGAAGGTTTTCAAATGACCTTCATCAGGCATTGTTGGACATAGCAACCAGATATGATCTGTGTTGATGAGGCTTACGAAAATGGTATTCAGTGGCTAATTAGCCAATCAAGTACACTGACGTTGCTGATAAAAACAGGACCGGCATATATGGAGCTAATATGGTTCATAGTGAATATGTCTTCATTAAAGAAAGACACCATCACCTCTGACGACATCTTGTAGTTCCAAGTCCTGGAATAACTCCTCTATATTTTTGCTTATGACTGTTGTGTTTCTAATGACATAAACTAATGTTTTTCCATATTTTATTTTTTATAGGGCCTATATATGTATATATACACCCACAATGGAGACTGCAATCGGCTATAAAATAATCGTCAGCATAATATTGTGCGTTATGTTGCTGAAGAAGAAACGAAAATAGCAGAGAATCGGAAAATTTAGAAAAATAGAAAAAAAGAAAAAGTAGGAGGGGTACCAATTTCGATAACGTTGAAACTGACGAAAATAAAAGGTTACTGGTGTTGAAAATTATCTTGATAATCACGATTATTATAATTATCACAATGATGGGAGTGATGATGGTGATGGTACTTTGATGGCGTTGGTGATGATTATGATGATCATAATAATCAGATGGTGGGTTTTGATGGCGATAATGATGATCAATCAATATATATATATATACTTATATATATATATATATATATATATATATATATATATATAAGTATTCACCGAATTATTGCAGGAAATCACAGTGCTGATTTGTACATATTATATATATAACATATATATATATAAGTGTAATAGGCTATGCAGTTATTCTGCTGGTGACAAGTATTTCCTTCCTCATGACCAATAAAACGGCCATATTTCGGCGATAAAGGTTGATTTTAGGTTGAATATGAAACCACGAAGTCTTATGAACATACTGCGTGAGCACGGTGTTATTTCAGCGTTCTGCAGATTACGGTAGACTTTCATTTCTCTAACTTTACCGTAATCGTTTGAAAGAATGTGCATTTGATAAGATAAATTACTGCGGAAGTGTCAGTGGACCGAATACGATCAATCATGTGTTCCTTAAGCGGAACTTGTCTACTGGACACCAGAGGGAGAGTGAAAGTAGTCCGATCAAGACAGAAGCGCAAGGATATTGAA